>NW_010580544.1:55282-125562 GCF_000705375.1 Tinamus guttatus | reverse complement strand
GGAGACATTTTCAGGTCTTACTCAGAGAATGTACTAAGGAGACATTAGAATCTCTCACTAGATTTGTTTGGGGAAGTGAAGAACAAAGTCATCCTCATTATTTTGGTCCCAAGAAATTCTTTGAAGTCTCAGTTTATTCACAACTTCAGGTCAAAAGAAGAATACAAAGAAACAAAGTCTTTCCATGCATTTATTAAAGTTTTTGCATGAGTTCACACACCTGAATGCTTAAGGCTGCTCTAAGAACACGATTATAGCACAGACTTATAATTGAAATGTTAGATGTAGAGTTTCTTCAGGTTTTTCAGTGGAAAAAATAAATTGTACTTGAAGTCTGTTTTTTTTTTTCTTCTGTCTCCCAGAAAAAGCCATTCTTCTCAGAAAAAAAATATTTCACACAATACATTTCTTTAGTATTTTTTAAAACATTTTTAAAGGAGGGGAAAGCATTGGAATGGTCTGCTTTGATTTCAAAAACCAGTAATACTGTGACATTCTTGCCTCTTTACCCATTTATGTATTGGTATGAAATGCATCCTTTTGTTTTCTTTCTTTTCCTGTGTCCATCTTGAAACCTCAGCAAACTCCTCCACCTTCAAAATTACTCCTCTGCAGAACAGAAGCAGTTGAGCAGGACTGCAGATCTGCAGTTTACCAAAAGGTAAGTTCGTTTGGCTTGGAAATTTTCTCATAATTTTAAGCCTGATTTTTAAGCTTGTGTAGGGGTGGGCTGCCCTGAAAGGGTTCCTGTCTTTTTCCCTAAGTCTCTGACTGTCCTTTCCTCCAGCTATCTTTTCTATTGGGATAATTCATGTTCATGATCCGGTGCCCACATAACGTGCTATCTTTATACTAGAAAATCTGACTTTATTTATGAACCCCAAGAAGTTTGTTTATTTATTTATTTATTTATTTATTTATTTATGCCTTGGTATGTCCTTACATGGATGACATTACATGGAGGAGAGGAAGGAAAGCAAAGTTTTATTAGTGCCATAAAAACAGCTGATTCTTTTTCTCTTCCAGAACCATCTATTTACATTGGTGGCAAAAGAGAGGGATGAAATAAGGCATTTTTGATGTTTGTTAGCCATGTGATCACACATAGGCTTTGACAGCACACTGAAGTTGTGCTGATAGCTGGAAAAAAAAGCTCAGAAGTAGCTAAAAGACAAAAAGTTTAAAGATATGAAGAGATGTGCATTTCTGGTCTTGTTAATGTCTCATTAGCTTCTGGCATAGTAAATTGCCTAGACTAGCAAAAACAGTTTCTTCCTCTGTCTCTTTTAATGCAAATTTTAAAAATAAAACAAAATTGTAACATCAGTACAAAAAGCTGTACACAAAAGAGTAGACTGGACTTAATATTTTTGTTAAACAGCATATATGACAGTAAGAGTATCCTTCCATACAAGTCATCACTTCCAAACAATTTTATCTCCCCTAAATGCCCATTTTTCTAATTTGCTGACAATTTTCCAAAAGCACCTTCTGGCCCTTCATTTCTTGGTGTTCCTGTGATCAGTCAATAAATCAGAAATAAACAAGTGGTGCCTCTTCTTGTCAACCAGCCATAATGCAAGGAAGTCTATTGTGCAATTCATTAAAAACATTCTAAAATCAGTGCAACTACCAGCAATGCTGCCAGGGGGGTTTGAGTGAAACCCTTTTTTTCCCAAACATGCCCAGTCTGGATTTCCAAAAGCTGCTGGATACTGAAATATCCAGCAATAAAATAAAATACTACCTAAAAGTAGCATTTTAATATTTTAGTATACTACAAGTATTTTAGCACCTAAAATACAGAATCTAAAAAAAGTTCAAGTCTTTTTGAAACCCCCCAACACTGCCATAAATCAAAATGTCTGTGGTCTGGACCCAGGGATCATGGTGACAGGCAAACAAACATCTCAACAGCCTGCAGCTCATCTTTATTATTTACAAACTAGATGATTTCCAAAATCCCAGCTGAAAAAAAGTGGGGAAAGGCAATATTCTTTACCTGTGGAAGAGTCTGGATTCAAGAGAAACACTTTAAAACTGGGCAGCTTCTTTCACTAGCCCAGTTGTGATTCCTACAAGAGTTACATTCTCCATTCTTAACTTGATTCCCTAGAAGGACCCAAGGGATAAATTTAAGGTCTAAAAAAGGCGCAGGAGCCCAATCAGAAACCCTGGAGCTGGGTAAGTCAAGTAAA
Source organism: Tinamus guttatus (assembly GCF_000705375.1). The sequence goes on along the minus strand of NW_010580544.1, from coordinate 123,364 downwards.
TCATTAGAGTAGGTGGAACAACCATGAAACATGCCATCCTCTAAGGAAGATCTGCAGTTGCAATACAAAAGAGATTTTTAAATTTTCTTTGCTTGACTTTTTCCTTTTTTTGAAAGGAGATTTCTCCCTCTCCTTCTCACCTCTTCCCTATTAATTTTTTCCCCTCTAAATACTTAATGAAAAGCTTTTTTTTTAGGCAGTGCTCTTTATTAGGACTAAAAAAAACCTGCTTTCATTTATTTAAACTAAAAGTCATCATTAGGAATCACCAAATTAATCAAAAGTTCAACACAGCCTCATAAAATACAAATTGAAATTTTAAAAAAATTCTTCTATCATTATTTTTCGTTTGTTTTTGTTATTGCTGAAATACCATTTCACGGACGTTTTTAGACTCAGTTGCATCTGAGCTGGATTGGCAATGCGGAGCAGACCTGCCTGGAAGGAAAAGTATGTAAGGAAATAAACTTTGGTGCACTGATACGTGATATGATATCGAAATTAAACATGTGTGTAGGAAGGAAAAAATGAAGGGTGGTCTAAAAACAGCTCTTTGCAGTGAAAGATAACCCCCCCCATCACTGAAGAATGAAAAGAGCTGAAGAGGTGCAAAGCTGTTGATACAGATGAAGGCACTTGCAATTCCTCCATGAAAACTGGATTCTGAGACCTTGAGAGTTCCTTATGTCTCATCAGCTGAGTCTCGGGAATGAAAACAAGTACTTTCACGATTTCCTACCAGAATACCTGACATATTTTTTTTCACATGCCTCCTCTGAAAGCTGTTTCAACATGTCCTTACACCTGAAGTAGCTAATTGGTAGCACTAGTTGAGTGCCAACAGCCCCCAAATTAGAAAAGAAATGTTTCATATACTTCTGCAAACTGCATAATGAATGTCAGGCAAAGGAACTGTCAGAGCTCTGATATCTGGGAAAAACACCTTTCAAGAATGCAAATGAAAACACTTAATATATATCACTAACGAGATGGTTTGTCAATGTATAGTAGCACTTACTATCATAATTCCAATTTTTGGTAGGCAAACATACACGTTTCCTTCAAGGATGTCATTCTTGCTGCTTCTCATTTCAAAGAGAGTATTTTCAGGTTGACCTTGGTCTCCACAAAGCCTAACTCTCTTTGTTATAAATGCAGTTGCAAAGTTTGACCCCGAGAAAGACACTAATTCTGTCTCAATCACTTGTGTTTTTTTATGCCACAATGCATAAAACTGTTAATAGAAGAAGGAAAAATAAGTGACTCTCTTTGTGTAATTATGATTTCTGGTCTATCATATTAGCAAATATTTGAACCATGCCTTTCCCCAGACTCATTAAAGATTTTGCTTAGCCTTCCTGCTCTCTCAAAAACATAAATTCTACAGGTATTGCACAACAAGTTGATTTAAAGTGGTTGCTCAACCAAAAGAAAGTTTTGACTCTATTTGTTTCAGAACATCAACAAGCACTGAAATTTAATCTTTCATGGACAAAACCAGAATCTCCTGCCATTAGATTTGGATTGCCGATTTTTTGCTTTTTTTGCTATTGTGAGATAATGATCACTTTGATTCATTGATTTTTTTCCCTCACCTTTTATTGTTGTTATTTTTAAAGGAATCTTTGGATGCTTCAAGTGTAACTTAGTGGAAGTTCTTTGGAGCTGGTGTCCAAACTGTGCATTAGTTTAAGTCATCATGTATAATTCAGTAATACAGCCTACTCAAACCCAAGCAAGGCTTAAAGGGCTGAGCCCTGCATTCTTCGGGCGCTCAAGACTCCCATTGACGCACTGAATGTCAGATTCAGCCATCTATAGCAAACATATGTCAACACACAGATGGTCGCAACAGCAACGCTTTCCCACAGACGTTCACTTGGTATTTTAAAGCAACCCCTCTTCCATTTTGTTCCCAGCCCCTTGTGTTTTTTCACCCAAATATTCCAGACAATTTAACCTGCAAGCAGAAGTGTTTTGCTGAGGAAGGCACACAGATTCAACAGCGAAAGGGAACCCAGAAAAAGAAGCTGGGAAGGGGATTAACTAGCCAGATGGACAGATGGACTCATAGATTGATATGCAGAAATAGTTTGCATGAAGCAAATACAAGAGGATGTTCAGGAAACACAGATTATTGCTTATGTGAAGAGTTCATGGTGGGAAGCTGATGTTCCAAGATGGATTTATGTAGGAACAGAAAGAAATGTAAAGAGTTTTTCACAAAAAAAAAAAACTCCTGTAAAAAAAAAATATATATATACATATATATATGTAAATGCAAGAGTTTTGGTTGAAAGGCAATACAGGATACAGGTTAGATTTGGTCAGACAGTATAACAGGAAGATTTTGAAACATTAATTCCATAGACCTACATTAGGCCCATAAGTCACAAAACGAGGCAGAGGATTTGTTATTTACACTTAATTTTAGAACACAAATGAAGATGAATAAGGCAAATAGGCATTTTCTCTGTCTCCCTAAATCAATCCCTGTGAGCTCCAGATTTGCTATAGAATGAGCCTCCCCTTGATAGACACTTGCTGCCCTTTCTACTTCCTTCCTCATTTCCTACCATCCAACAGCATCTTCCAAGTAAGCAGTTTGCGAATCCCAGCCCCTGGTGCCAAGCTCAGGTCATGCAGTAGCCAGGGACTTTGGGGTTCTGCAAACCTATTTCTTGGAGAGGAAGCATGTCTCTGCACATTACTGTCAACCATTCAAAACTTTAAGTTTAAAGAGGTCTTGTTCATAAAGGACTGATTTACAGAATGAGCCGCTTCCAAAGGGGAATTCCTCTTGTCCCAGGATAGATGTTTAAAATAGGTGGGTGAAACACTTTAGAGGTATCTGTCTCCATGAACAATGGAAGAGGGTCGGATGACTAACTTGGAGGAAGGACTATCTTTTAGGAGGCTCAAGTCAAGTACCACCAAATCAAACAGCTACTGGAAAATAGCTTTAGCATTGCTGGGATCCTGCAGTTCATGGACTCCTTCACTCCATGTCGTCCCCATTTCTTCCTCCTCTATCATAGGCCTGATTTCTCTAGGACCCTATATGATTTCACTCTGTTTTGCTCTCTCTTTAGTTTTCTTCCTCTTTTATGCACATCTTCCTCTCAAACATGCTACTGTCTGATCTTACATAGACACATCAGGCTATGCTTCGACTTCAGACTTGGCTCCTGTTAGGCAATAAGAATGATATCCATGGGTGTCAGCAAAGAGTCTTCTGCACAGCTACCTCCAATTTACATCAATTTACACCATCTGAGGATCCAGCCTTCTTATGCCGAAAGTACTAATGATTTTGCAGTAATATGAGTCTCTCCCTCTCTCTCTCCCTCTCTCCTTTTTTTTTTACTCCCAGCATGAAAGATCTAATTACAAATTGCTGAAGGCTTGTTAGGAAAAAAGAAAAAAAAAAGATACCCTTTTGACTCTGTATTGTCTGATACTAATTTACTGAAAGGAACTAGATATATATTTTCACCTAAATATTTTCAACAAATATTTCTTCTCATGAATACTGAGAACAAAATGTCTCCATGGGGACTTTTTATACTTATTTTCACAACTGTATGTTTGTTCCAGCTGATATTCCTGGTTATCAGTGCTATGGATAATAGGAGCATTATTATGGCATATAGTTAACAGAACTATCCAATCTGGCCTTCTACTCTCTGGAAATACCAATTATCTTACCACCCAATATCTTCAATCCAGTAGATGGGAAGTGAACTATATTTTTATTTGTTATGATTATATTAATGATGACAATACAGCAAAGGCTGGAGGCTACATTAATACTAGCAACCTGAACAGTGTGAGGACCTTTTTCTGCCTCTGGGGCTCCACTGAAACAGAGGCTATTTATGCATTTTCCCTGGGACCCATGTTGAGGTGTGTCCAGAGAAAGTCAATTGGGTCATAGGAGAGGGGTCTCCACTGCATGATGAGTCATGACCCAAAGTATCTGACAGCCAGAAGAGTGAAAGGCACCTCTGAGCATGAAAGGAACTGCTTATGTCTGTGAATACTGATTTCTAGAATAAAGAATTGAAGGAGAACATTTTGAGATTAGGTCCTAGTCTCCATCACAGCTTAACTTCAGGAGAGTCATTTTGTGGATATAGACCTCAGCAAATTTTCCAAGGTATGGAAGCTTTTGACAGAGCTAGGAATCAAACAACATAGTCTTCTCAGGCTTTCTTAGAATAAATCAGATTGAACTATTACAGTAGCAATTTCAGTCACCACAAGGTGTTTTTATTCTGTGAAGTACGTTGCATATAAGATATGTCTTTGAAAGATCCATCACAGAGTCATTCCGTGGAGATATTCAATAAAAACTAAGCAACAGAAACATGACTGAAATTATCTTCGCTTCTCCTTCTTCCTACTACTTGTCAACTCATTTTTGCTGAGCATCAGCTGAGAGTCCAGTTTAGCCTCAAAGGCAAGCATTTCTGACAAGAGTAATACAGAAAAGAAAAAAATAATAATGAGACATGGTAGGTCTAGTTTATGACCTTACAGAGGGAAAATTCAATCTCAGAGGGTGTTTTGTAAGAATAAGGACTGTTAGGGTTCAGGCAATGAAAGAGGTACAACAAACCTAAAACTGAGCACTGCTAAAGACATCCAGATCAGCTGTGGCTTTATCACTTCTGGATCTGCAGGCAAAACAGAAGCAGCAGAGAAAGTTAAGATGCTGGGGGCTGCTGAAAGACAGTGCAGATGATTTTGAAGTAATACTGTGCTAATGTGGACGTGTCCAAGGTTGGTATCATGATTTCCATCCCTTGCTTTTACTTGAAATTAATATTCATGTCATAGTAAGTTTTCTTCCATAGCTGGACACTATTTAAACTAATTGTATGGAGGTTGAAGGCTGCACTGGGACCCATTCCTTTGCTAATTAGCATCCTTCATCTCTATTATCTATGCTGCTTAGATCTGACTTTCATATCTTTGTGTATATTTTCATACACAATTGGTGTTGGGGCAAAATTAGAAATCTTATTGATATTACTAGAAATATTTCCACCCTGTCCCTTGGGCATGATGCAATCATTTTTCTGTCTTCTCAGTGGTTTATTTTCCTTCACTTCATATTGTCACTTACCCTTGTGCAAAAATCCCGGCAAAGCAGTGATTCACTATATCTAAGCATGGGAACTGCAGGATATGCAGTATAGCGGAGCTGTGGTTCAAGACTAGGCAGAATATTTCATGTTATTTTAGAGTGTGGTAGATGCCCATGGTTAGGCAGATGCTCGCATTCCTGGTGTCTTAAGTGTGAACTGAACCTGCCTCATTTGTCTCCATAGCCAATATCAGACACCAAAATGGTGAGGAGAAAAACATATTCTCTGAAAAAAAGATTCTCTCTTCTGAGATTGATATGTGTTTTATCTCCATTCTGGATCCTAGCTCAGGATTTTAAGGCCCGAGTAAAAGACCATCAATCCCAAATCATAACTTTTTTTTTTGTTCTAATTGTTCTCGAATTGTTCTCTTGTTCTAAATAGAGATGCACTGTCATTTGAGAGATGCCCAGAGAGACCTGCACATGGTGAGCAGGCCCGACTTCAGACTTATGGTAGATCTGCACACTTCTCAAGCAGCAGAGTCCTGAAAAACAATAGAAAATTCAGGAAACTGAATACCATCTTCAATGTCCACTGCCCATGGCAACTCAAAAGGCTGGACACTGCATTTAATAATAGGATAAATTAGGAAATTCAGTGATCTCTACGGAACAGACACCAGAAGACGGCTGATTTATAGCTATGAAGAATTTGCTTATGGTTAAACAAAACAAAACAAAACAAAACAAAAAAAAACAAAACAACAACAACAACAAAAATAGACTATCCATATTAAAAAATAGTAGGCTTCCTTATTCCTTAGTACTGAGCCTGCTCTTCCCAGACCTTGAACATGTTTTGGTTTAGCAGATCATTGCTCAGCCTCTTATGGTTTACAATGCAGGTCGTGAACTCAGAGGATAATATTCCAGCACTTACGTTTTTAAAGTGTAACCCATGTAGCACTTTAAACAGAGTAAATACTCAATTACAAGACAGCATGATACTACCACTACTATGTTATGTGACAGGGAAAGCAAGACAAGTAATTGTATTTGTTTAATTTAAGAAATCGAGTGGACAAGGGTAGCCAGACCTTTCTCTTACCCTTATTACTTGTTTCAATTTTCTTGCTGGTATTTTTCCTCCTGTTTAATAAGCAAGGCAGCTGACAACTGAATTAGTACTCTTTCCTTAGTATGCCACTGGCTCATGACAATAGCCTTAGGGGTAAGATATAGATAACTGAGAAGTTTTCTCACTGTTGTGATATATTTTTTCATATGGTTAATAAGGCAATTGAAATGACATTCTGTCACAGTGGTACAACCAAGCGAATTTGTGATTTCCCTTGTGTTGCCACTAGGAGGAGATGCACTGTGTTTAATATCTCCCTCTCTTAAAGGATATGACAGTCTGCAAAATAAGGCGTCCTTTAGTGCTGCTACGGATTAGCAACCGTTTATTATCACTAATAGGAAAAGGCTTAGGGCTGAACCACTATTGCTCCACTTTGGATTTTATTTTGAAAGAAGCACAATAGTGCCCTTATATTTCAATTGTGCGTTCAGCTAAAGGAACACAAATAAGGGAATCATCAGCAATTAAAATGGAACAATAATAATGGCTAAGTCTGTGTAAAAGGATACTTAGTAAATTGTTTATAAGCAATTACTTAGCTTTTCCTACAATAAAGTCTGTCCAAGCGTGTTGGATCCAGTTAATTTCTGAAATAACTCCATAATTCCTTATGCTGTTACTACTATAAATCAAGGTATTTGTGGGTCAGAGCAGCTGAAGACTCTGCCCAATCTCTCTGTGCTGGCAGCCATGCTCTGTGCCATGTCCTGAAAGGTGTGAAAGGCAACGGGAGCTATTAGAGCTGGGGACTCAGTGAGATCAGGGCTTTATCAGCCAACATCTCTTTGAGCACCAAGAGCTATTTTAATATATCTATTATGGCAATTTATTATTTTCCAAAGGCCTCCATACGAGCAACTCAGTTCCATAGGCGACATAGCCTTTGTGCAAGCGCCCGTCACAACTGCAATGACGGTAGCACAGGAAGGTAATTGGAGTGGCAGGGAGTGTCCTGTTCCCAACAGGAAGGCAATTGCCCCATGGCGAGGAGGAGGAAGCGGGTGCATTTACGCATGGGCACATATTGCTGCACAGGTTCATGCCTCTAGACATACTGTCTGTGCTTGAAGGGCTCCAGCTTGTGCGTCGCAGGTTATTAATCTGATCAGTGTCTAAAGGGTAGTGCATTTAGCTAGAGCTTTGCTTACTGCAGGTAAGCACATTCAGCTGGCAGCTACCAGAGTGTTTATCAGAAAACTCCAAGGATGTAGATAAAGGGGTAGCATTTTTTCTTCTCGCTAAATTTGAGGCACAGCGTATGCATACACATGTATTTCTTTGTTTTAACACTTGAAAGTTACTATTGAGCACTGGAGTGCTCAATATTTCCCCCATGCTTTAAAGACCTCCACATGCTCAAAGATATTAAGTTCCATGATTTAGGAATGTTTATTCAGTCCTGTGGAACCCCAGTTCACCCTTCTTACACCACCTCATACTGACTTCAAGTCTGTAGCTGGGATTTTTAAAGGCAGCAAATGATCAACTCTTTGTATATTCAGTTCGTGGAAGGAGCAGAACTATGTGCAAATTCAATCACATCCTTTTAATACTCTCATTGAACTAAAGCAGTGGAAAAGCAGAAACATTAAATGATTTGACAATGACTTTCCCTTTTTAAGATAAATGTTTGAACTTTACATTTCAGAGGGAAGTTTTATTTCAAAATCAACTTATATTTTTAAAGGGAATAATAAAGAAGAAATAACTTAAAGCAAAGTACTTTAATATGTCAGTTCTTGCTTACAGGATGCTCAATCCTAAAAGCAGGTACGTATAGACTAAGACTAAGCACTCCCTGGACCTTTGCCATCCTATTCAGGGGTAGGATGTGCTGAGGGTAACATATGTACAGGTGTTCATAGGATTGGGCCCCAACCAAGCAATGACAGACTTCATGTATCTGGAAGCAATGATGGTATGAATAATACATCTATAGGCCTGATAATGACATGAAGAAAACATTACAGAATGAATGCAAATTGCAGTGAACCAAACTGTAGATTTTCCAGTAACCTTAAAGGAAATTTGGAGTTAAATTATCTCAGAGTAGGGTCTGGATGTTGATTCTTCCTATTTAAGCAGAGCCAAATTCTGTGAGGCTACATCAATGACAATTTAAAAAGCTAGTGTGTTATTCAGCTGACTAATGCTGAGGACCTATGTACTAGAGACAAATAACAAAGTATTCTGACTGGAAGGAAAGCATCTCCAAAATTGGACTTTGTTGTCTGTTGAAAAAGCAGCACATGTAAGGAGGTTTTTTATTTTGATATTTTTCCCGCAGCACTCTGTACTGTTGTTTTGGCTGCTTAGAGCTCTGGAGAGGGTTTTTCCCTTTCCTCCTAGACGCTGAAACCTCTTTTTAAACATCCTTTTAATTTGTCACTTTCAATATATTTCATCTGCGCTCATGGAAACGCAACAGTAACGGGGAAGGAGTGGGGTGCTGGGAGATGATTTCGTTTCTCTGAGGGATGAATGGGATTTTGTCCTTCACTGAAGGCAATGAGACCTTCCTGACATGGTCATGGTGTTGTCTGTCCCCAGCACCCAGGGGTGTCTCCAGGGAAGCACTGACCAGTGCCTCAGATGGGCTCCTTTGCACAGACAGTGTTTTAACAACTCTTTGAATTTCATGGGAAAGATTAAACTCTGAGAACTGTACCTTTCCATGCCTGCTAAATGTTTGTTTCAAAAATCCTCCCTGTCTTTTTTTTTGTTGTTGTTTTTCTCCAATCAGGATTCACTTGTACAAGTGAATTTTAGATTCATGAAGAGTTTATCATGGCAAGTGTGAACCCTGAGAGACAGCATAGATTAACCGATTTTCCTAGAAGTCTGCAGATTAGCTGGCCCCATCGAATATGTGTGTCTAAATTGCCAGTTAAGTCAAGACTTGCTATCATCCACCATGTCTATGTCTTAACACACATGGCCTTGAAGAAAAGAAGCCCAAGATCTCTCTTGACGTTGTAACAAGCGGTACACACTTGCTTCTAAATTTTTATATCTTACTGTACCTTAACCCAACAGAGAAGGCAGGCAGTACTCCTTAACATTAAAAATCTGCTTCCCCTCAGTCCCTCTTCTATCTCCACGGGAAACTGTTGACAAGTCATTTAAAAAACAGACAAGAAACAAACACATCCAAAGCATTTTAAAATACAATGACATTAGGAAGAAAAAAAGTAGTCTGCAGCACTATTGCAGAACGCATAAGTGCCGGCTGTAGAAACCGGACCAACTTGGCAGACAGGGAGCAAATGAAGGGATTAGGGGGCACTGGAAGGTGTTTTGGTTTATCTGTACAAGCATAGCCAGTTTTTGAGCATAAACACCTTGATGTTTTAGCCCAGATGCTGGTGGAGAGGAAGATCCTGAGCACAATATGTGTGATAATATGGACTGACTTCCTACATGGATCAAGCACAGACATACTAAGGAGACTTACCGTTTCTTGTCCCCTTCTTCTTAGTTATCTCTTCTTAAGCGCAATGCAAACGACTTGATTGTCCAGGGAAATTTCTCTTATGGTAAATCCTGATTTCTCTTTCTGGACTGAAAAGGAAGTCTTGGATGTCTGTTTTAGATGTAAATTTTACATTTGGTAGGATGAGTCCTCATATTTGAATCTAAGTTACAGATAGGCTGACTGATGATGTGTAACTTGCCATGCTTAAGTCTTCAACTTAAAGATTAAAAAGGGAAAACAAATCAAAAACAAATTAAAAACAAATCAATAAATCAGAAAATTTCCCGAGCAATATTATTTCAGATAAGCAATCGCAAATGTTACCACAAAGATACCTTGTGAGTGGGGGCTTCAACAAGGGAGGAAGGAGAAGATTTACAATAGAGGAAGGTACAAGATAGTTCAGTCAGTTAAATTGTACGTAGTCATCTGCCATTTGCTCCAATTTCATCTACATGGGCTTCTTGGCTGAAAATTTCTGAAGGGCTCAACAGAGCCAAGATGCTGCTGCCATGAAAATGTGCTGGGACAGAAGCAGAATTCAAGCAATGCTGACATTGACACCATCTGGGCCTCAGTTACACCTGGTTCAGAAGCCTTATAATTGAATTAACTCTATTCCTGAACCTGAGGCTGAAACACCAACAGTGCAGATAGATACAGGGTAAGTTTGAACATGCCACCTTATCTTTTCAAAGAGAAAATCAGTTATATGACTGTGTGTCCAAAACCTCTTGCTCTATGCTGGCTTCCGAGATTAAGAAGTGTAAATACTGTGGGATACCGCACAAGTATCTTGGCTGCTTGAGTCATATATGCTGAGATAGAAAAAGGTTATGAAAGGGCAAAAAAAAAAAAAAAAAAAAGGCAAGGATGTGATTTTTACAGGCTTCACTACTGAGTATATCATCACCCTCAATTTTCTGCAGTTGTTTGGAAGCCCATTCACCATAGGATCCTGGAGCATTAGGCACTGTACCAACCTAGAACCAAAAGCATGAGAGAGCTTGTTGTCCAATAAGTGCATATGTTTATCATAACATTACTTAACTTGGCTATGTCAAGTGCCATAGTCTTGGAAAAATCTCTTTTTGAAGAGTTTGCAGTGACTGACTTGTTCTGCAATGCACAATACATTTTTTTTTCTTTTTTTTTTTCCCCAACGTTGTGATTTTGATGGAATAGCTTATCAACTTGTAAAAAGAGAAAAAAAAAAAAAAAGAAAAAAAAAGCATTACTGAATAAGGGCAAATAGATCAGACCTGAATCCTTTGAAGGCTTCGAGGGCTTGTGCTATTGACGGTTTCTTTTCTCAATTTTCTTTTTTTTTCTTTTTTTTTTTTTCTGTATCTAACAAGTATCTGACTGCTGTTTTAGAAGCTACTAGCATATTCTACAGAACACTAAATTTTACAGTACCCCTACAGTAACCTTAATACCTTTTATCTTGAATACTGTAGCACATGTACCTTTATTTATAATGTATTGTGCAGACTGTGATGCTCACTATTGCTGTATTTTTACCATTAGCACTCCAGGAAATGAAAGAACTGTAGCTTACATTATGACAGGGGCAATTCAAGGCAGCCTTGCCTGGCAGGGTAGCTTTCATTTAAGTTGCAGCCTGAAGTGGTCTGTAGGATTAGGGTGAGTAAACAGTTATCAGAACAAAACACTAGGAAAATCAGAGGAATGAAATAAAGGCCAGGAAAAGAATATAATTTTGATTTTCAGCTCATTTTTGAGATGCAGAATGGAGTCAAAATGGAAAGGTATGAAGAGGCTGTGACAAGTGGCTGCCACCTAATTTAGAAGCATGACTGCTGCTTAATTTTACCGTGTATCAATCTGCAATTTCAGCTACTCCCTCTCTTGACTGCAACAGGAGAGCAGGCTTCCTGCTACCAGCAGCTTGGCTACATTTCCCCTACAAGTGGTATAAAAATATCTGAAAATGAGCACTGCTCTTTTCTTCTTGCAGTGGATTGGAAGTGAGAAGATCGCCCTTAGTGAGACCAAGTCCCCTAGGAGACGAGCAATTCCACTGGAGATTTCCAATTAGGGTTGAATGCTGGGGAGTTGCCTATACTCCGCTGAAAGTTTTAAACTTGCACAGGACCAAGGCAACTCATGTCATCTAAGGGACGGCCCTGTCTCCAGTGTGCATTGTGCATTGCTATGAATCACATCTTTTTATTCTTCCTGAAGCAGATTATGAGGAATACAGAGGTCCAGCTCTCACCCACAACACCCATGCTGCTGATCAGTGGTAAAATGCTATTGACTAACACAGCATCAAGTCCCAAAGAAGAGGAAAGTTAATCAGGAACATAATGATTCTGTGTGTGTGCGTGTGTGTGTTTGTGCTGGCAATGAACTATGTTGGAGTAGAAATAGCGGGCTGGATTCTACTTTCCCTTTCCAAAGTGTAAATTAAGAGTAGTGCTATTGAATTCAGTGGAGTTTGTGTAAGTGGAAAATCAGATTTCAAGAGTTCTATCGAACCCAAGCCCACATCTCGTGGAAGGCTTCGTTTCTACTTCTTTCTCACAGGGGTTCTTTGTTTGTATTTTTCCCCTCTGTGTCTCTTTTCATTTTCCTTTCCTTTGAAGTCTTAAATCCTATAGGTGACCAATCTTTCATCCATAATCTGCAGCATTCAAATTAAAAGGAATGGTCTATAGATTCTAGGATTTTCTGCACACCATGGCTAAATCCTTGCAGAGTCCCCTATGAGCAAAGAAAGCCAGGAGCGGAGTGTGAAGTTAAATTGATCCAATCAATGCGCCACATGCAGTCATGTTGTGTTCATTGCTAGTCAACAAACAAGCTAAAGCCCTAGATACATTTCCCCTGCTTAATCAATTGTCATTTTATCAAGCAATGGGTTATCTAGACATGTTTAGCAAGCTCAGGAGCTCATGCTCTTATTTATCATTCTGTAGGCTTGAAATTTGCAAATAATACAATTCCTTGTGTCTTCTGTCAACTGAATACTGCTAAAATAAATAAATTTTCCTAGGCTGCTGTTATATTTGGAATAAATATGATCATTTTTCACAGCAAACCTGTATATTGCTTTACAGAAAATGGAGAGAATGGAAATAAGTGCCTTTTCCTTCAGTAACATTAAACAAAAAGGTTAAGCTCCTGCTGACAGGAAAGATGTATTTGCAAGTGATTAGTTATATTTCTACCATAGTGCTTGTCTGTGTTCTTCTTTTGATGTTTAAACAAAGCTCTTGAACACACTGGGTTGTAGTCTCTGATGTTGATTTATAGGTAGGACTGAATTCCAAATACTGAACTAGTAGGCAGGCATTAATAAAAAGGAGAGACTTTTTTTTTCCTGCTGGTTAATATGTGACTAAGCTATCCTGTTTTAGGCCTCAATCTGTCAAGAACAGGTGTATAATAGGGGAGTCCTTGAGGCGCAAAGACTGGAGCTATACACAAAGGGTTTTGTTCAGCTGCACTCAGGACAAATGTTGAAACACCAATTTACAAAATTGTTTTGACACAGAATTATTTTATGGTTATTATGACACAGACGCAAAATTATTTAGGTTACTGCAAGCCCAAGAGGATTGGTAGGAACTCCAGATGGACCTAACTAAACTACTGTAGGTAATTGGGCAACACAATGGCAGATGAAATTCAACACAGACAAGCGGAAGATAAAATGCTTTGGGAAGAAGAGTCTAAGTGCTGGAAATTCCATCGACTTCAGGGAGGCCAGATCCTTCAAGTGCTGGTGGGAGCTGAACAAGTTTTACACTCTTAGGAGAAATCTGTTGGAATAATTGCGGGAAACTAAGTGAAGATGGAAATTAAGTAGAGAATTATGATCAAAATAGGAGTAACAGAGATTTTAGGAGAGCAGAAAGTGATGGGCAAACTTTTCAGAAGTGCATGATAAAATTAAATCCAGGTCATTTTAAAGGTACTCAGGATCCTAAATGGCCTGGCTATATTTTGAGGAAAAAAATGATCCTGTGTGAAACTAAGATCATAAACCAACTGTGTAAATATCCATACTTCCAGTGAAGTTAAGGCCAGAAGAGACACCTGAAGTAGGTTTAGCTTTTTAAAATATAGGCAGCTATCCTGGACTTCCTTTGATGAGATGTGTCCAGGTGATCGGAACAAAGAGCTCCTGCCATGGAGCCAGGTGAATTCCTTCCCAGGCACCCAGTCCTTGATGGGCTAACATAACAGACATCTCTTTCCTCATCCTAATCTTTACTCTGAATATCTCAGCAAGGAACACTGACAGGAGTATGAGAACATTTTTTCATCATCTATAAACCTCCAAACTTCCTTTCTTTACCTACCAACATCACCTCTCACATTTTGAAAGAAGGCAAAATACTAACAGCCAAATTGTGCCCTGGAGGAAAAATGTCTCACCAAGAATATCAGGGTCCTAAAACACGAAATGTGACTGTAAACACTGTCTAAATAGAGAACTGTGTGTATCGTGAACACAGTAAAGACATATCATCATTAATTCCTTCCTGGGACTTCAACTTGCATTGGGAGTCCTCCTTCCTCTTCTGCTGACACAGGCCACGATTACTTTAACAGCTGAATCAAAACATATAGATAAAAAGATACATAATTATACTTTAAATAAATCCAAAAGCCAAGTGGATCTGTATTGGTTAGGTGCCATCTTCTGAATACTAGGAAATTGCATCTCATTTCAAAGGTCCATTTATGTAAACTTCAGCTTCCAACTATGGGATCTTGTTGTGCCCTTGTTAGCAGGGATGACAAGCTCCCTGCTATCAAACATTTGTAAGTACCTTATGCAGTGATCAACTCACCTCTGCACTTTCCCTTTGATAATCTATGTTGATCTCCTTAAGCCTGACATCGCAGAGCTTGTTTTCCAACCAGTGGATCAGTTTTGTGGCACTCCTTTGAACTCTACACAGTGTATCTATATCCTACTGTAAAATATCAATGCTCTCTTAACAAGTGCAGTGTATGGTCTTGGTATTCCTCTGGTTTTCTTCTAATTTCTTGTACCCCTCTTAGAGACCCAAATTTCCCTAGCTCTATTTTCTGTGATATTTGCACTAAGTGTTTATGTTGCACAGTGACACAAAATAGTTGAATTTCATGTTAATGACATACTTGGCTATGTACCTGTTCACCGTTTCTGCTAGAGCCAGTCTTGCAAAAGGACATCAGCCTATTAGAACAACCTACTAGGATAGCAGAGCTTGCTTGGTGCATTCTTATCAATGGAAAAAAAATCTTGGAGTGATAATAGCAGGAGTGGACACCACTCTGTAAAATATATGGGATGTGATAAATGTGCTTCTGGTGCCCTGCCCACAATTTAGATCACACTGCATTACAGTAGAGCTCTTATTTAACATTGCAATATGATGCAGTTGTTTTGCTAGATATACAGGTACAGATCCCATTTTGTAGGAAACACTGAATGCCAAAAGGATATCAGATGTGTAAAATAGATATGACTCCAGCTGCACAGAAGTCTAAGGCTTAACTTCCAATTATAAACGGCACTGCAGCCTTCTGAAGAAGACTCAGTAGTAGGTGGGACAAATCCCAGTGTGCAATCTAGAAATGGGAAACCACAGAGCATCCTTTGCTTCTGCTGCAAAATTCCTCCTAGCCCCTAGGGCAGAAGTGTGACCACACTGCAGGTATCAGTCCAGACGGGCAGAGCCCGGGATGGTTTCAGCAGCCTCCGCTCTCCCTCTCTCTCAATGTGTTTAATGGTGAAGTATACAGATCCCTCTCTTTTCTAACAATTTTAATACCTGCATATACTTCATCAAGTTTATGTTACTCCATATTCCTGGATTAAATAAATATGCTTTTGTTTGTTTTGAATGAGCCACAGAAGATTTTATAAATGAATATCTGGTGATTTATTTCTATTTTAGTTGTGTAAAACCACAGATTTCCTTATTCACATCAGGGTAACTAGGTCTGCAGGTTGCAATTGAATTTTTGTCTCTAGCTATCTGTATCTCCAGTAAGCCTTCATATTACTGATAAAGTGGAGAATGAGTCAGGGGTGGGATCCTCTCACAAAACACTTAAAGTGGATAAGAAAAGGCCAGGAAACATTATCTTCTATCTACTTCTGATGTTTTTTCACTAGATCTTCACTGAAGAATAGCAGCTAGATGAGCTCTGATGGACTGACTGATTTTATTTGCACAAATATGCATCAGAAATGGTTCCAGTGATGTCAGCAGAGATGAAGCAGCATAGGTACAACATAAGAACCAAGCCATGAAACTGCTGCGAATGCGGGAACTGATGTGAGAATCAGCACTTTTTTCATTATTGCACAAAATGCACCTTCCCCAGTCTGAATTTTACCTGTATGTATCATTGGAAAGAAAAGCACAGTTACTGGAGCCTCATCAGGGGTATGTTTATACTGAAAACAAACCACAATACAGGCATATAAAATTACTGAGCCCTCATTTATTCCAATAAAACAGAAAGGAGAAGCATAAAAAATCCACAAACAAAGATACGAATCTCACCTGCTTTTATTCTTAAGAGTATGTAGTTTCAGCATAGTCTCTGATGCTGGAAAAAAATCCTGGTAAATGAGTATTTCTCTTGACAATTTTTGGTGGTGGTGTTTGTTTTGTTTCTTTTGTTTTGTTTTTGCTTTTTAATTTCTTCTAAAAATGTCAAAGTCAGGGAGTTTCTGCACAAGAATCTGTGAACTTATCACAGGGGAAAGAATGAGTAAACCAAAGTCCATGTATTTTTGGCTGAGAGAGGAGAATATATATATGAGTAATTCAGTAGGTCCTGCCTGAAACATGACACTTGCCTGTTGAGTTCAAAGTCTTCTAGAAGTTCTGCATCTCCTTCTATGACTTCCACACTAAGTCCAAAGGCTTTAAGGTTGCCCCTAGAAGCAACTTGGGAAGGTCAGTAAGTGCCATGAGAGGGCTTTGTCTTCTGCTTCACCAACATTCCGACCATTTTTTTATTCCGAAACAAAATTAGTGAGTTACAACCAGTGACCTAAATCAGAATTTAAATTTCTTGAAAAATTAAATATATTAAAAGGAAATTTAAAACAACGTAAGCATGAGATGTGAGTCTAACAAAAAGTGGAGTTAAATTTCTTGCATATTTAAGCCCTAAAAATTGTTAAATCACATTTTTTTCATTGATTTTTTTTTTTTTTAGTAACAGAATCTATCTCACATCATTTTAATATAAAATTGACAGGAAACTCAACATATAAAATGTGAATATAGTTCTTGAGGTGACTATGTCTTGTGGCCGCAATCCCCTCTCACTTTATTAAAATAGACGGGAAGGGACTTGGGACTTTTAGGAAGCAGAGAAGAAATAGAGTTGTGCTGGGAAAAAAAAATAATAATGAGAAATCAGGATGCCTTACTGAACAGCCAGAGTCGTTTTATGTGGAGTTTTCCCCTCCAGCAACCAAATGGAACCCAAACAAGTTTATTTCCCCCAAAACTTGTTCTACCCACCATTCCCCAACCAAAATACATTGTAATAATATCATAAAACAGCTGAGGATGAAGCACTTATTCTGATGGACTGCTGAACATCCTAAAAGGGTGGATATTAATATACTTGGGAATCTCACAGTTGAAGCATTTTAATGCAAACTCGCAGTTTGCAGGGAATTGAAACACTTCACCTAAATAATTTATATATGTATCTGTGTATATAAAAAATGGAAAAAAATGAAATTTCATAATAGCAATAAGTCCAGGGATGTTGTTATCAGGAGATAATCACATCCCATGGGGCTTCTCGCGCTCAGCTGTGCCTCCTTTCCCTTCTCTTCCCCCAGTCCTTGTCTTGCCCCTGAGGTATGATTTTTCTCATGATAATTCTTATCGCGCCTTCGTGGTTGGTAATAGTAATTAAAATAAAATACTTTATTCACAACTTCCCTGGGTGCTCAGCATATGATCTTACTTTCCCCCCCACACTTCCTCTGCCTCCAGTATTTCATAAATGCTTTGGAAAGGAAAAAAAAATTCAATGACTGGCATTCTGTTTTCTGAGAGAAAATGCAAAAGGCTGTTGTGGCTGTATTGATCGGGTTGAGAGAGCAGCATTGCAAACAAGCACAGCTCTCCTGAGAAATACGCACTGGAGATCCATACGTTCATTGACATTTTATAGGATGTCTAGACTTGCTAATCCACTGTGAAAAATGCAAGCTTTGTAGTATAAGAGGATGGAGTGGGGGCCGGGTCTCTTGTTCACAGGAGCAGTCCTCTCATGTACCAAATTACCGACAATTTAATAAGGAGGAAATGCCAAATTAAAGGCTTGGTTTCAATGACTTGGACACCCTCTGCATTCCCCACAATGCCAAGCTGCAATTAGCCTCAAGCCAAAAAAAAAAAACGGGTTTTGAAAGGTTGGGTTGGATGAGGCGCCATCCGGATTCTGTGTGTGCGCAGGGAAGGCTGAAATTTCATAAAGTCTGCACTGAATGCTGCTTTCCAAAGTCAGATATTTTCCCATTCCATCTTTTCCCCTTTCATAGCAGTTTTTTTCCTACACTGAATGCTGCTTTCCAAAGTCAGATCTTTTCCCATTCCATCTTTTCCCCTTCACTGTGGACCAGTAGAGGATAAAGCAGTAAATATGACAAGCTTCCATTGCTCAGTCTTCTCCTTTAACCAGCCTCTATGGAGGCTCCTCTCAGTAAAGATAAAAACAGAGGGAGCGTTCTTGGGCATCACGTCTAGGAAGGATAGCAGAAAGCTTGGAATCCAGTGTTGGGTGGTGTTGGGTCACTTCTTTGGTGGCATCTCACATTTTTCTGGCTCTAACACCAGCACAGCAGCGATGCAGCTTTGCTCCGAGGTCTGTTTCAGATGCACTAGCTTCTCATGGACCAAAACTGAACTTCAACCATGTGTCAGAGAGGATGTTTTTCTTGGATTCCTTAAGTAACAGCTTCCAGTAAAATTTATGTGAGACCTAGTCTAAATGGTTATTTTTACATTTTTTTTTCCAAAGCAAAAATTCAGAATGCTGATTTACCCAAAGTAGAAGTTTGTGGTACCTACAATATGAATTGGTTTAACCAGCATATAATTAATATTTGGTTGTCCTGTGCTCATTTATAAATGTACTAAAATACTGTGTTTTGTAATACAGTGCATGTTGCAGTAACAGTTATATGTAGTAATTAAATATCTTTGTCTTTTTACTAGGTAGAAAAAAAGTGCTGAAGCTCAAAGTAACTCATATACCTAGAAGCATAACTTCATGACCAGGATTGATTCCTGCTAAAATGACCATGCCTTGATTCATAAATCCCTGGGTTAACTAGGATCTCCTTCTTCTGAACAGATGCTCTCAAAGTTTCTGGGGGGAAGGGGCTTTTACCAAGCAAAAGGTACAGTTCAAGATTTTAGTGAATGATTTGGTCTTATGAAGTGCAATTAGGATCTACTAGAGAAATTAATGGTTGCAATACAAAAACAGTGAGTTCACCAGCAAGCTCTCCAAACACAACTGAATTTCCCCACAATAGTCTTTGAAAAATCCTCATAAAGAACTGCCCTCAAATACAAACATGGCTGCAATATTATAATCAACAGAAAATAACTCCTTTTCCTTCATTTTGACAGTGAATCCAAAACTAAATAAAGGTGGTCCTGCTAGTTTAGGAGAACAGGAGATGTTGTGATCCTTTGCTCAAGGGGCAAATGGGACTCCTGTAAGGGAATGCTATAATGTTCCAGTAGAAAGAAATATATTTTGGTTACACTTTTACAAGGATTCTTTTCTATTCTTTTCTGGAGAATTCTTCAAGATTTTAGACAGAAGTGCGAGACATTACTGACTAGTTCTAATTAGAGCTTTTTTATTTTTAAAATAATAAACTCTAGTAACAGTGGAGAGGATTTTGCCTGTATTGCCGTTTATATCTATTGTAATAGAAAGCTCTTATCAGAATTGAATAGACTTTCATTAGATATTAATATTCAGGGTAAAAAAATGAAAAAAATATTTCTCCCACCTATGGTATATGAAAAGAAATGAATAGAAAGCCAAGCCCTCAAATCTAAATTTCTCAGGCCTGATTAAGTTTTTCTGAAGTGACTGGTGACCCTGAGTTCTCCAAATGCCCAAGAAGCTGAGGTTTTGATATGTTTTAGAGACTCAATCTTATTTATGTTGTTTCAAATAGAGGATTAGAAAAACTTAGTAATGATAATGTCAGCAATTCAGCTAATGGTGAAACTATTTGAAAAATCAGATCCAAATATTTTTTAAGGAAGATAAAATACTCTAGATCATTCTTTAGTTATGGGACTACCTTTTAGCTATTTCTCAATTTCACCTACCTCAAGGAACTAGTAAGGATTTTTTTTTTCCTGGATAATATTCGTGGAATCTAAGTAAAGTATTTCAGAAAGTTCTGCTCCGTAAGAAATTTTCAATCACTTTCCTTTTTTAATCACTTCAGTTACAGGAAAGCCATTTGTCTTACAGTTCATATTTAAATAAGCAATAATTAAAAAAGTCTTTTTCCCTGATTTCACAGGTCCTATAGAGAAGTGGAAAAGGACATTAGTCAAAGGGGGCTTTCTGTTTTGTGACTGATACTTATTTTCAACATCTTCTCAGTGAACTTTAGTTCAAAATTAGCTATCTTAATTGGGAATGATCACTTTTTCCTTTTCCTTTTTCCAGCTTTGAACATTTATATTATATGGATATATGTGGGAACTTGATTTCATTCTATTATACCAAAGCTTCCTAATTCAATTAATATCAAGGCCATGTTCAGTAAAAGCCAAGATATCATTTCATTAAAAACCTCATTGACACTGGTGGTGGAGACACCAGCTTAGCAAAGATGAAGAATGGACACATGGGTGTTGAACCAGGAATGTAACGTGGGGTCATCTCATGTGGACATCAGATCAAATCTCAATTGTCTAACCTAAGGGTTTTTTCTAATTTCACTTAATAGTGAAGTTCACTTGATTGGCCATAATCCAAATGTCTTTGGATAATTCTTTTCCATAATATGGGATGATTATTTTTACCATAATAGCATGGAAAAGGCCAAGTCAGGGATCCATGTCACTGGAAAATAAAAGACTTTAAACGAGAAATGAAGATAAAACCTCTGCCTGGCAAAATGCATCTGACACTGAATCATTTGCCACAAATACTAAGTGTTTGCAGGATTAGTTTCTTGGTTTCTGGCAATAAAGAATCAAGAGTTTGTGACTTGCATATATATTGAGCATTGCAAACCATTTTAAAGCCTTTGTAATGTAGCTTTGACTTGAATTTCTTTCTGTTGAATCCTTAGATGAATAAAGGATCAAATCTTGGCAGTTCTGTGAGAGACATACAAAGAAAATAGTGAAGTTAACAAAAGTATTTTTTTATTTTTTTTATTATTTGATCTCTACGATTAATTTGATTCACCTTTTGTTTTGCTTCTAGATTCAGGCTCAAGATCATCAGTACAGTGTAGAAATGGTAATTCTCTCCTGTACTTCCCTGTATGGTTATTTATATACTAATGACTGCAAGGAAATTTGAGAGGTCAATGTCCAGTTGATCCATAAGCACTACTCGAAGTAAAGCTAGTTTTGATGTTCCATCAAATCATTGAGTCTTGAATAAACGATGCAGTTCTACCACTCCATACCCCAAAGTTTCCAAAGTTTCATCAGTTTTCAAAGTTTCATCAAAGTTTCATCAGTTTTCAAAGTTTCATCAAAGTATTCCAAAGTTTCATCATCATCATTGTGAATTTTCCATGATGAAACTTTGTCTGAGATTTGGTTTTCATCACTTACGCCTTAGAACCAAGGCTCACATCCTTGGTGTAAGTCAGGAGAGCAATATAGACATGCATTTTGGTGTCTGAAGCCTGGACCTGGAGATCTAAGAAAGAAGTCTGTTTGACTGGCATTTTCCCCCAAAAGAAGTGTTTAAAGAAAAATATAACTTAAAATATCTCCATGATTAGCATTATCTTCTTTCCCTCTTCCCTTCTCAGGAGGGTTGGTCACAGATCTTAATGTACCAGGTACAGTATACAGTGCAAAACAAACCAAAAAAAATCACATCCATTTATCCTACAAAACTGAAAATGATATTTCAAACTTCCCAGTTTCATCACATCCAAGTGAAAAGAATTAATTCTAAAAACATATATACTATCACCATTGTATCCACAGAAAACAATAAATACTAATTAAAGTCATAGTTTCATTTCTTAGATAACCCAATCACTTTGCCAGTTCAGCTAGTCCATCCCCTTGTCATTACAAAATTGATCCTTGCAAGATTCTCCAACTCTTCACTTACTTTAATTTTAAATAATTCAAATATTGAGGGTTCCACTACTTCTCCTGGGAGAAAATTATTCCAATTAAACAGACCTTGGAGTTTGGAATAGATTGTCCTCTTGATGTTTAACTAAAATATTCTATTATCTTTTTTTTTTTTTAAAAAAAAAAAAAGTATTGTCTCTCTTAAGGACATTGACTGTGCATAGACATTTAGTGCCATTTGAGAAGCTCACGGAAGGTTGAGCCATCTGCATGGGGTCAGAGCTGTGAGGAGAAACCTGAAGGAGTTTGTACCCTTCTGCACTGGTGAGTGGATATGAAACAGGATATTTAAGGAACTGAGCTAAAATCTTTTAACTTTAACATGTCCTGGCGATGAACTCAGGTGACTGCATCTTGGTTACTGATGCTTTGGTGCCATTTTTAAGATGGGAATTCCTTTTGAAAGAGATTGGTATCAATACATAACAGGAGAAAGTGCCTTAAATTCCAACTGAATAGAAAAAGCAGTCAGTGGAAAATAGAATTAGATTTTTCCTAACAAAAATTTCTTAATACAATAAGCTGTTTTTCTGGAAGAGAAATAAAATAGTAAGGGCTATAACCATAATGGCTTTCAAGCACCTAATTCCCATTGATTTTTCTGCAACTTCATGCCCTAAGTGGCAAGGTGTCTGGACCCAGGTTTTACAGGGACAACACAGCTAAACCAAGGACTTAGCACAATCATTCTGAAGTGCATCAAACACTTTAGCAGGAGCCTCTGCTTGCATTTTTCTGTAAATAGTGACTGCAGTTCATATTACTTCTCATTTCATACAATGGATTCACAAGCTATTTTCCCAGGATCCTGTTGAACATAAGCCTCAGGTGTCTTAATGCTCTTGCGTCTGTCAGAAACAGTCTTTGGAAGCCACTCGTTTGAGAAGACCACAGTGACTAAGGCTCACCTAACATAGTACAGATTAATCATGCAACATGGAATAATAGTCGAAGTTTGCTGTCATATGTAGGCCATTTCTCTTGTAGCTGAAGTATCTTCTGTGGACTGTAACTCAGAAAGGCTGTGCTTCTGGGTGAAAAAATAATATATACTACATGGCTGTTGGCTAAATTATTAACTTCTAAACCTTAGAGAGAAGACAACTTATATAAAAAGTCCAAGCAGATAAAGATATAGTGGATCATTATGACAATGAAAATAGTGTAAGAATACAAGAATGAGAAATACATTACAAGGTGTAACATATGCTCTATTTTTGCTTGATTACTTAAACTAGGTAGCAGTGGGAGACCACTGTTCTGTGATAATGTTTTGTTCCATTGATGTTATAGACCAAAATAGAATTACACCCAACTAATCCAAAGCCAAAATTAATAAACAGGTATTACTCAGTGGAGGCTATGAATTCTTGCCTTTAGGTTGACTACAAGCAGGAAACCTCAACAACAGATACTATCAGAATTTATAAGCCCAAGCACAATTTTCCTCATTTTAAAGTCTCTTGTATCAAAGCCAATGAGAAAGTCACAGAGTTTTTTATTTTTCTCTTATTTTTTTGTATTCTTGTAGCACTTTTAAGACCTCATTACAGAGAGAGACTATTTGAGGACAGTTCAAAACACTTAAAATTTGAAACTGCATCTCTGCAAGGAAAATGTAAGTTCTCCCTGGCACTGGAACCAAATGACATGTCATGGCCATATTTAATAAAGTTTATTATCCTTCAAATTAAGATGGTCTCATCTTGCTGCCTCTTTGGAGTCAAGTCCATGCTGGGCAAACTGATCGAGACCATAAGATGTCAGGTATGACAGTAATAGTTTGATAATGCAGATAATTAAATCTGGGCCCATTTCCCTGGCATTGCTCAATTACTAAGAAAGGTGCAACCTATGAGCCTCCACCTCAAGGCTGGTGCAAGGATGATGAGGATGTTGTGTGACAAATTCCTTGCTACCGAGAGCACAGGCTTCATACCAAGACATTCATAGCAGGCAAGAGGTTTCAAAAGGCAGTTTGGAAAAATTCTGTGTTAAAATACACAGAAAATGGAAACTGAAAAGGAGAAGACAAAACTGATCTAAACAGTGAGCATTGCTCTGAACCCACCTGGATGCCACCCTGTGCCACATGCTCTAGGTGTTCCTGCTTGAGCAAGGGGGTTGGACTAGATGATCTCCAGAGGCCCCTTCCAACCTCAACCATTCTGGGATTCTGTGAACCCGTCTGCTTCCCCATCATTACAGAATTGGTTTGCGCTAGAGGGCCATTTTAAAGACTGAAAAGTAGGTGAGGCTGCACAGCAGAAAATGCTTTTAATTAGAAATTGGAAGCATCTGTGCTTAGTGTATTAAAATGCAATCTGCTAGATTATAACAAATTCATTGTTTTGCATTGAGACAAACCTAATTTCATATAGATCTGTATGTCTTACCTACTTTCTCCTAGAAGTTATCTCTGCCCAATAGAAAATTTTTCCTTGAGGTGTGGTTTATTTCATGCCTGACCAGAGATGGAAGGCAATAATAATAATTTATTTTGAATTAAATTAGCTCTGATTTTTAGAGCAAGAATTTTCTTCTGGAAGTGAGATATGAACCTGGGTTTTGATCCTGCAGAAAAGTGTGTGTACATGCTTAAATATTTATTTATATATGCAGTGTAAATTCTGTGGGATTTTTCACATGATAGGAAACATATAAATTCCATAAGCATGTGAAAGTTTTACTTTTGACCTCAGTGGATATAGGCTATGGCAAAATGTGTTTAAAATTCATGCAGTAAGATAATAAGTGTGATGTTTGAAGGTTATTTGAAATACTTTGTTTTTTATATAACTTATGAATTGATTTGTGTTTTTAATGGATGTTGCCCAGTAAAGATGTTTATTGGTTTGCAGAAAATTCAAAAGGAATTACTCTGTTTTATTTTCTTTGCATCTAATTTATGAACAAATTTCACTAGGAAATTCTGCTCCATCCCATATCCCAGAGGGTAGCTGCAGAGCTGAAATCATTCTCTGTCACATTTCTATGATTTACAGAGCTCTTATGAACTGACTGTGATGGAGGTGAGAGACATCTAATAATGCATGCTCCAACTCATTGCAGAAATTAATGCATGCAGCTGAAGAAAGCTGGAACAAATATTCTTCATTGATTTTTTTTTAATGGAAAAAAATAGCATAGTTTCCTGCCACAATGGAGTATCCAAAACCACCTTCTCTTTTAAATCATTCTGATAAGGGTAAAGATGAAGCGACATATGTGTTTGTATACATCTTTATGTAAAAGTATGAGCACAGATACAGAGGAGGGATTTTTGGTTGTTTTTACAGAAGTAGATGTACCTGAATATGTAAATGCACCCTTGTCTGCTTTGGTGTTTACACTTGATTCAAATGTATACAAACACATGACAGACAGGCTATTACATATTTTTGCATATATATGTATTTATGCATACACACACAGGCATACAAGTGTGTGCTTGACAGATCTAAGGGAAAAAAAAAAGAAGTGTTTGGGATAGTTGACTCATTTGGTGATGCTCTCTTTAGCAATAGCAGATTTCCTTTTTCTGTGTCTGGTCTTTTTTGAGTAGTAAACACTGTGACACTGATAAAAGTGGAAAAGCAACAAATTCTGTTTGTCATTTTTACACTACTTCCACTGTTAAGTTACCATATATTTAAAGGAGTTGTAAAACAATTAATCTCATCTTCCTGCACTCTTGGGAGATCTGGTGAGCTAAACAAGGTGGAGCTTAATCTTAAGGTCTTCCAATGGACATCCGAGATAGGTACAGTTGCTCAGATGTTGATTCTTCCAACTGGAACTTAAATCTAGAATCCTGGTTGTCCGTCAAAATGGATTATAACAAATGAGTTGCAATCCAGAGCTGCAGGCAAATTTTTTGTTTTCTTTGTTACAGTCTTGTTGAACCTTGCAAACTGATTACAATTCCTTATTGTCACTTGAATAACATGTGAACTGGTGGTTTGATCCATCTTGTGAGAACCAGCTAGATAGATCAAGGCATAGAAACTACTTCTTGAATTCCTTGAGTCAGAGACCCAACACAGAGACCACAAGCAGCATCTTTTCCTAGATTTGCTCAATTTCTGACCTTACTTTGGATTCCTTTGTGAATGTAAAGGTGTTCAGCTGCTTGTCCTGACTGTTACAATATTTCAGGTGGAAGGCAGAAAACCTCTCTGAGGATGAACTTCTGAACATATGGATATGACTAAAGTTAGCCACAAAGAGTTTATGTAATGAGAAAGTGATTGTATATAGATACCTAAAAGGTTGACAGTTGTGGAGAACCGGTAGATCTATAGAGACTTAACTGAAATTTAGACAGATTGAATTTTATGTGCAATGCATGTCCAGCAAAACGTCATTTGTGAGTGGATGGACGTACTGTGAATATCACATAACCACACATTCTGGTCACATCTTCAGAATGATAACATCTTTCTGCAGACTACTGGCAAAGGAAGTCCTCTGTGAGGTTTTATAGTACAGCAATTTTATTCTGCTTTACTCAGAGGTACCTAAAAGCCTTTCAAATGTGATGAGATGCAGTGGAACATCAATGCTTAAAAGAATTAACATCATGAACACATTCCTAGTGGATTGTTTATCTCTATTTGTCTTTCTAGGAGGTTCTGCTTTCAAAGCCTCAGAGCCTCAACACATATATATATAAGTGCATAAATATATGCACAATATACAAATATACACGTAAAAGAAGGAGGAAAATTTTCCTTTTTACAAGTCCAATAGATAGGCATCAAGGAAATATCCTGATATTTCTGGCACAATCCGAAATTCTATTCTTAAAAAAAAAAAAAGTGTTAACTGCAGTATTTTGGCTTAATTCCAAGTTATATTCAGCTTACCTAAAAAGGTACATTCAGGTGAAAAGGTTATCCTTCATTTCCTCTCCAGAGATTCCGGGCACATGCTTAAGACAGGATGGATGCAGTGCTCTTCCTCAGCAGTGGCTGCATTTCAGAGGTGAAGGAACAATCCCATTTGTTCCACTTCTGCAGTAGACACGCACTCATGGGGGAACTGAACTTTAGAAATGAAGGCTGGAAAATGCTCTGGGACTTT
This sequence comes from Tinamus guttatus, assembly GCF_000705375.1. The sequence continues at coordinate 96,185 of NW_010580544.1, read as the reverse complement.
TCAGAGTAGAAAGCACATTTTAAAATAAAAAGTGAAGAAGGCAAGGAAATAGGGAAAATGAGAAATGAATGAAGAGTGAATAAAGATAGAAAAGAACAGAGGAGGAAAAAAAGAGAAGTAGGAATTTAGAGTACAGGAATGATTTGAGATTTTCCTAGCTGTGCTCCAGGGCAAAGCTCAAACGCAGAGAAGATTCTGTTGAAATCCACAAAGTTGCACCCAGTTACAGCTGGCTCAAACTTGCTCTCATGACACTGACAAAAACGAAGTAATTTAACTATTATATAAGGAGCCTTCTCATTTCAGTACTGATTACAATAGACTAGGGCAGAAATAGCGGTCCCCAGAAAAAGCAAAATTTACAGATGGGGAAATGGAGGCAGAGTGTGAACAGGTTTAATTGATTTTTTTTTTTTTTTGGCCAAACTAAGAACTAAGGGACAGGAAAACTTCTTGCTTCATTGCCCTCAGCAGATGGATAGATAAAGGAAAACTGCTGCACCAAATTCCAGATGTTCATTCAAGATGTTCTCTTTCAATGCAGGATTATCCATAAACCATCGGGCTTATGGGATAGGAAAAAAAGGTGAAATTAATATAAAAAAGACACCTTTTTTTTGCTAGGTAGTGGCCCATCAGATAAAAGTACAGGGTCGAAGTACAGCTATTGTTCAGCTATTTTGAGCCAAAGAAGTCTATGCTCTCTTGAAAGACTCTTTACCATTCTTTCAAAGGCACAAAGTCTGTTTAGGAGGCTGCTATGCTTTATTTGAGCATCAGATCAGCGATGCCTTGGTGTGAGCTGTGTCAGAAATGTTCCCCCTCTGCACTGGAGCGCACAGTTGCGGTCTACTGGATCTCTGCAATTTAAGATCATGTACAAAGAGGGTCTCTAGAAAGGATGTCCAGAAGACATCCTTGCACTGCCAAGGCTTGTCCATGGAGGGAGCACCATCAAGAAAGAGAGGGATGAGTGTAGGACTGCTCCAGGCTACTAAAGGCTTAAAATAATTCCCATTGCAGCCTCATATTTTGGCCTATTGAAGCCACATGTGCCGTGGGACTAGGACCTCCAGCTTTCTGTGTGTGGCACTTGCTTCCATGGCACCCCAACCCTCATGGCTGCGGCCGCCTTAAGCCTCCTGTGGAAAGAGGGCTAAATCTGCGGCCTGGTGCGCTCGTTGCCATGCTGCCGGTGTCCCACCTGGTCCCCCCTTATTTGCCAGGGTCATTGGGCGGTCTACGCTACCTCGCTAATGGGCACATCACGTGGACCCGCTTCGCCCACTGCCACCACGGAAGCTCTTAGGGCCTGCGTGTCATGGCACACACGGGCACTGCCACCCCCCTGCCTCACACAGCCTTGCAGATGGCTCTGAGGAGCAGAGGCTGGAGGAGGATTTAGAGTGGAGGGTTAGTGGGGGGGAGAAATGAGGTGGTGGTGAGGAAAGAAAAAAAAAAAGCACTCAATTTTTATTTTTTATTTATTTATTTAATTTTTTTTTGAACTGGGCTCCCAGAGAGCACTCAGGGCTGCCACGCCGCGCACGACGCCTACCTGCTCAACTGCAGGGAAACAAGCTTCTGAAGGCTTTAATGGGATTTTGCCCGAGGCTGTTTTATTAAGATGTCGGCTTTTTCTGCTGCCTCTGCAGCTGACACCATTCACTGTCAGCTGCCCCCCTTCCCCTGGCCCCCCCAACAACGCACCAAATTACCCGCTTCATTTAGTGCTCACGGCTCAGCACCGGCACATACGAGCAGAGAGCCCGACTTGACCAGATGAGCCTCATCGAGGGGAGGTGGGAACACACTGCTGCTCAACCGGAGGCAGGGGGGCAGAGCGTGGAAAAGGGGGAAAAAATAAAAAAAGATCAATACCACTGGGGCTTATTCCCGCTCTATTAGAAAGAATCATATTTCATATTAACATAGCCAATTTAGAAGGCACATTTACATCCCTAATTTGCATCCTGACTGTAAAAGCTCATTTGTAATGCGCTGTATAATTATTGATGCCTCATACGTGTGCACACAGCACAGTGACAGGTTGGGAAGGAGAAGAAATGCTGTCTGGATTCAATAAACAAACTCGTTGCAAGTTTTAATGAATGTTAGTCGGTAATAAATGTCTTTTTTTTCCCCCTCCTGTCTTGGAGGGGGAAAAAAAAATACAAGCTAATTAGAGATTGTGTGTTTCAGTGGCAAGAGTAAATGAGATACGGCACAGCGGTGGAGAGTGTAGTGTGTAATGCCCCTTTCTCTCGTGTTGTGCGTGAGTGGTAGTGGCAGACCGAGGGATGATTTCGGAGAACAGGGAAATTCTGCTTGGAAGACAAGGCACACTTTGCAAATGTCGGAAAACATTACCTCTGATAGTTGTTATTAAGTTCTCCAGGCTCCCATGTAAGTTTAAGGTGAGTCTAAAAAAGGAGAGGAGTGGACCAAAAAAAAAAAAAAAATAGGGCTCACATATTCTCAGCACATTATTTTTTTGTTAAATGAGGTTGAAACCATCTAGTAAAGCCAACAACTCTGTTATCTTATCATAGCTGTGTAAGGAAAGCAGAAATGTTTAGTGACTGAAGTTGGAGGACCAAGTAACTCATCTACACCGAGTATCTGGGTTTGCTGCTCCAGCTGAGGACAGGGATGGGAGGTCATGAAAGAAGGATGTGATCAGATTAAGTCTTTTGGCTTTCAAGTGATGGAGAAGAGCAGTAATTATAGGATACAGCAGTGATTATAGGATACAGCAACACCCTGGCAAACTTTGTGTTTAACTCTCTGAGAGCCACATATGTAAGGATTTCCTTTTGTCTCATGTCTTGGCAGTATTTTAATAAATTGTCGTGAATTTCCTTGACTTTCACAAGAGCTTCATCCATGTAAGCAAGAAAAAAAACTCTCATCAGAATGTGTTGAATGAGGCTTCACAGAGCCTTGATGACAAGACCTGAATGTCTTAATGTTACAATCCAAGGTTTATGAAAGTAGATGAATTGAGGATCAAGGGCAGAACGATAGTGCTTTATCCTACCTGCAAATCTGACTTGAATGCGGTTTGTTAAAGGCACTCTCTTTTTACTGCCCCACTTTTTTGGTGTGTCAGAATAAACCCTTCCGGGTTCTGTTTGGCTTTTACCTTCTGTCATCCTTTGTTGCCACCTCTTCTGCAAAGTGTTTTGAGGATTAACTTAGGACTTCAGTGGCAGTTCCACTGCAGTATGTGCTGAATATTTTTGTGTAGACAGAGTTTGAAATGCACACCATTCATAAGGCACATAAAGGATCCATTTGTTACTCAAGCAGTGTAAGTGAGAAATTAAATAAATGCAGGTAAGTACCAAAATTATGCCATTTTAAAATATCTTTTTAGAAGTGTAGAAGAGACTTTCCAAAACATCTCAGCTGAGCCATAGTTTTTCCTCAGATTGAACAATTTATTTTCCACAAACCTTTTGCCTGAAAATGATATTTATTTTCATCGTGATCTGAGTTTCACTTTGTGGTTAGAGGAACTTCGGTGGTTGCCCAAATTCCCTCTTGAGACATCTGTATATGCCATTTGCACATTGTCCACAAAAAGCTGCCCATGCTCCTTCTGATAAAAAAATAGTGCTACACCAAGAAATACTATACTCCAGGGGAATACATCTATGCATATCTTCTCTGTCTAAATACATATATATTTAGTATCTATGTACATATATATATAGTATATATATATGCATGTACATGCACATGCACACGAATATGTGTATATTCCATTGTTGTCTTGCATCTTTTACAGTTAGAAAAAAAAATAAGTTTGCCTTCAGGTATTTCAAGTTAATAATATGAAGCACCTTAGTTGTGCTATAGCTGTTAAGCTGAATTTTGTTTTGCATTTTGATTATAAATTAGAGGAATGGTACATTGACTTTGTTTTGATGATAAGATTAAAAAAGGCCCTGTTTATTAAGTTGTTACTGTGGTAATATTTGCAGCATATATTACATTTATAATTGACTTATTAAAACTTATAAACTGCAAATTATAGTGATAGTACCCACAGGCTAAAACATCATTGAAATATATAATGGCAGTTTAAGAAGGTTTGTATCCACAAATGGGAATTTTTATTTGGTGTTCTCTTGTTCTAATGTTTTACTCTCAGCTTTTGCAATATTCTAATATGCAGCTGAATTACTGCAAAGAGATATTAAAAGGAGTTCTGGGAGGAAACAGGGCAGAAAGAGACTTAGAAGAACTAAGTAAATAACAGAGAAAGAGCCGTGGTACAGAAACATAAGCCATTTTTCCAAATAGTCTTTACTTCAGACTTAAAAAAAAGGCAAAGGAGTCAACTGAGCAGTCTTTTACTCTAGTGTACAGATGATTTGGGCTAATGTCCTCACACCTTGTCTTCATAGCAGTGTTTTACTGTCTTGCAACCTACCTTAGGAGAACCATAAGACTGTAACAAATTCAAGAATAAAGGACCTAGAGATCTAATGAGCTCATGATGAGTGCCATCTCCAAATGTGTCAGCTTTCACAGAAGAGCAAATAAAGAGCATGCTGAACGTTGTCCAACATTCAACTTGGTTTCCTTGGGAAAGGGCAGCACAGCAATGTGGTCTTTTTCCTGCTTTTTCTCCATTTTTTCCAAGCTGAGTATCACATATCTCAGATGGGGCCTCCAGCCACTGCACTGCAGAATCACAGTGGCTCTTTTTCAAACTTGTGCCTGGGAGCTTGTTCAAAGGATAAATATATAATAATTGTTGATCTGGAGATAAGGGATCTTATTTCTGGTATTCTGAAGGTAGATCTTGTTTGTGGAAATGATAGGTGGAGATGAAAAACAGGACTGACTTTAAGGTAGATATTAAATAACTGTAGGAACAGGATTCATTTTCCTAATAATAGGAATCTAATGCTCTGAGGTACCCAAAACACCCACTCACAGTTCTAAATGGTACAAAGCATTCTTCTGGAGAGGTATCTAAAGACAAGACAAGATGACAATAATGTGCTGGACTTCAGTGCCAACATTTGGGCAAATAAATTATCTCCATTGACTATGTTAATTAGGTCTGCAGTGGAAGCGAGTTGGAGCTTGGACATCTTGTTCTAACCTAGACACCCTCATTACTACATTTAGACACATAAATTTAGGTGATTGAATCTGAAGCTAGATCCCGCTTTCTTAGGGTAAAACAATAATTCCTACAGGGTGAAAGCAGAATGAAGTGAATTGCACTCTACTTAACACATCTAGAAACACACAGAAAATTCAGAACTGAGTCAGGAATTGAACTGAGATTTCTGCTTCTTTGACACTGTCACAAATCTACTCACTTATCTCCTAACATTTCAAGCACTGAGATTTAAAAAAAAAAACATGTCATACTTTTTTTCAGGTACAAATGCACCTGGCATAGGCACAATCAGACTGGGACTTCCAACGCCATGTAAAATAGCTTGTCATGAAATTGTAAAGTCCTGGATTTTACTTGCCTTTACATTTTGAAAACTTCAACCACACTTCTCTTTTCTTTCTCCCCAGATCCAAAAATGATCAGAAAGAAATAACAGAAGAAGTTTCACCAGGCTTCTTCCACTGTAGGATTTTTTGCAAGGTCTATTGCAAAAACGTATCATGCTCTGAAATTTGACAAAGATATGACAAGGCTTAGGTATTCTGGGCATCTCCAAGCCAATAACATATTTTGAAATTATGTGACATGTGTTTCACTGAGATGTTTACTGAATGTCACAAAACGTGGCAAATCAAGTAACAAAATGCTGAGATAGATATGGATCAAATATATAAATAATTGAATGCTGGCTAGCATTTCACTGCATATCTCACTTCTGAGTAAAAGCAAAACAAACAAAAATAAACAGCAAAAAATCAACCATAAGGAAAATCAATAAATTAGAAAAAACATATCAAATGTATACATAAGCAAATAAAACTGGGCAAAGTCAGCTCTAGATTAAAATATAAGATTCAGTTACCACAAATAGCAGGCGACCTTAGTAAGGTATTGGGGCAATCTCAATGTAATTTATCCTCACCAAAGTCTTGCTGAGCTGGACATGAGGCCCAAGTAGCTGCTCACTGCCTCCTGCCTGCATGAGGAAGATGAACATCTGACTTCTGATACTGCTGGGCCTTGCGGTGTGTGGTATCTTACCTTACCTTATCCACACATTAAGGTCATCACTACTTTCTTTACCATGCTGTCAAGAATGAAGCACTCAAGCACCATGTCAGTATCCTAGAGAAACTCTAAAAACAACCTGTTTTTCTGATGACACATCAGTGCATGGGCCAGCCATGTCTGCTGCTCCAACTTCATCCATTCCGTGCTTATTCTTCAGTCCTTGGCTTAATAGAAGGAAAGTAGGTGAAGAAAGATGCTAATAGTATGGGAATGCTAATTAACTTTTTCTGCCCTCAGACAGACAAAAAAACCCTATTATTATGTATAGTACATTGACCATTTTTTCAAAATAAATCTCTTATAATAAAGCATAAGTTCAGAACTGGTATATGCACATTATCTAAATGATATTTGTGGAGAAAGCTCATCAGTATAGTGTGGAGATATACGGTAATAGCATTGTTGGCACTATATCTGTTCCAACATTGAGTCCTTTGGGATAGATGTACAGATCATACACTTGTTATGAAGGATCTTCTTACAGATCCTTCTCTTGTCCTTTATTTCACAATCATCAAAAGAAATTTGAGAAGCTTTTTTTCAAATTTTGTTGTGCAATACTTTGATGAAAACATACCACTTTAATTCGGAGACACTTAGCTATTTACATGACTCCAAGAGATTGACTTTTGGGAAATATTTTAATTGTGGTAGGACTTGACCTTTTCTGATTACCAGCTCACTGCACTGCAGGACTTGCTTACTACCAGGTGCTTTGTCACACTGAGTAATGAAGCAGTCTGAAGTAACAAAAAGTATATATATTAATATAGATGGTTCTGATACAGAAGCATGGAGTTCACGTGCAGCCCTATTCTGAGTGGTCTGTGCAGATCAAGGGTTTCTGCAGATAATAGAGATACTTCCCTTAAAGCTTTCAAAGGTACTCTTGCTTTTCATAAACTGTACTTACTTTCCTTGTAAAAGTAGTGTGATCCAAGTCACTAATCTTAGGGGTTTTTTTATTCTTTTACATTGAGATAGTTTTACATTTACCTTGGTGGTGAATACGTAATAAATTGACAAAGAAACTCCAGTTCGAGTATTCTTTTTTTAAAAAATTGTTTTGTTTTGTTTTTTAAGATACCTGTTACTTGCAGGTAGCTGGAAGCAGCCATGAGTAATGAAGTTGCAACTTCAAAGGAATGAAAGACAAGGTAATAACTAAAGGGCAACTTTCAGCCTCAATTCTTCAGTGAACTGAAAGCACCTTCCTGGACAAAAAAATGGAAGGTGGATTCCTAAATCCTTACACATTTATGTGAAAAGTAACGATAAAACCTGACTCCATGATTAAACCATCCAAAAATCTCCATTGAAGGCTTTTGTTTTTGTTAGGTCCACATTTCATATAGAAAAGTATCTGCGCTGGAATGAAGAACCATGAGTTTATGAAGTGACTTATAATGAACACCCTGAGATTATGTATTTCCAGAGTAACGAGGTGCTGCAGAGCCCATTCTTCGACTCTTGGTAAACTGAGGGGTGGAGACCTCTGACATGGAGCCTCGTCCTGGTGTAAATGGTTATAGGCCCACAGGAAGATTGCATTAGCAGATCCTGTGCTCTAAGGTTTGTAAAAAATGTCTATCCCACATCAGCTTTGACTAACCACAACAGTCAGCCTAAGTAGAATTCCACTATTGACTTTGTAAATGTCGTTACATGCAAAATTGGTTACATTCCTATATCCTCCACTGACATTTATATGTATTACTTGACAAAAACATCATGTGGACTAGGATTTACTTCACTTCAAATAGCAAATCTCTTGCCACTGAATTTTTATTAGACCACATTAATGCATAGGTGTTAATCATAGCTAATTTGATTATGAGAATCTTGGAGGAAAGAGGGAGGAAAGGCACGAAAATGATGTAACTTTCATGATTTCAAAAGCTGTCAAATTTCTATCTTCTCTGTTGCCATTTATATCCAAGATAGATAAACTATTCAATGCAAGTAAAATGTTAAACTTGACTAATCTAAGTGATTGACTATGGAAGATTTTTTTCCTGATTTGTCTATTAAAAAATAATGTTGCAGAGCAAAATGCATTTAAAAAGAGTCCACAGAAAAAGGAAACAAGAAAATATTTCACATTTCATTAGTTTCTGGTAGGATCTTTGTTATGGACAGGTCTGGACAGGGTTGGTGAGAAGAAAAAAAAAAATAGAAGTCCAAAAGGCATCAAAGATTTTTTAATTGAGATTGGAAGCATTCCAACTTTGACTTTCAAAAAAGGCTTTGATTTATAGTAGTTTGTGTTGGGCTCATGTTGTGCCTGCCAAAAATCCAAACTAGATCAGAGCTTTTTTTGAAATAAACACAAGCCTAATCTGATGTAGGTATTTCAAAACTCCCACTGCTTTAGTTGTAACATCATCTGTTACTGAATGATTTATAAATCATCTCTCCATGGGCAAATTTCTACAAGGCTGAGGGTGATATATTTTAACTTTGGGACATAAGGAAAAATTTATCCGTATTACAATTAATGGAGACCCTCCACTGTTTTTATCTGTGGTCTTTGTGGAATAGATCATGTCTGGTTTCCTGTATTTCAGAAAATAGGAAAAAAATAGTATCATCTACAAGAGTATGATGTTCAGTTTTCCGTTCCCTAGAACAGACAAAAACAATTTATTTTTCATATTTTAAAACTTTACATGACATCAGTTCTTTTTAAAAAAAATAGAAAACCCCACACTTTTGCTATTTTTGTTGTTATCTTTAAATAGAAAAGGTTCATAATCAGGATTTTTTTATATATAACTAAAGTGTTTGCAAAGAGAGATAATTTCATATCAGTGAAGTAGGATTTGACTTAGCTCATTTTAGGTATCTAAAAACAACAGCCTTACTCTAGTGTCATGAGGATGAAACAACTTTGCTTTTTTATCCAAAGGGAAATGCTGAGAGTTTAGGTTGTAAGTCTGAGCCAGGACCAATCACCTGTAACAGTGTCAAGGACAACTGTGCTGCCACGTCTGGCAGACACCGTCTGGGACCAAGGGCATCAGCAGAGATTGAACTGGTAGGGAATGAGGGTTGCATGACAGTTGGGCTGAACAAGGGGCTGCAAAGATAGAGCTAGAGCATAGGAGGCATTAGTTTTTCTTTCTTCTTTCGAGAAAGAAGAATAATAAATATCAACCCTAAATATCAACCCCAACTTATTTTCCCAAATTTCAACATCGATATTCAGCTACTAACTCCTAGCTTCAGCGTGACAGAAATACAAGGTTAGCCAAGGGACTAAATGTTGCGGCATAAAAATTTTGGTGAAAGGAAAAAGATGAAGTAAAAACAGAACATTTTACAAACTGACAAAACAAAACACAGGTTATCATTTTGAGATTACAGCAAAAGCAAAAGAAAAAAGCCATAAACTCTAAATATTTCACATCAATCTTTTTAAATGATTTCAAATAAAGTTGTTAACCTTTTACAATCTATATTTTTCTATCCTTATGCATACTTCCAATTTGTTTCCAAAGAAAACCTCTTTTAATTCACATGCAACATTTCATATCACTTTGAAATTAGGTTGTGATATGGTCAGTGAAGGCATTTAATTTTCCAAAAGTATTACATAAATCAAATTTATAAAATGGTACAGGGTTCTTCTCCAATATGTGATTGGCCCCAGGGAATCAGGATAATGAGACTGGGCTTTTGCTATGGAGATCCTGAAAGATGGCTTAATCTGGCCCCATGGGATGATGTGGTTGAAATTTAGCAGTAGGAAAATGGAGGAAGATTTCTTATAAAGCCTCTCAATTGCTTAAAAGAAAGAAAAAAAAGCCATATCCTTAAAATAAAAATGTCAGTTCACACTTCAGCATTTCACTACTTTACCTGTTTATTTTCTTTCTTTGTCTCATTTTGCAATAAAAGTGTTTCTATTACCAAACATGTGCCAGGCAGTCAGACAGACTCAGATATCAGATATTCCATATTGGAAAGAGTTAATCATCCATTCCCTAATAGGAAGATAAACCCAATACTGAAACTCAGTAAATCCAAATAAAAGATAAATCCAAATACTGAACTCCTAATCAGTTTGGGTCAAGTGACAGAGATGCTGGGCTTTATTTTAATATGTTCATCTGATAAAATGCTGCAGTTTATTTTATGTCTTCTGGGAGAGGTACGGATATTGCTTCGACTTTGGATGCATCCTTTCTTGCTTGTACAGATCAGCCTTCCACTGTATCAGGGTGATGTTACGGGATGTGGCAATTTATAATTGGAAAAGGCAGCCTGGAGATCTTTTAAAAGCTTTGGCTTTTTTCTGAATACCGTGGAATTTCATTTATTATTATTATTATGACTATGAAAAGAGGATTTGCCCAAGGGCAGTTTTGAGGCTCCTTAAAGATGATTTTCCTCTGCCAAAGGTTGCCAAGATTTCAAATTTCTCTGTCAAGAGACTTGAGCTGTTTGGTGGGAGGTGGCTGGAGCGAGTATGAACATTCACAGCCCTGGGAAGCAGACCTCAAACACTGCTAATTCTCTTTGAGGCCCTTTTTATCTCCCTGGAGGGCAGGGCAGCTGTCACAAATTGTAGCCCACCAAATATCCCTCAGTGCTGCTTCTGTGTTTGCCTTTTCACAGCACAAGGAAGGAGCCGGCAGCACAGTCATCTAAACAAGGACTATCCTGTCTGATGTGTTTCTGCAAAGCAGCCCAAGAGAGTCTGGAAGGGGAAATTTCACATGAATGTGGCAACATACTAAGCTGGGAATGAAGACTGCCTGATAAAAATGGGTAAACTTTATAACTAAGGAAGGTAGAGGAGGATAGATCTGTTTTTCCTAGACTGGCTTGGGAGGTGGGAGGGAGAGGGAATGCAGACCATTTGACAAGTAGGATGTCATCACAATGTTTCCATGTCCAAAAACACACTACAACAATAGAAAACCTCTTTTAACTACAAATAACTACTTTCTTAACTACTTTCTTTTTAGAAAGAAATAAGGTTCTGTGCACCTACTTGCTCAGTATGTCCCCCATCCATGATGACCCTGTTCTTGGTTACTGGTTCCTTCTATTCTTGCTTCTTAATGCTGTGGAGTAGAGCTACAGGGTTTCCTCAGTAACGGGATCCAGAACCTGGATGTGGTTTTATTTCCTTTCCTGAAAACTTCTCAGACACTTATTAGCATAAACCTTAGCTCTTCCTCGTGCAGGGACCTTCATCTCTGGAGAAGGGTCTGAGAGCCAGAGTGGAGTTGCCCAGGGTGCTCACGAAGAGCAAAGGTAAGAGGGATTTCAATGCACCATTCAACATACGTACCCTGATAACCTTGATTAACATATGAACCCTGACAACGCAAGTCACCAAGAGACTCCACTGACTAATTGAGCTGAGCTTCTCACTGAGGTCGTTTTTCTCAATTCCTGCATATATTTGCTTTGCCTATGGTGACTAGTGCCTTTCAGCTTTTAAATGGAGGGAAAGTTTCTTAAAACTGTTTCTATTATCAGTCTATAACTTCCTTTGATGTTTCTCTATGGAAGCAAAAAAACCTCAATCTATTCAAATTTCTCTTCCTTCAAGAAAAATCCATTGTTTTCAAAATGATTCTTTTTGAGTTGTCAGGAAATGTCCATTTTTTTGCTTTCTTACGCTATCAAAATATTAGCTTTTTTAAGAGCTGTGACCTGTAGATACAGTTAATGTTCTTAAGTTCTGTGAACTTTAAATAATTAATATTCTTAAGGCAACCTGACAGAAAAGGAAAGGCCTGAGCTATAGACCCCTGCCAAAGCTACATGTCTCCGTTTTGTCTATTTTTCCCTACTGTCAGTATTTTCCATTTGTAGACTACTTCATACCTGCGGGGTGAATTCCACCATTTTCTTCTGCATCTGTTCAGCGTGCTCCCAGTGGTGCCCTGAGTACAAAACTATGGAAATACAACTAACATAAAGACAATTACTGACAGAATTAAGTAACATTTTCATTGCAAAAGTCTACATTTTCTCTCTTTCTATCTTTTAAAATGAGAGAAAACAGGAAAGTGGAAATCACGAATGTATTCTCTGCTGAAACATAAATAAAAAGAAGAAAAGGCATGGAGGGAAATGTATGAAAAAAAGAGCAAGTACAACCTTTTTCAATGAGAGAAAACAAAATGAGAAACTGCATGCCAGTAGTTTATTAAAAACTGAAAACTGCCATGAACTTTTTTAAAAGACAGATGAAATTCTCCTCTCCCCCTTTTTTTTCTCCCACCAAAGATATCTACATGAAGTAACTCTCCTCTTTCATCCTCTTCTCCCTGTACACGAATAGAGAAACGCGGGCTGTGGCCCTCCTACATTGTAAGCCCTTCAAAAGATTCCTGGTTGATGAGCATAAGAGAAAAAAAGGTTGAATCAGGGCTGGGAATGACTCATCGGTCTACAGAAGTCCTTGTGATGAGTCACTTTGATGCAAGTTTTAGCATAATTAAATCTGAAGCCTCAAGGTGTAAGTTTGGGGATATGGGATATTATCTTGCCACTATAAAAAGTTTCCATCTTCACATAAGAATCTGCTGGAGGTGAATTGTCCAGGAGTATTCTCCAGAATGGTGCTGTGTACCCAGCTGTGGCCAATACTCTATGCCGAACATGGAGTGAAAACATCATACAAATCCAAGGAAAGGCATATCCCACTGCAGCTTCATTAAAGTGCTATGAGAAAGTGATAGGGACAGAAATGGCTGCAAAAGAGTTCTGAAGGAAAAGGCCTGAAAAATAGAGGTATAAAACAATCCAGAATTAATTCCTTGAGCTTCTTTTAAGATTTCTTGATTATCTGTTCTCCCTGTCTCACCTTCTGTTTGATTTTAAACTTTTGTGAAACATGTGCCTTTTCTTGTTTTTCAGGGAAGAAGGGATGGAAGCAGGGAGGAGCAAGGAAAATAATAATAATAAAAAACTCATATATATTTATCACATCAGAAGAGGCCTCACTCAGTCAAAGGTTTTCAAATGCATTCAGTTCCACAAGCTGGCATTCCTCCTTAGACAGGATCCATCCCAGGCTGAAATTCACACATGGGACTCCCTCTTTACCTTCAACCAGCTATTTTCTGTGGATCTACAGGGACATCCAGGTCTGGAGGTGCCCGTGAGAGATGTGGAGGTCCATGAGGCTGCCTGGCTGCCTCCCCATCAGCTGGCAGGGAGCACGTGACTTTATATCAAAACCACGTGTGGAGAATTTGAGTGAAGGATCAAATACAGCTTTTACATAGAAATTCAAATGTTTCAGTATCTCTGCTTAATCACCTTTTAATCTACAACACAGTATAGGGTCTACCCCTGAAGGAAGAGTCTCCTCCCATTGTATTCTTTATTTCTCATAGTCCCTCATTCTTTCTCTTCTAATTTTCTGTTTGCATTTTCTCTCTCCTTCCATATGTCTTTCCTTCCCTGAAGGAACTCCTACCTTATTCTTCCCCATAAACCCATGCTAGTCTCCCTATTGAAATGATCAAGAGTAGAAGAGATCTAGGCAAAATGCAGAAAACATGCTGTTTCTGAATATCATTCTATTTGTGGTGGTGTTTTTTGGCTGTGGAAGAGAGAAAAAAAAAAGAGGGGGAGTGGGAATTTATCACAGAAGTAATCTAGAGTAGCTATATTATTTTTCTTGTTGAAATAAAAACAAGCAAAACAGCAAAGTAGGAAATATCATTTAATTTTACATGATATGGTTCAATTGACCCTAAAGAAATTGCTCCTTTGGGGAAAGAAAGGAATAAAAAAGGGCAAAGTTATGAAGTAAATGCTCCCTGTACCTCCAGAGCAGAATGAGAAGAAGAACAAGAAGGAGAATCAGTACTGTCCTTTTTATGTAGATTCAAATCCTTGGCATGATCAGAGTATATATATATGTTGTTCCACACTCTCAACCTCCAAAACAGGTTGGCCACATGCAAACATGGCCAAATTCAGGCTTGAAGATCTCCTCAGATTCAAAAACACTTGCTTGGATTAGGATATAATTTCAGGCATTTATGCCAAATTCTAGTTGCATCTTAGATAATCAAGTAATGTCATGGATATAGCATTTGGTCTCTTACATTTCACCACCTTCCAGGTTTCTCCATCTTTGAGCTATTTAACAGACCAGGTGAGCTAGAGGGGCAGAAATGAAGAAAAGCCACTCTGGTGGTTGTTCCCTGGAAAATCATTGAAGTGGCATTTGAGCTATGACTAATTTATTTAGTATTCAGGATTTAGTGAATTCTTTTGTCACATCACCCATCATAAATAAAAAGGGGGGAAAAAAGCAGAAACCTGTTTAATGCCTCAGGCTTGTTTTAGTTTGTTGTTCAGGTCAGTTCATTTCAATGCTTAATTTTTAATGGTTCATTTAACGTAGCTGTATAGACTAGAAAATATTTTCATTAAAAACCTTGCTTTTTGGGGTCAATTTCTATCACCTCAAAACATTTTAAGTCTCAGGTGACAGACTAAAACAGCAGCCAGAGATGGTCTGGTTGTTTAGACATGTGAAAGGGCCTCAGCAGACTGAATTTTGATCTTTCCTCCCGATTCTTTTTGTGACTTTGTGTAAAACACTTAAGGTTGCATCTCCAAAGCTTTTTGAATATGAGTGACTTAACTCATATAATTCTCATGTTTGCCAGTCTACCCTGTCTGTGAAAGAGGGAAAGTGGGAAGCAGAGGGCCACCACCTCCTGTAAACATTCATCTTCAGATAGGACAATCTCCCCCAGGATTGTCCTCTGCTGACAGTAGAGGGGACCTTAATGATCACACACCTCCAAAGGCTCTTAATTAAGCATGCCTTACTCCACATTCAGAAAGGATTCATCAGTTGAGTACTAGGACTTGAATGATCAGGCAGGCCACTTTCACAAAGAAGGCAAGAAAGTTCTTAATGCAATAGGAATAGGAAACTCTATTCTTTTTCCTCAGAGAATTGCACTGTTGTGTGGTTGCCCTCATGAAGGCAGAAGAAGGCAAGTTCTCCTCTTGGCCTTAGTTCCCTACCACCACAAGAAACGGAATTTATTCTACTACAGGTTCAATATATATAATTATTTCAAAAAAGCCAGCTGAAAGAAATTCATAGCTTATTGGTAGGGGAAGGAAGGATATAAAAAACATTCAATAATTTTATGCTGATTTACCTGAAGCGAGAATCTTAACTTCTTGTCTAATCAGGGATGCCTTATTATCAATTGTCCAAACTCAGACAAGAAGCAGTGGCTCAAGGAGCTTAAATGCTTGAAGCACAAGTAGTCACTTTGTTCGGGTAGGGACAGTACCATTCCTCCTCCAATGCCTTTTGTCCCCACTCCTCTGTACCTTTCTCTTTCCCAAAATAGCTATGTCACAGAGAAAATTTCCACTAGCAATTTCATAACTGCCCAAGACTAACATCTACAGGAGGGATACATAATCTAGCACTTTTTAATAAAGTTTAGCCCAAGATAGTTAAGAATTGGAGCCTAAGTGTTTGTTTTATAGAATAAGCTATTAATTCAAGGTGTTACAAGCTTTTCATCTTTGCAACTTTTACGCTTTTTTTCTTCTGAAACAAACCCTGTCATTCAGACCAAAAGCAGAGGCCCAACTTTGAAAAGAGAAATATATATTTTTTCTGCTACCAAGAGCATTACAACATCAGGATTTGCACACATGCAGGCACTCAGAGGGAGAATATCCTTGTTAGTTTATATTAACGAGGTAGGTTTCACAGATCTTATGGCCTGCCTCTACCCATGAGCAAGCTCCTCTGATTACCAATTTTAACAATCTTAAGCATTTAAAAAAATCATTAGAAATCCTACTATTCATTTTATATTCCTCAAAGTTTCAGAGCCCTTAGGTTTCATATTTTCATCAAAATCTCCTTCTTTGGAGATCTTCAAAACCCACTTGGACGCAGTCCTGTACCACGTGCTCTAGGTGACTCTGCATGTACAGGGGCGGTTGGACTACACGATCTCTAAAGGTCCCTTCCAACCTTAATGATTCTATGATTCTATGTGTATTTCACCTTACCTAGTGGCTAGTGGCTAATCATTAAAAAAAAAAAAAAAAAGCCTGAAATTCTTGCATACCTATGTCTAGGAAGAGCTACTCTAAGAAAAATATTCCAAAATATTGTGAGACTCATGGCACTATTGTAAGATCCCTTAACATTTTATAGGCTTGTATTATGATCCTGCAAAGGAGGAGATGGGTAAAACTAGCTAGACTTGGAATCCCATTTTCTTTTCTCTTGGAAAACAGTCGTTTAACCTGTGTGAACTCTGCACTATTCCTGCCTGCAAGGTGGAAATAATATTGCTCCATGGATAAGGAACTGGGAAGCTCTACTCATGAGAGCTGAATTCTCCTTATTCCTATCTCTACCACTTACATGTTGTCCAGTCTTACCAAACCCTCCGATGTTTCATTTCCCTGTCAACTTTGCTTGTCTTATTTAAGTAGACTGTATGCCTTTGAGGGCAGAGTTACACATTCAGACCCTTATTCTTGCAAGACCCAGCAAAATGACACTTTAGTTACATACCTACTGCTTTCCCTAAAATGCAAAGCACTTTAAAACCCCGCTGAGGAAAAGTGATCGATGTGAAGCAGAGCATCAACACTGTAGCGAGATCTATACACAGTCTAACATATACAAACAGGCTGATTGCACTGCCTTGAAGGGAAGTCATGAGCCTGCTCAGAAATGCGGAGCGTAGAGCTACACACTGAGGCAGCGAGCTCAAGTTCGCTCCCAAAATCAAGAATCCATCTTTAACCATAAATGCAAGAAAATGTTTGTTTTGCAGGTTTATTAGCCACTCTCAGCTTGGGAAGGAGGTATTTAGCTTGTCCCTAAAATGCGCTCCCTGGATTTAATAACTTCTGCTGGAACACATTGTCCTTTTAGACTGATCCTCCGCTTTCCCTTTGCAGGAACATTATTTTTGCTGGTGGCTTCCTCTGTGACTGTAGGAGATGGCCAACCACCACGGTGGGGCTGAACGTCAAGGCTGCCCCCAGGGAGGCATCATCTCTTCCAGGAGAGACGCAGCAGGAGCCGGGGAGAGAGGAACGAGGCAGCGTGGCCGCCGGGGCTCGCTTCCATTAAGCTGTGTGTCACTTTGGAAACTTTACATGCGAGGCTGTGTGAAGCGTTCTGCCACCGCTCACTGCCCGGGGCTAGCCCACGGTCCCTATCTTGTCACCGGTTTCCCAGAAAACCTCTCTGAGAATTAGTTGCATATGTTGGGCAGGCTAAACATTTGAGGAAATTTTTATTTTTATTTTTTGGGCTTTTTTTTTTTTTGAGGGGAGGCCATAAAACATTGCAGAACTTAATCAAATATTTAGCAGCACAAGATAAAAGAATGATAAGGATGAGATGGTTTTTTCTCGTATCACAAAGAAAAGCCCCCTCTGTAAGATCTTAAGTGACTTTGTAAAAGAAAACTCAGAAGTGACTGTAAGAATGTTTCTGCATCTGTATTTCACCTCACTTAAATGCACAGAAAAAAATATGAGTCACAACTATCAATTATCAACTATCAACTTATGTTCAAAAACAATGAAAAAAGCTCTGTATTGTATTCACAGATAGGGTCAAGCATCTGTGATTGATTTGAAAAAAAAAATCTATACTTTTGTAATACGTGATCAACTAAGAATAGTTGCACTTCTGCTTTGTATGGGTCTAAGTTTAGGGTTTTTTTTGTCCTGGAAAAACTCAAAGGTGTTTCTTCACTTCTTACCTCTCATCCTGTTTCTAGTTTAGAAGTTTAGGTTTTAAGTTAGAAAGGAATGTATTTCTATTCTCAGCTATTTGTTTCCAAGCCTTGTGCAGGTCAATAGTGATTGGGATCCACCTCCTAGATAACGTCCATACAATAAGGAACCCACCCTCGCTGTGAGTCTCTGAGACTCTTTCCAGAAAAAGAGCCTTGAACTCCCAAACTGAACTTCATGAAGTGATCAAAGTCAAGTATCAAGGTTCACACTACACATCACCATCTGCCCTCCCCTATTTTGCCTGCCCTGCCATTAAGCCCATGACAATCCAAAAGTCAGAAGAAATAGGAAGAAGTCAAGGATGGGCTTGTTCATTTGGAGCAGAGACCTGAAACCTAAAAGTGCTGGAGCTGGTCCAGGTGCTCACTCAGACAAGAACAGCAGATGCATCTATGCAAAATAAGTTATTTATGTCTCAGCAGATCACAGAAATTTAGGTGTGTGACCAAGATCTTTGTAGATATGGGCTCACTTCATGTTTCTTAATGAATAACTCTCTGATCTACTCTTCTTCATTTTCCTTGGATGATAATAACCAGTTAGTATTTATGGATCACACCGATAACAACTTTTACTCTGATTATAAACCTTAGGGTGCAAGCTATATCTCTGATCTCTGTCTTACATTTCAAAAATTATGCTGTGTGTATTTAACAAGCAAATACTAAAGCTGGCGAAAACAAAGAAAAAGCACTTTTCTTCCCTTCCTCTTTAGCAGTATCACTATTTCAGAAGCTCTTTGGCTGCTTTTCTCAGAAAAGTAAACTTTTTTTTTCCTTTGAGTTGCTATTTAGATATTGTACACCAGTCCTTTATATTTTCCCGTCCTCAAGCTTCTGCTTTCAGCTGCAAAGCAGCAAAGGAAAGGAAAAGAGGCAGAATGAAGCCTGCCAGTTTACTAGCAAAATGTTTTCCAAACAGACCATTTATGCACTGAACATAATTTTCCTTCTTCCTGACAGTACTAATGCAACTTATTCAAACTCATAGACCTGCCTCCGGCTCCCCATCATGTTCACAAAAGACCTGGAGGAATAGGAAGGCATTGTACAATAAGTTTGAGGACAACACCTTTACACCTTGCCTGTGATTGAGCTTTGCAGTGCTTCTTTTTGGAGGGCTGCTTTAGGGGCAGCCTTAGCTCCAGGTTCACACCATGAATAATGTAGTGGGTGTCATTGACTGGTAATGCCCTGATCTCCTGGTCTTTAAGGTCAGGTCTACACTAGCAAATGCAACAGGCTAGGGATTGTTCTGCATGGACTTGCAGCAGGGTCAGTCTCATACCCTCACATACAGCTAAATTCTCAGTCTCCAAAATAGGCCGGCTGCCCCCAGCCTGCCTCTTGGGAATGGTCTATGCGCTGTGCTGACCCCAATCTGTGCTCTGGTTCTGCTCACAGCCTCACAGTACAGAAGAGCAGACACAAAGCCTGTGCCCTGGCCTTGTTTATGCAATAATCATAGACTAGAAGACTCATGAAGATTGTTTTTAAGGCAAAGGAGAACAGAGGTCTCCAATGGGGGATTCGTTCCTCCTGTCTTAAATTGCTATTTTAGGACGAGGTATCTGAGGCAAAATATCCTCATATCTAAGCCTCTTTTTCTGATTCTCCATTTATCAGCTAGTCTAACACAGGGCTAGTACAGCCCACATTTTAGACATCTAACATCGAATTAAATGAGTCTTGCCTCAAAAATCTGTCCTGTCCCAAGACATTGAATATGGTATGCCAAGTTTTTGCAATCAGGTAGTGATTATGTATGAACTACAAAGAAGATGTACACAGAATAAAAAAGACTACTCCAACTTATTTGATTGAAAATATCAAACATTTACAAATATCTCAGCCTGGCTCCTACCTGCAAATACAGGGGAACTGCCGATCTTTATGGAGAAAGCTCATCATGAATATCAGAAGTTAATATGTGAAGAAGTTTCCTATGTGTTTGTGCCATTGTCTAAATGAAAGATCTTTTCTTCTGAGGAAAGTGTCAAGGTGTACTATATTTTTCTGTCATAGAAAAATTAATGGAAAAAACTAAAATAGGAGTCAAACCCAGATGGGCTTGCACTTCATTGTGTCTCAGGCATTTACTGGATCTGAGAAAAGGAGAATGTCTGAAAGAAGAAAAACAAAGTCTAAACAGACATCCATAGAATCATAGAATCATAGAATGGTTAAGGTTGGAAGGGACCTCTAGAGGTCATCTAGTCCAACCTCCTGCACACATAGGGTCACCTAGAGCATGTGGGACAGGACTGCATCCAAGCAGGTTTTGAAGATCTCCAGAGAAGGAGACTCCACAACCTCTCTGGGCAGCCTGTTCCAGTGCTCTGGCACCCTCACTGTTAAAAATTTTTTCCTTAAGTTCATGTGGAACTTTTGATGCTTCCGTTTCCAGCCATTTCCTCTAGTTCTGTCAGTGGCCACCACTGAAAAGAGGCCAGCACCATCTTCCTCACTGCCTCCCTTGAGGTACTTACAGACACTGATTAGATCCCCTCTCAGCCTTCTCTTCTCCAGGCTGAACAGCCCCAGCTCCCTCAGTGTCTCCTCATAGGGCAGATGTTCCAGGCCCCTGATCATCCTTGTGGCCCTGCGCTGGACTCTCTCCAGCAGCTCCACATCCCTCTTGTCCTGTGGAACCCAGAACTGGACACAATACTCCAACTGTGGCCTCCACCATCATGGAAATGCCCCCACCATTTTTTTCCAACATGGAAAAAAAAAATAAAAGTCTGGCATGGAGTCTGCCACTTAGAAAGAGACAGAAAAACTAGAAATTGCTATAAAACTCTGAGAATTCCTAAAAGAATATGGAAGATGTGTCAAAGGTACAGATATATCTGAATCATGACATGCAGATATGGGGTTATAAACTTTGTGGAAAGTTTTATTTTTACAATTATAAGCTATGAATAAAAATGGCACAAATAGTCTTAAGAAGACATTATTTTTAATGATTTTCTTTTTTTTTTCATGTGTCTGACTTTTTTTAATCTTGTATAAGAACAAGTTACCATTGAATTTGACTTTTTTCATGATTTATATTTTCAAAATGTATGAAAGACATCAGAATATTGTGTTAGGAATGTTTTTGTTTAACAAAAAGAGATCAATACTAAGGCTGAAAGTAGTAGGTAGATTTTTGTTGCTTCCACAGCCCTAATGGGAACTAGAAACCCAATTGCTATTTGTATCTTAAAATTCTCTTCCAATCAGAAAAAAAAAGAAAGAAAAGAAAACAATATTGCGAACTGCTAGACTCTTGTATTTCTTACTTGTGTTCTGCTTCTATTCCTTCTTACATGTTTTGCATGACATGCTCCTCAACCTTCCAGGAAATTATTATTTGTGTATTCTTAACGGAAAATCTATGTTTACATTCAATGAAAGTCCTTCAAATTTTAATATTAAGCATTTAAGTATTAAGTAATGCATGTGGTTAAGATAATTTATTTACTTTATTTTTCTTTTATTTGGGGCCTTTGATCATCAGCATCTGAGCATTGGACATTCAAGTGATTTTTTAGAGGAAAAAAAAATACAGGTTTTCTGAGTCCTATTCGTTCTCTACCTAGACGACCTAGATAAAATTTTTACTATTTCCGGACATTATATTGCCTATGTATAAAAAGAAAGGAGTGGCCCAGACCTTCTTCATAAAGAACTTTGAAATCCATTAAGTACCAGCAGTAGAAATGTCATTACACTATAAGGCAGTCTGCTGAACTCACGCTACCAAGGAGGAAAGCAAAGGCTCGCTCATTGAAATCCTAACTGCTCTTTAACTAGAGAGAATAATTGTTACAACAAATAATGCCCCGCTGTGTTCCCATTATCTCTTCCTTTCATCAATTCTTTAATTTTACAAGGTGGGGATTGCAAGCCACTTATCTCCTAAAGAGAGAGATCAGAAAGGTTTTAAGTTGTTGAAGGTGTCATTGAGTTGCTTGCAAGATAAGGAGTGAGGTTATGAAAATCTATAGATGCAGTCAAGTTTCCCGTTGAAAAGGTGTTTTGCCCTTCTTTTTGAGAAGCAGCTGGATACTGTATATTACACAAGCTCATGTGCAAAGAAAAAGGTATGGAAATTAATTTTCTCTCTGGCTATGATAAACTATCAGGGGAAATTCATAGCAAATCTGTCTACTATAGATAGTCTTGTGACAGAGCCATTACAGAAAAATAAATAGTGGTATTGGTCAAAAGAATGTCAAGATGCTTTCAAGTTGGTTAAACAGACACTTACATCCTCCAGGGTTTTAATGCACTTTGTCCCGTCCCTGCCAATCTGTTAAACTACTGATGCTTCACTGTATGGGGTCAGGAGTGGTGATTTCTCACATAATGCCAAATAGCCCAGGAACGCCTGTAGCATTTGCATTGCAAACGCCTCCTAAAGAGGAAAGGAAACGCACAGACTCGCTGAAAGGAAGAGGCAGCGAGGAAGTCTTAAAGATTGCAAGGGAAGGCATTGCCACTGTTTCCATTGCAACAAAACTCAGAAAAAAAAAATGTCACCTGACAGAAATGTTTTGGAGACGCAGTAAGTGGGTTCTAGTAACTTTGACTTTAATAATTTCATACTCGTTAGGGGGAAAAAAAAAAAAGGAAGATTAAAATTCAACAGAGAATGTTGGAGAACCACCATTTGCTATGGTTTCAAACAACTTTGTATGAAACCACAACCTCATCCTCAGGTTTTGTACATACCTGAGCTTGATGCAGTGAAACATCATCAACTCAGCCCTCTAGATTTAAAATAAATGATTCTTAAAACTTGAGATAAATAATACAGTTCAGAGTCAGCAGTCAAGGCTCCAGAAGAGCTGTAAGGTCACTAAACACAAGTTTGACCATCCATACTGTTAAATTTCCAGCAAGGTTACAGGCACAGAGTTTGTCCAGGATATCTAGCACACACTGAAACAATTTCCAGGCCCTGAATAGGACTTCACGTATGTCAATGAACATTCCCGAAATGTACCTTAGATTTAGATGGCTGCTTTTAAAATAGCAGGTGGTTGTGAAGACTTCAGCAGCCTTAATTTAGATAGACTTGATCTGTCTGGAGTGTCCCTTAGGTTTTTTGGCAAAGTTTGGGTTGGTTATCCCGACAGCAGCTTCCTCTGTTCCCCAGTAATGGGATCTTCTGGAATTTTGTGTTGCATTTTGCAAAATCTTTAAGTTTAACTCATGACTGATTTCTGTGCTTCTCATTTACTACCTACATGTTCCTTCTTGTCCTCTGGTGCTAGAATTTACTGTATCAAGATACAAAAATAAAATAGTTGAATTTACATTCCCTTATATTTTAATTCAAAATTTATTAAAATTTAAAAACAAAGTCAGCTAGTGACTTATTTGACTTTCTAATTAGAATAGTGGTCTACAGATCCCACACCAAGCTCTCTTCCTGTTAAGATCCCAAGGTCTTAAGATAAGACTTCAATATGGACTTCAATATAATGGAAGGGACTTCAATAAGTGTCTATTCTAATCTGTTCAAAACACAGTTTATGAGATCACATCAGGTTTTTCAGGGTATTACGCATTTAAATTTTGAAATTTCCCAAGAATGCATAATTCACAACTCCTCTGTGCACTCTTCTCAATGTCTGACTGTCATTATGGTGATTATTTTTTTCCTTATATCTAGTCTGAACCTCTTTTGTTTGAGGTAATCCTTGTTGTCTCTTATCCTCTCACCATGCGCCAATGTGAAGAGCCTGGCTATGTCTTTACAATAATCTCCTTGCAGGTGCTGGAGGCTTCTATTAGGTTCATCTAAAGTCACCCCCTTTGTCAGCTGAGCAATTCTAAGTCCTGCAACCTCTCCCCACTCGGGGATAATCCCTTCCTTTAATGTACTGATTCTACTGTTCATATAACCAAGGATGCTGTGGGTCTTCTTTGCTGCTTGTGCCCAACTTGTGCGCACCAAGATCCTCAAGACCTTGTCCATAGAGCTGCTCCCAAAACAGTCAGTCCCCAGACTTTATCTCTGCAAGAGTTTCTTCCTTTCTAAGTTCAGGATATGGGATTTGCTCTCAGTGAACTTCACCAGGTTCCCATCAACCCTTTCCTACAGACTGGTTGGGTCCCTCTAGATGGTAACCCAGCCCCCAAGTGTGTTGATCAGACCCCCAGTCTGGTGTCATGTTCAAACTCAAAGACAATGCACTCCAACACCTCCTCCAGGTTACTGTCACAGCTTTTAAACAGGACAGGTCACAGGATAGTTCTCCCTGCTGCGCTCCAGGAAGAGCACGAACCACTACTCTGAACCCCATGATCCTACTAGTTTTTTACCCATCTGGTTGTCCAGACATGTTTTGTCTTTGTCCAGCTAATTCTTTTCAGAGGTGGAAGTGTGCTTCCTTTTATGCAATTTGATAATATTTAAATTAAAAAAAAAAGAAATCAAAGAAGCAGCAACAACAAAAAAGATCCTCCTTTGGACACATCAGTCATATGTCTATACACTAGCAATAGCTATATATATATAGAGAGAGAGAGACAGTCTGAATCGAGCCAATACACTTAAGATAAGAAACAAATTTGGGGCACTTATTGACAGCGATTTTGAAAGTCTCAACTATAGCAAAAACATAATAATATAGGTTGCAAGTAGAGTACTTGACTCTAGATAATATCAAGTTGGCAGGGAGAAACTGTTCCGCCTGCCCAAGCTTGATGATAGACAGCTCAGCACATTGCTTAAATAGCTAGAAGCAATGCCAATTAAAGTGAAATTCTCCTGCTCTAACACTCTATTACAAACCTTGTAAACAGACTGGCAAATCAAGAAACAAACTTCACTGAAATATTATGGTGTGCAGGTTTCAGAGGAACTTTGGAGGAAATTCTTTAAACCTTCATTACAAAATGTACTAAGTACCACAGAGCATGAAAAATACTTTTTAGGCAGCTGGTTGTAAAAGAAAGGCAGCCAGGGGAAGTCTTATATGTTCATATGAAAGTCCAGAGCAAAAGGTTCAGATTGCTGGTTCCATTACAGAAATATCCCCAGCTCTATCAAAAAAGAGGGTTTCTAAAGGGAACTCTTTATTCGGTGTGTTGAGCTGGAAACACGAATTTGATATCTATGAAAGGCCAAAAGGGTTAGCAAGAAAACAGAGATAGAAAAAGGACAGAGGTAACCTTTCATAAAACACTTCTCTATCTGACACTGTTGAGTAGACTTGGCTGAATAATCCTCCTCAAATATTATTCATCTATGTGAATACAGACAGCTTTTCCTCCATCTCTGCCAAATAATGATTTGTAAATTAGTCTGATTTGCAAATAATCTACTAGCAATGTGGCAAATATTGGCCATCAACATTTAGGTGTTTGCAGATTGATTTTTTTCCCCCTAATTTCCCACCAAATGCAACTATAAAAGAAATTCAAATGGATGGAGCAAAAATGATGTTGAAGTGTGTATTTTCTGGAAATACTGTGAAGAGGCAGTAACTTATGCAATAGAAGTAAATGGTCTGAGGCTTAAGAAGCACATTAAATGACTAGCAGCAGCAGAAGCAGAGGCTCTGGACATTACATACACAGACTCTAATGTCTCCTAGGAAGGCTGGGATCATTAGTCCTGGTTCACTGACTTGGACTTGGAGGTTCCTGATGAAAAGGACATAACACCAGGCTCAAGCTGAGACTAATGGGGAACAATACGCATCTGCAGACTCTGATGTTACTAATCCAGCTCCTGCTGAGGATGAACAATTGGAGCAAGGGAATATTCCTGAAGCACTGACAAACTGCAATTGAGGATTAGAAAACCCCCCTGAATGCCTGAATTTGTAATATGTCTCCAAGTTGCCATTATAAACAGCTGCACCATAAAGCAAAGGACTTTTTTTCAGTCTGGAGTATTTTACTATATATATATATATGTATATGTGTATATATATATACACACATATACACACACACACACACCAATGTTAGGATTTTTTTGGTAGTTGCTTCTTCCTTTGAAACTATTAAATGAGGCTGTAAGTGTCAGCTGTATACGAGTAGAATGCTGATCTCTCAGTACAGCAGTTTTCAAGTCCAAAACAGATAATTTGGTGATATTTTATGTTAGTGCATCTTCCTATATCCCCTGTGTCTTCTGGAAGACTCAATGCAACAGAAGCAGACTGAAATAGCAAGATCCCACTGCCCAACGACTTCAGTGTTCAAAGAGCTACCTTACTGCAGTAGTAAATTAAGTTGTGGCAGATAGCACCAGCCCTGAAATGTGACTCTGCACCTTGATGGTATTGGAAAATCTCTCATGCATTTTTGGCTCAGGCTATTTCTCTCCCAGACAATCCCCAGATAGAGCTCAGGAATTAGCCCTGGTTAGCAGTCATTCTCAATTAGCAGATAGGTGGCACCCACCTGTTTTGGAGAGAATGAGAGGTCAATAATGTGAATGTAACCAGAGTATTTCAGTTAGTCTCTGGGCCAGAAAATGAGGCATGACAGTAGTTGGTTTACTTGTAAAAGCATGACCTAATTGCTGGAGTTAACACGTAGTGCAGTCGAAGAAACTGTGAAGTTTTTTATAACATCGGTGGCATTGTCTGGAATCAAGTTAATTTGTATTTATGAACTCCTTGATTTCAACTGAGATAGAAGATATACTCAGGAACACATTACAGAGAGGACATTTTACTTCCCCCAAAACTAATATAGGATTTAGCCAAAGCTCACAGGACAAACCTAGTTTTGTAATGAAGTTTGTAAACTATAGGTTTGTAAAAACCTATCATTTTTAAGGTGGTGTATGGACATTTGAGTAGTGAATTTATGCTTATGGACAAAAGACCTGCTTCTCTTAATTCACAAATAATTGATAATCATATACAAATAATTCAGATAGTTACTTCTCCTAATTTCACAAGTTAGACATGGGTTCTTGGAGGTCTATAGGGTATCTAAAAGTATAGGTTGAATGAATGTTGTCCAAGGATATAAGACTAATAAGACTTATTAGGATAGGTTTTCTAATAAGATTAATTTTTGAGGAAAAATCATGTGCTTTTGTCTTGTCATTTATTCTCAATCTATGCCAGTTTTCAGTGAGCAAATACATTCCCTTGGCTGTGATGAAAATGCTCATCAAAGGCTCCTTACCAGCCAAAGCTCTAGTTTCCTCAAAGAGGCAATGAATAGATTCAATCTATTGATTCAGTTGAGCTGAGTTACAAGCTTGTAACAACATTTGCAGATTAATTTGTTTTTTCCTTCTTTCTCAGTCTTGGATTTGAAAATTTACACAGTTTGGAAGGAGTTTGTTTTTTTTAATGGATAGAAAAAGTTGTTCATGCATATAGGTATACTGGCTTGCTCACACAACTCAGTGAGATCATAAATAGAAGAAAGCAAAAAAATCTGGCAAGTCCCAAATGCTTCATTATTTCAGTTTTATGTGATTCAAGTATATCTCCTAATTTGTCTTCACTTTTTGGATGAATGGATACTCTAGCACTTTCGTAACAAATTGTCTCTTTGTTAGAAGACAAGGCAATATCGACTATGTCAACAGCGTAATCTCTGTCCTGGACCACGTTTGTTCTGTTTTATGACTTTTTCTTAAAAATGCTGCAGAATTCCAAAGATATCTTGTCACACTGGAATACAAAGTGTATTCCTTGGCAATCTTTACCAAAGAGATTTGAAAACTTAGAGACTGAGTCTAGAAACACTAAACACTATCATGTACGTATTTGGTAAAGGTTAAATAAGATTGTTTCAGATT
Organism: Tinamus guttatus; assembly: GCF_000705375.1. The sequence goes on along the minus strand of NW_010580544.1, from coordinate 68,395 downwards.
ACAAATTCTACTTTGTGAATTTACAATTCAAAGATTACAAATTCTACTTTGTAGTCTCTTAAAGGGACTTCATTCTTCCAAATATAGACCAGAATTAGTTTCCCCCTCTGCAGAATAGGGCTGTAGTTCATCTTTTTTAAAAAAAGGTGTCTGAAATAAATCAGTAACTAGCTTAGCTCAAAACATCTAATGCAAACACTTAGTTTCTCATAAAATGATAAAATTAAGGGAAAGGAATCCCACCTCCTCAACTCTGTGAGTTGACCTAGATTCTCAGTTGTATAAATGAATCTGTAACTCCTTTTAGAAGATACACCCATTTGTACATATTGAATACGTTGCCATTTTTTCCCCTTACACCAGTGACATCAAAAGGTAAAAAGCGTAGATCAAAGCTCATGCTGAAGATCAAAGATAGGAGCAAAAAGAAATTCAAGAGCCACTGTCAGTTTTATAAAATCATGGGTGGAAAAAGAACATCTCATTTTTCCTCCCTTTAACATCAGTGAGCGCTCAACTCTGAAAACTACCCATGAACAATCGAGGTTCAAATCTCTGCAAACTTTTTTCTTTCTTTTTTAATCTTGAGGGATTTTTGCTCGATTTTTCCAGATTTGTGCATTTTTATTTTTGAACCCAGGTTTTAGCATCTGCAATAATTTGTGGCTAAGAACCACACTCACATATGGTGAATAGGGACGTTTTTTCTTCATTTTGGACAAGCTACCTAGCAGTTACATTCCATGCCCCCTTGTGCTGGAAGAGAAAATGAACAACCACTTTTTACTGGCCACTCAAGATTTTTAGAGCTCTGTCATATCCTTCCTTAAATGTTTTCTGCTGTCCTCCCCACTCAGTTGAAATTGTTTTCTAAAAATGACCTGAAATTGCCATTCCCACACATTCTTCCTGTTCTTTGCTTGTCCTAGCAAAACAGCATGACCATTTGATTCTGAAAAATATCATAGAAGAAATCTTGGCAAAGTCCCATGAAAATGCATTAGATTTGGAATAAAAATTCTTTAATTATGTCATTTTTTTTCTGCTCTTTCTCTTTTCTATACGAATTGGAACTCAAGGCAAAGACACTGAACAAAATAAGTAGAAGATTTTAAAATCAAATGTATTTCAAATTACAGCAAGGAAAAGAAAAGTGTTAGAACCTTCATAATATTTTGCTTATAATATATCTACTCTAGCTTTTCATGTTTAAGAATTTCAGGTTCCAGAAACCCCTGATAATACCAAAATGAGCCAAACAATCAATTAAATCAGCAATTTCTGTGAAATTAAGATAACAAGATTCTGGGTTGGCTGCTGAAACTGTTTAATATGATGTTAAGAAAAAATTGTTTTAAAGTTGATTATAATTTTTATTAATTATTAGGTAAATGTAGTTTGTTTCCCAGCATGGACAGCTTCTAATAAGATGATTATTGTGATTTTTGGGTAGGTACCTGAAGCAAACTTGTGTTTTTCTAAGGAGCAACATTGTACATTAGCTTTATTCTATCGGTATTCCTTCATCACTCTGCATCTAAAAAATGCTTCTTATGGTAGCAAAGACAGCTTGTGAATCTTAGATGTCATTTTTCACCTAGCAGCATTTATTTTTCTAGCAAATCAATATTCATGCTGATAATGAATTTCATAATATTTTAAATCATGGGATAATTCTTATTCATGAACAATGATATTGGTGAAGTAGGTTAAATTAATTTTCCTTTTTCTTTTGAAATTTGAAACTTTGGAAACTGGTAAATATTGTCAGAACATTTAAGATTTTAATAACAAAATGACTTGTCATTTAAAGGAAAAAGTTTAGAAATACTAAATTATAGTTTTGTTTTTAACTTCAGAATGAATTGTTCTCAGATTACTTAAATGAAACATTTCAAGTGACTCAACTTTTCATTATCAAAAATTTTGACAGATGGACATTTATGAGATTTTGTCATTTTATCTCACTTCAATACAAGCATTGTGTACATATGTATGTATACATATACACACATATATGCATATATATTTTATATATATATCTATACACATACACACATAAAATTATTTGCAGTCAACCCCCAAGATGCATTTTTGGAAACAGCATGAAGGGGAAATAGAGAGAAAAAGTAACATTCACTTCTCATTTACCTCAAATTCCAAAGATTATTTTTCTGCGATATAACTTCATTGCAGTTTGGTTTTGTAATATTTGAGTTTGAAAACATGCAAACTGTAAAACTGTTGGATTCCATCAAAGTCACTAATATGATAAGATAGTTTCATTGAAAACCTGAACATACCTTTGAACTTTTTCCACTATCACATAATTTTCAAGTTCAGCATTAGTGCAGAAGTACTGTTTTTGCGTGACATAATACAAGTATTCACATAACTAAATAACCTTGCCCTATTTTGAACCTGAACCATGTAACACCCTGAAAACTGTGCACACCATGTAGTCCTTAATTATAATATTAAATGATGACAATGATGTGGACTGAGAACATTACTACTTGTAAAAGTCAGGGATATAATTGCAAACTTTCTTTTACTCACCTTCAGTTCCATTATGCCTGATCGTTTATATCTGATCCATTAAATATGAATGCTTTTGCTGTTGTCCTATCTATCTATAGAGTAATGAAAGTAATGAACATTTGCAAAATGGTAAAATCAGTATTAATCAGGCAAAAAGAAAAAATCCTGATTATTTGTGCTGCAATTCAGAGGCACCTAGACAGGTTGGAGAGCTGGGCAGAGAGGAACCTCACGAGGTTCAAGAAGGATAAGTGCAGAGTCCTGCGCCTGGGGAGGAATAACCCCAGGCACCAGTGCAGATTAGGTACAGATTAGGTAGCAGTGCAGATTTGGGGTTGATCTCCTGCTTCAAGGCAGCTCCGTGGAGAGGGATTTGAAAGTTTTAGTGGACAACAAGTTAACCATGTGCCTTTGTGGCCAAGAAGGCCAATAGGATCCTGGCCTGCACCAGGAGGAGCGTTGCCAGCAGGTTGAGGGAGGGGATTCCCCCCTCTAAGCTCCGCTGAGGCCACACCTGGAGTACTGGGTGCAGTTCTGGACCCCCCAGTACAAGAGGGGCATTGAGCTTCTAGAAGGGGTCTAGCATTGAGCGAAAGATGATTAAAGGACTGGAACTTCTATTTTACGAGGAAAGACTAAGTGAACTGGGCCTGTTTAGTGTGGAGAAGAGAAGACTGAAAGGAGATCTGAACAATATGTATAAGTACACGAGGGGTGTACGTGGGGAGGATGGGGCCAAACTCTTCTCTATGATGGCCAGTGACAAGACAAGCGGTAATGGGTATAAGTTGAAACACAGGAAGTTCCATCTCCATATGAGGAAGAACAACTTTCCTGTGGGGGTGACAGAGCCCTGGCACAGGCTGCCCAGAGAGGTTGCAGAGTCTCCCTCTCTGGAGATCTTCCAAATCTGCTTGGATGCCACCCTGTGCCATGTGTTCTAAGTGTCCCTGATTGAGCAGGGGGCTGTTGGACTAGATGATCTCTAGAGATCTCTTCCAACCTTAATCATTCTATGATTCTGTGAATTCATTCGTTTTAATCATTGTTATTTACCGGGAATAGTTCATAGGAGCAGTTTGGGGGGTAAGAAGCAAGATGCTACATTACTAATGGGATTGATTGAGTTGTTGTTCAGTGGTTCTGCTAGATTTGCAGTTTATATAATTAATGAGCTAGAGCAAGAAGATCTCAGGATGTAAACGTATACAAAGCATTATTCTGAAAGAGTAAGATTAAAAAGGAAAAAAAAGTCCACTCACTGGAGTTTATCGGAGGGGTTAAGAGAACTAGTCTTTATAATTATGACTGATGAACTTTCGAATTGAGAGACATCTGTTTTTCTCAATCTAATCTCTAGTCTGTGATTTGTAGATTCAAAAATAATGTAGAATGATATACACTGTAAATTTAATTATTTTTCTATTTGTAGCGCAATAAATATCTTCCTCTTTCTAAATAAATTCCTCTTTCTAAATTGTCCTGTTTTAAGATTAACTAAATATATTTAACACAGCTATGATGATTTTAGAAAGCAAAATTTGGCTTCATGAAGAACTTGAGTCACAAGGGCAACTTTTACTTTATAACTGAAATTATAAAATACATAAAACTAAAGAATAAACATACCAAAGAACTGCATGAAATTGTAAAGAAACAAGCAGATTTTTGAACAATTTGGTAACATTCTGAAGAGATTATCCTTGCAAGAGGAAGACATTTAGCACTTTAGGATCATACTTTAGGATCTCACTTTTCTTGTGGAGCTTTTTTTTTTTTAAGAAATATTTTGTGGGTGATTTTTTCTTTCTTGTGTTGAAAAAAACTAACAGTGGTTAACATTTTTGGTTGGTATTTCTTTGACTTAAAAACAGTATTTTCAATCTTTTATTTGCGGAAAAATAATTTAGAATTTCTATGTGAACATTTTTGATCAAATGACAATATCCAGTTATAATTTTAGTTCTGTCAAAAACTTATTTAACACTTGAAAGAGGAGAAAATAATCAGCCCCCTTTATTTTAGCCCCCCTAAATCACTTTCCGTTTTTCTTGGATCAACTCAAAATCAAAAATTATTATGTAATCATAGAAGCTTGAGGGAAAAGACTTCTTTTGGAAACTGGGGTCATTCTGCCCTTCGCATTTCTGTCATGTATACCAGGATTTAGAGATTGATTAGTTCTTGGCCACAGGTAAGTGAAATAAAACCAAAAGTCAACTTCATTAGAGATTTCACTCACTGCTTTCCCAGAACATGAAGCATTCTCTACCACACTGCCTTTTCACCACAGTGTCTATCAAGCTGTGGTCCATGGTAAATGTCCCTGTGGCTTCCTAATCTGGAGACATAGCAATGTCTAGAAACATTTGCTGAGAAGTAAGGCATATCAAAGCCCTTGGCACCAGTTAAAGTGTTTGCTCTCCTTGCTGCTTCCTTGAGGGAGGATTTATTTTGTGGTTGTTGTTCTTCTGGGTGCTTTAGACTCAAGGTTGAGTAAACTAGGTCAGCTATTAAAAAACAAACAAACAAACAAACAAAAAAACCCTCTATCTTCATCCTGCCCAGTGTCCATTTGCAGTCTTGTGTCCTGCTCCAGCTTGTTGAGTTTGTGGTCTTATCTCTATTTGCTCAAAGCTCCTGAAAAGACTTTTCTGGGGGCTTTGGTTTTCCATTTTTCATGCCACTCTTCTTATTTTCATGTACATGCTTTTAGGTTTGTCAGATAGGTCCCCACCAAGCAGTCTCTGAACACATTTACATAATTTAAATACAAAATGCAAACATGCTGACTAATGTCTGCCTTAAATAGACTCTCTCAGGATAAGCTAGACATGTTCCTTATCACCAGCCCCTCAGGCAAAACCTGAGAACATAGATGAGCTTCACATGGTGCCCTGCAAGTCAATAGAGTTAAAGCTGCTTTGGGCCAAGTGGGGATGCTAACTCCAAAGTTGGGGCCCTCTCTTGATGATGCTTAGGCTGAAACACCAAAGGATGTCTTGATGATGCTTAGGCTGAAACACCAGACTGACAAAACAAGGATGTTCTGGGAAAAGTCCCTATTTAAGAAAATTGTTAAAGTTGTTCACAGAGTAAGAATTGTTCTCTCAGCCTGGGCCAAGAGCACAAGAGCATGGAGGAACGTGGAATAAATGAGAGATTCCTGGTACCTAAAAATGTTTCTGTGAAATTCTCAGGCAAATTTAGGGATTGCAGGAGGCTCTACATTCACCATTTCTGACTGAGAAGGTATGAAAATGCTTGTATTTCCTGAAAACAAATCCCCACTCCACAGCTCTTCATTTTACAGTTACTGGTAAAAGGAGATTTAACATCTCTCTTCTACTACTCTTACGATGGGTTTTTAGATAGCTTTTGGTTCAGCCTATTTATTGGGGGATTCACCTCATTTAACTTCTATCTTTTAGGTGGATAAAGTTTAGTTTGAGTTATTCAAGATCCCTCAGTTGTCCATGAAACCAGATACCTCCAGTAGGTTATTCAAAGCACTTCCCTGAGATATCTTTCCAAGATGAGATGGACTGAATCTTTTTCCACTGATTAAAGTGCAAGACTTAATAACAAATTTAGAGTAAGAGGCTAACTATTAGATGCTCACAGTTAAGCAGGATGCATTTCTCACTCCCTTTCTGAGTAAATAAGGAAATGTCTTTTACTGGAAAGGCATGTGGAAGAGTACCTTCTGCGAAAGAGTGCCTTCTTGGTATCTGTTTATTCTGAAGATAGGATTGCAAGTTGTTAGATGTTATTCATGCATACAACAGGACAGTTGTTCTCTACTATGCTTGATAAATGAATGATGTTGAGAACTTCACAGCTTAAATCCTGGCAGGAATGGCATATATGTTCCATTGTCAAAGAGAACATCCAGAAAGCCTTCTCTTCATTAGGATCTCATATTGGAGACATACAAAAACTCAGACACCTCCTTGGAGAGAAGCTGCATTAGCCCAGGCTTTATCATTCCTCCATATTTTCATTTGGTGCTAGTTCATACCCACCCAAGCCCTAACTGCCTCTATTTTAATCCTGCTCCTCACCCCACTCCTTCACAAATCCAAATTACGCTCAATAACATTTCGACCCCTATCCCAAACACTATTCTGATTACTTAACGCTAACCTACTTGTCTTAACATGAATTGGGAGCCAGCCTGTAGAACATCCATCCATCATTATCGACCAAATAGCATCCTTCAGCTACTTCTTCACCTTGCTCTTCTTATTCCCCATCATCGGAACCCTAGAAAACAAAATCCTATACTAATACTCTAATAGTTTATTAAAACATTGGTCTTGTAAACCAAAGACTGAAGACTCATTCTTCTTAGAGTAACCCCTCCCTCACTTTGGAGTGGGGGGGGGGAGGGAAGGTAAAAGATAGAACCCTACCAAGCTTCACTTTTTTTTGAACTGTTCCTCATCTTTCAAACTTCTGCTGATGGTAAAACTAAACTAACTCAATTAATTGTTTCTATATTTTATCTATAGTTTTCCCAATTTTGCTTTTGATTAAAACGTTTCTTAGTAGATTACTGGGTTCACATCAGTATTGCTTGAAACATTATAGGAATATTTATTCTAGCTCTGCTATATTTGGAAATGAGCATTATCATATTTACAGGGAAAAAAATAAAAATATGCCCCAGCATCCTGTTGCTTAGTCTCTGACAGGTCTGTACCAAATTCCCCTGAAGTTAGCCTGCAGGGTTCCACACAAACAGAGTCTCACATGGACTCTTAAAACAAGGTAACAACTTTATGAAGGCTGCCAACTTTTGACCTGGTTAAAGAAATAAGAGCACGTTCTTTCTTGATGATTTTATAGTTCCACATAAGGAATTTTTGTCATCATAAGAAAAATTAGAAATTCTTCCCTATTTCCCTTTTGACCAAAGACTATAGCTAATTGTGCGGCAAACTGGGAGATATGGTTTGTATTTCTGTTGAAATTCTCAAAACTGATAGTACAACAGCAAAGACTTTGTAGCAGTACAGTATTCAGTGCAATATTATCATACCTGCCTAGAGCTCTGGGAACTGTTTTAAGTAGCAGGCTCATACCAAGTTCTGTAGACATGATGCTGTGTTCCCTTTGACACTCAGATAATAAACTTGAGAATAGTTTATTTGTTTCTTTATTTTTCTATACACGCTAAAACAGTACCACCCTGTCCATTGCAATAGGGATATTCACATATTTATAGCAATGCTGTCTGTGAGGGATTGCTCAAGATGCAGGTCATCTTGACCAACCTCCCACTTGAAGTAGAGCTGTTACAAATATCAGACCAGTGAACCATAGTCTGCTATGGCAGTAAACACCATAGGAGCATGAGTCCACAGTGCTCTGGGCGCCCTGTCCAATGCTACATTTCCTTCTAACTAACTATTCCATGTTTATTTCTTCTCTTTGTGGCCTCAGGGATGTGGCAAGGGAAATTGCTAGAGCGCAGTGTCATTAACATATTGTGTTACTGTGAACTCTGCCATCTTATGCTTTCTCCTCTGGTGGCCTCATCTTGGAATCAGTGAAGTGTATAAACAATCTAAACCATTTGAAACTTCTGAACTCAGTTTAAATGGCTTAAACCACTCTCTGGGCATGAAAGATGGAGTAACACTGAAAAAGCAGTATCCTGGGATTCCTGGGTGGTCAATAATTTCAAGCTCATCTATGTAACCCGAAAAAGAAAGGCAAAACATGAGGCAGTGGCTAAAAGTTACTCATGCAAAGAAAGACAGACATTTGGAATAGTGTTCTTGGCTCGTCTGGGGTAGACTAGCAAAGGAAATGATTAATTCTTCATTCTCTTGGAGACCTCAGGTTAAAATCAGATGATTTCTTGGAGAAGCTCATTAATCAAACACAAGCTTGTGGTTTCAAGATGGGGATTTCTAAACACATTTTTTACATAGGAAATCCCTGATAGATATACTACAAAGGTAATTCATCGTACCTAAATTCATTGTGCCTACTCTAACTGTTTCTCTTAAGAAGTGATTAATTATTTTTTAGAAGTGACTGTGTTTCTCCGTTGACTATAGGTGAAACCCAGAAAAGTAGCTTCACTTGGATATCTCAGCTTTACATGTCTAATGCTAATCTCAGCTTTACATGTCTAATGCTAGGTAAGGTAAGTCACACTGTGATGAACATTTCTCTATTTTGTTCTATTTCAGATAGTAACAATAATATAATAGTAAAAAATGCTGAGACAGAGAGGCATGAAGTGATTTATGAAAAGTTCTAGGATGAGAGAATGGGAAAAACAAAACATTTTCCCCTTCTTCTGCCCCTGCCCCAAAAAAAGAAAAAAAAAAATCTGCCATCCTTTTGGATTAGGCAGGAAACCTTAAAGCCTTTTAAGACCAAAGACTGAATATGGGAACTGAGTGTGAAGGCATCAATCTTTAGGACATCAAGCTTCATTTACTTGTCCTTATTTAGAATTTATTTGTCCTTATTTAGAGGGATTTTAAGAGAGTGAGTTGGATTAAAAGAAGATTTAAAAACCTGTGTGGGTATATATCGTTTAGTTGGAGGAAGGAGGCAGGTTATATGTGGTTTTTTTTTTCAATCATAGTAACACCAGTTTAATACCAGGAAAGAAAGGCTGCAGCTACATTAGTATAAAGATGCCTCATAAGAGTATTCCCCATCTGGGAGCAAACCATATTGAATGAATAGCTCTATTACTCTGCTCTGGCTGGGGAGGTTGCTCTGATGCAATTACACCGGTATAATTGGTACCACTTTGGTGCAAAGGCAAGGCTTGGTGGTGGATAATTTGTTGACAAAATGATTAATCATTTATCATTTGACTGTTAATATGGAAGTCATTTCTTCCCCACTCTCTATCTCCAGCTTTCACATATATGTATCCCACTCGCTACCAGTAATCCAGACTGGTGGACACCTTTCTGAGTTACCACAGGGACCTGAAATCACATTATAACTCACTTGCCTGTTACTGGAGAGACCAAATCTGCCTTTTTTTTTTTTTTCCTTTTTTCTCTTTTTTTTTTCTCTCCTGATTTTCCATTGTAAAACACAGCTTTCAAGTCTGATATATTCAGCAGAAAGAAAAAAAGCGTCCTCCTGACCTCGTCTTTCAAGCTGGTGCATGAGGCGATATCTGACCAATTATGTTTAAGATGCAAGCCATATGTAAATGCAGTTTTTCTCAGTCTGTGGATAGATGTTAGTGGCATTTCCCTTCATGTATAAATGACTCTTTAACCACTTAGAGATTAAGTGGTGCATTTAAAGGGGGAGATAGAAAAGAAAAAACTTTAAAAGGTGTTAACTTTATCATGTGTCATAAAAGGGAAGACATTTAATAGGCCACCAGTACTTCTTGGGTGGTTTTTTATTTTCATTCTATACTTTTGAGATTAAAAGATACATGCAAAAATATGTACAAAGTACCTTTTACAAACTTTGGAAGAGGTCAAGGAGAAAATAGCTGGATTTCAAAAGCTGAACTTTTCAAGGATTTTCTCTGATTTCTCTAAAACAAGATAGCCTCCTCCTCCTCTTAATAGTTCTTCAATGCCTTTTTGGTAGCCAAAATCTTTGTTCTTTTTTTTTTAAGCAGCTTTGTAAAAGAAGAACTAAAAATTAATTATGGCTATGGAACTTTTACACAGAAGAGTTTAAAAAGCATGGACGTAAAGAAGGGAAAAAGATGAGGGCCCATTTATCTTATATTGACAGGACTAGCTTCAAAAGATGACCTTGAATCGTAATCATCCTAATGAGCTGAAAATATTTCACTTTAACAAGTGAAACTATAATCAAATCAGTTTCTGAAAGCTCTACTAATGAGCATTTCCTTTGATGAAAACATGGTTCACTGTCTTAGTCTGCAGGAGGTGCACTACAGTAAGAGGCCAGCTCATGACAACTCATTAGCTGACCTGGGGAGAGACTAATTTGAATGCTTTTGATAAAAATTTCAAGGCTTTTTACTCAAATTACAATTTATGCACTTTTATAAATAGTCTAATTTTTATAAGTTGGAGGAAACTGGTTAGGAAGACTTCAAAGTCACGGAACAAAGTTTGTTTACAACATTTATACTGTAGGATCTACAGAACTTTCAGGGGAGAATATTTTTAGCTAGTATTTCTTTTTTTTTACATTAAAAGAAATGTCACAAACTCAATCAATTCTCATGTTTGTTTATATAGAAGAGGAGGTCTACCTTCCCCAGCCCTTTTGTCTCCTGAATACTGAAACCAGCATATAGTATTTAGCACTGGCAATATTTAAAGTCACTCTTATTTACTATGAGCTACTATATCAATTATCCCAAGAAAAACAGGCTTATCTCATTAGGAATCTAAGTAATTCATTCAATTTCTTTAAACCAGCAGCAGGACATAAATGAGAACCGATTACACAAATCTGGTTTACTGTCATACAGTCCCCCCTCCAGGGATTATTCATTAGGATTATTCATCATTTTAACTCCTGCCCTGCTCAATACAGAGAATCAGTTTTGTGATTTTTTTCTTTCCTCTCTGCACAGCAGAGTTGCAGCACTTTAAACTGAAATGTTCTTCCTCTATTTTAAGTCTCAGTTCCAGTCAAATCTTGATTTTTGGAGAGTTTTCTTTCCACTTTATTACACTGCTTTTACTCCAGGCTTCTGATGGTCTAGATTTGCATGTGTTATGTGTCACTGCATTCACCTTAGCCTATGGGTGCTGCAAAGAATGTACTGAGATGTATTACATGTGCAATTTCTCACTATTTAATCTAATTTTTCTATAATTTTAGAAGAGATCATGATATTTCTAGTTTCTGTTCCATTCAGTAGCTATGTTTTGAGTATATTTTGAGTCTAGATATCCAGCAAGAGTCATTGCTGGCCACCTGGAATACACAGTGCAGAGCACAAAGTAACTAAGATGAGATCAGCAGCAAGTATGCACTGAACTAGCCGCAATGCTCAATGAAAATACTTTTTTATTTGTTTTTTAGATTCATCATAATATGCTATATATGTTATGCCAAATCTAAATAACAAAATAAAAAGTAATATGTATATTTATTATATATTATTAAATATTATATAATTATAATATATATATTTTTATTTATAAAATAAATATAGTATATTATGCTGAATCTTGGAGTAATGTGCTTGAGTCAAAGCCTGCTGAGAAGAGTTCCCAGGTGCCCATCTCATTATATGTCTATTGAGATAGTCCTTTCAGTGGTGGATGACCACTTTTTGATGAACAAGTTAAAAAAAAAAAGGGCCAAAAGTGAGAAAGTCACCAAGGCTTATAATTTTGGCCTCTGAAAATACTGACAGCGAAGTCAATCTTAAAAACCTATGAGAATACGTTACAGAAATGGCAATATAAAACAATATAGAAGGAAAATGTAGTCAATGATTAAGTTTAATTCTTATTTTTATTTGCAATACCATTGTGCATTCAGAACACTAACTGGTCTGCATTTGAAGGTCATTGAAATTAATGGTATTAAGGTCCAGAGGAACAACTCATTAAACCAACCAAACAAATAAACAATCAATAAAGAAAAGTCTCAGCTTGTGAGTGTTCAGATGGACAGAGTGAGCATTTGTAGAATCATTCATGAATCCTGTTGTTCTCACAAATAGAATATTCTTCCAAACATTTGTAAGAGACATCATTATTCACTGACTTCTTTTAAAAAAATAATCTCCCAAAGAAGCATCAGAAAGAATTATGCATGACTTGCACAGCTAATCATACAACTTGAATAACAAACATCAAATGACTGTGGCAACAACCAAATGTCTAAAAACTATTCATCAAATTAATTTCACTAACACGTAATAATCACATGGAAATTAAAAAAAAAGTCCATGAAGACCTCAGCAAATAAAACTAAAGTGAATCTCTAGCCTGCATAAATTAATATTTTTAAACTACTGAAATATTCTGGCTTTAGAAAAACTCTATATTACATTTTTTGTTTTTGTTCTCCATATTTCTGTTATTTAATTGTCAATATAGGGCTATATTTGGATGTTGTTATTGCATAATGATAATTGTAAGAACAGAAAAAACCTGAGTACTGAATGCAGAGTATGTGCCTGGCAATGGGAGATCGAGGTTGTCTTGGTGTCATCCTGCAGACCTAGAACTGCACTGCGCCTTGCCTGTACTGAGACAGACCAAGTTAGACATCTGCCTTCCAAGCTTTGAGCCAGAGTCTTCCTCCACCTCTGTTCCCCATTTGTAAAACAGAGACAGGAATTTTTATTTCCTTTGAAAGAACACGGTGAGGATCACACCTATCAATCTCTCTCTGTGGCCAGAGATAACCCGGCATGGGAACTAAAGTTTGATTGCCTATGCTATTAATTCATTAGTATGAGTCCAGATAGTGTGTCTCCAAGATGGCATATAGATGCAGTCTGGAAATTAGCGTGTATCAAATTGTCTTCAAATTAGACAGTTTGAATATGACTGGTTGTTTGGGGGGTTAAGAGATCTTACCAGCATGAACATAGCTATTTGACCTCCTGTAGCCAAAGAAGAC
>NW_010580544.1:40900-55229 GCF_000705375.1 Tinamus guttatus | reverse complement strand
GATTATCTGAGAATAAAATCCAGTCCAAGACTTTGGTCTGATGCTTCTCTGATGAGCACTGGTTCACTGGTTCACTGTTTTTCAAAGACCCATCAAGCTGGGAAGTTGCTCCTACCCTCTGTTTGCTGCTTTTTCACATGGACAGCTAAACAAAAAAGCCACACTGACATAAAACCTTCCTGCTTTCAGGCAAAGATGGTCTCAGTCCTACCATTTCTTCTCCTGGCTTCATGCTCCCATATATCCTCTCCCTTCCGCCAGTCTCACCCCACACTGAAAGGATTTTGTTCTTTAAGTCAGAAGAAAAATAGACCAAGAAACATAGATAGCTCTTATTTTTTAAAGTCCAGTATAAATGATGGGGGAAGAGAGGCAATGGTATAGAGATGGAAATGCATGATCATTAGGAGGGGGAAATGAACCACATCATAGATTCAGCTTCACGCCAGCGAATTCTTATCATGAAGTTACAGTATAATATGGATATAGATGGATCTAGGTAATGGCAATTCTTTCTTGCTTAGTAGGATAGTAAAAACAAGTGTGTCACAAATAAAAAAATGTGTGAATTCATTCCATCTTAATTACTGGTCCTCAATTTCTAGGAATTTGTTGCTATGACATGCTGAAAAAAATCACATAAAACGTGTAAGATGGGAATCATATTGGAGAAAATGTTCTGAGTCATTGTAATGTTCCACTTGATAATATCGGTATTAAAATAAAATGTGCACACATATGCATGTTAACCCAACATTAAAATGGAAACATCAAAACGTATCTGGTTTTAGTTGCAAAAGGAAATATTAGAAAGTACTTACATGTACTAACATTCAGAATGAACTTACCTTAAGTGACAACTTTGCTTTATTGAAATACTTCTGTGTTCCTCACAAAATGAGAAAGTAGAAATGATTTTTTAAAACTTTTTTCTGTTGAAAAATGTTGAAAAATGAATTTGGTATAGTCTAACAGCGTGACTGACTCATCTGCTCCATGACTAGTGTGTTCCTGCAGCTAATCAGCTTGAGTGGTGACCTCAAAAGCAATGACTGGCTCATAGGGTCAGGAGTTGAAGGGAAAGGCCACCACTGCGTGATGCAACCCAAGAGGAGCTGGGACATGCTGGGACCTTCTCCTTCAGGAACCTCTGTACATATACACCTCTCTGCTTGCAGCTCATCTCCGTGGCTTCTCCCTCATCAGATGACCTCCTGATTCCCTCTCCACTCTTCCTGATTCAGGTGCCTCAAACACTGGGAGGGAAGAAATTTCAGAGGTTTGCCTGAGGGTGGAACAGAGGGAGCCACGTCACATGGAGAATGCTGTCTGACCCAGCTCTAATGTTATGGATAGCTGCCCGCAGGATGCCTGTAGCATGTCTACAGGTGTCCACACTGTTTGGATAGCTATCTAAGCTTGAAATACAGTTTAGACCTAGTTAGTGGGAGCAGCCAAAGAAGAAGACTCTGATTCAGAGGACCACTCTAGGGAGAGAAGTTGCTGTTTTGAACCTTTCTCTGAAGAAGCTTTGTCTGGCTCCCTACTTGTTCCCCTGTCCCCATGACATAGATAGCTAACAGGAAAACCGAAAAAAACATTTCAGAGTTAAAAAAAAGAAGAAGAAAGAAACATTTTATTTATTTAAAAGGTCTGGATTAGTTTATCCTTCATTCTAACTATGCAATTTTTCCCTGACAAAAGCATTCTGTTCTCTGTGAAGAAATAACTTGCTTACTAAGCCACCTCAACTTATTCTAGCAAACAGTCTATGGTGTTTTTTTCCAGCAGCTTTAGATGGCTGGTCCTTGAGAAGGACTATATATGGTTAAATGGCGAGGTGACTTGATTCAGCCTAAGAGTTGTTGCTACACCACAGGTTCCTACCAAATACCTCCTAGAAGCTAGAAGAACCAAGAAAATAGATAGTTCAACATGCTTATATGAGAGCTTAAAATCCATTTTAGTTTCTGTACTTTATAATACTAAATGATTTCTCAACGTTTCAGAGTCCATCACTGGTAAAACTGATGGAGGTGGCTTGAATTCGGATAAATAAACAAGACCTCAAGAGCTTGCTAGTAGTTCTGCTAGGAAAATGGTACAAAGGGTAACGTGCTGTTTTTCTGCCCATGAAGTCACAGATCACTTTTGTGAGTCCTGTCTTATTCTTGTGGATATAAACTAGTCCCTGACAATTAGATATACCATCTTCCATGTAGATGAATAATGGCTTGTTGCTGAAAGAAAATTTCAGTCTTTTCTTCACCACATATGCTAAAAGCATTCCAACTACTTGATGGCAGGAAAACAGGATGTTCCCAAGGATCTTTCTTTTTATTGCAACACCTGATATGTCATTTTGCTTTTCTTTTAAATTTTATTCTGTTGATTTCTGTATTATATTGTGAATCACCCCCTGCAGTGCAAATTTGGCAAGAATAAGGTGAAAAGATCTGTGATTATTTTTCTGTTAAAGGGGTGATGAAATATCAATACACTCTGTGATATATTTCTATATTGTTAAATCTTTTTTGACACTTATTTGTTCAGATTTTCGAATCTTCATACTTACACATAGAAATCAGTGTAACCATTGAAAACTCAAACCATAGTAATCCATGTAAGACCTCAAACTCAGTCCCTTCCCTTGTGTTTGATTTGTTTTGACAAAGAACAGACTCAAGCATTATCACATATAGGCTGCTGTCTCTCACCGATCTTTTAGTGGAGTTTATTTCTTTTACCTACAACTAACAGAAAGGACTGTGTGAATGCTCCTCTGTTTCAGTTCAAGATGTCTCCATTTTAATCATGACAAATTTACTTTTTTTGCTCCTTTGACTATCTTTACAGTGTCACATATTAGGATATGTTCACAAACAGTCTTCTGGCAGCAAGACTGTGGGGATATTAGTCTCTAGCTGATATTACCAACAACCAAAGACACTAATATCTTCAATGGATATAGATTTGGTTGCTGTACCAGCAACTATAGTTGGTGATGCAGTAATAAAAAATGAAGTAAGAAATCATTCCAGTCATCCAGGCAACATTAAGTTATTGTCATATTAAACATATAAGACTGTCAATATCAATTTCATATGAGATGAAAAGCTCCTTGCTCATGATCTTTCTGACTAGAGTACCAGACACAACACAGGCAGATTCCGCAGATATTCTTCAGGCTTCATTTATCTCCTTTGCTGAGTTCAACCTTTCCTTTTACATATATATATACATATATATGTGTATTTCTATATTGCATTGTCATTAACAGCAAATTGACATTTTAAATGCCCTTGTTCTAGAAGAACCAAAATGAAACTTGTTTCTGTCTACCTTCTAACTTCATTCCTGAGAAGCTATGCATCTGTGATACTTTGCTTCTCCTTTCTCAGAGTATCATTCCTGTTTTTAATATTCTCATGCTTATTTTGTCCACAGTACACCCAAAACAATAAGTCACAGTCTGGCTGCATGTATATTGCTTTGCATGGGAAGGGTCAAAAGGAAAGAGGGAAAATGAAGTAGGTGATCTGTTTGTTTAAGTCAAAATAAATTTAAGTTTATGCAACATGGTGTTTTCCCACCTATATTCCAGTCCAAGGGAATTTCTGTTTCCTTACATGAACTGGAAGAGAGAAATTTGTCCTTGTCTGTAGCATGCAAGTGACATTTTGATTGTAATGTACATGAAAGATTGACTCTTTCTCTTCTACGGGCCAGACTCTGGACACATTTGAGTACAATTCACTCTGCAAATATTCCATTTGTTTCTTTCTTTCTTTTCTTTTTTTCCTTGTGTGTGTGTGTTTGTGGTGTAAAGAAATATTAAATTTCAGTAGAAAATTTAGCCCCATCTTATCAATTAGAATTTTACTGTTTCCTAGGAGATATCAGGAACAAGTTCCAAGTTTGCTGTTATGTTGGCATCAATGTATCCATTTCGATCTTATAAGTAAATTAGACAGTTCCAGAACTTGAGCACCAGCACTATAACCTGATTATCCATTTTTGTTCAGTTGTTAGCATAGATCTTGGCAAACTTTTGTCCCAAACAAAGTGACATTGATCCAGAAAATTCCCAAGAGTGTTTTGGGGATTATAATGGACAAAAAAAAAAAAAATATTCCCAGTTAACTATTTCAATGTGGCAACTTTGCTTTGGTGCTATGGATATGGCCAAAGCATATCTGCTAATTGCAGGGAGAGACAATATTAAACTTATTAGTATAAATGTAAAATTATTAGTGTAGATGTAGCAATATTGGTCAAAATTAAGAGTGACAATTATTGGCTGTACATCAAGTGTCCACACAATAGAAACAAACCTTCCAATGTGCAAGAATACGGAAACAAACCTTCCAATGTGTAATACTGGGTGTATGGCTGAGATTGTTTCAGCAGTTAAACACATATCCACATATCTTTCTCTTTTTTTTTTTCTTTTCTTATTCCTTTCTTTCTTTCTCTTTTTCATAAATAATTAGTTAACCTATGGCAAGGGGAATAACCTAAAGTTCCTTTTCTATGCTTAAATAAAACATTAGCTGGTTTGGCATTTTCAGATTTCAAAAGCTTCTTTCAAGGGGTAAAAGAAAGTTCTTTAGCTATTAAAGACTAAAGCCAGTGATAATTGCCACCGGGTTAATTGGGAATGAGAGCAAGCTTGGAACCCACTCAAATTAGTTATAGATTAATGAAGCCAAAAAAAATAATAAGCGATCATAGTAATTGATAAAACTGTATCAAAGGTTGTGTATTTTGATTGTTTTTTTCACCACTTTCATATCTAGATTTCTCTGTCCTTCCATCTGCTTTCTTAGTTCATCACTGAATAACTATTGGTAAGAGTTACAATTTTCTGTCTCCTATCCTAATATCCAGCATAACTTCACCTCTCTCTCTGCAAGGGCAGGATTTCTCCACTGTTCTACTTGGGCAATCAGTGTGGCTTGTATGAACAGAAAGAGCATACAACAAATCCTTAATCCTCTCAAAGAAATCTGTGCTTCTTAACAGCTAGGCAAGAAAAAGCAGTGCATCATGTCATTTAGCTCTTAGAACTAAAATATTATTATCCCAGGAAACACCTAATTTAGTGTCTCTTGGAAGGAAAGGGCAAGGAAATAGGTATCACTTCTTGACCAGGATATGTGTTTAATTGCAAGTATCATCCTATATACTAATATTTCAATATTACAAAATTGATTAACATTAGCTTCGAGCTTCTAGAGAGGGCCCAGCGGAGAGCCATGAAGATGATTAAGGGACTGGAGCATTTGTTGTATGAGGAAAGACTAAGCAAGCTGGGCCTGTTTAGTCTGGAGAAAAGGCTGAGAGGAGATTCGATCAACCTTTCCAAGTACCTGAGGGGTGATTGTAGGAGGATGAGGGCCAGGCTCTTCTCTGTGGTGGCCGACGACAGGACAAAGGGTAAGGGGTGTAAGTTGAAAGACAGGAAGTTCCACCTCCATGTGAGGAAGAGCTTCTTTCCTGTGAGCTTGACAGAGCCCTGGCACAGGCTGTGCAGAGAGGCTGTGGAGTCTCCTTCTCTGGAGACCTTCCAAACCCACCTGGATGCCACCCTGTGCCACGTGCTCTAGGTGACCCTGCTGGAGCAGGGGGGTTGGACTAGACGATCTCTAGAGGTCCCTTCCAACCCTAAGCGTTCTGTGATTCTGTGATTAGCTAACCTCAAGCTATATAAAGTTTCTGATGAGAGGAGAGTGATGGAAATACCAGAAAAGATTTTGTCTCATCCCAAAGTAGGTAAGAGTCATTGCCTGTCTCAATTAATTGCCCTACCTAGATGTGAGACTAAATGCTTAGATTAGGTGTTAAGTTAGGTACTTGACTTCTAATTGGGAAGGAATCCACACTATCACACAGATCAGATCTTCATAAGTTAATAAAATTAGATTGTTAATAAATGGCTATTAATTCAAGTTGGAAAAGTTATTTCTACACAGAACTCCTTTAAGAGGAGTAATTTTTAGCAAACTGCCCTGAACCTCCTGGGTGACAAGACATCACTTGCAGATACATGTGGGAAAGCTCTAAATTTGCAGAAGAGCTCAGAGGCTCCAAAGAAGAAATTTTTAAGAATGTTGCCAGGCCGAAGGCCTGTACAGGTGTTATTGAGGAGATTGACCTATCTTAGATGTGTACATCTACAGTGTAAATATCTACATCTGAGCATTTGAGCATATCATCTTAGAATCCCTAGGTGCAGAGAGAGAGAGAGAATAAACAGAGAGAAAAAGAGAGAAAAAAAAAGAGGGAGAGAGAAAGAAAGAGGAAAGAGAAGAACAAGACAAAAGAACAAGAACGAAAACAAGAATAAGGAAGAGCAGTAGAGCAAGAAATAGAGAGAAAGAAAGAAAAAGGAAGAAAGAAAAGGAAAGAAGGAAAGAAAGAAAGAAAAAGAAAGAAAAGAAAGAAAGAAAGAAGAAAAAAAGAGAAAGAAAGAGAAAGAACGAAAGAAAAGAGAAAGAAAGAAAAAGAAAGAAAGAAAGAAAGAAAGAGAGAAAGAAAGAAAGAAAGAAGAAAAAGAAAAGAGAAAGAAAGAGAAAGAAAGAAAGAAAGAAAGAAAGAAAGAAAGAAAGAAAGAAAGAAGAAAAAGAAAAGAGAAAGAAAGAGAAAGAAAGAAAGAAAGAAAGAAAGAAAGAAAGAAAGAAAGAAAGGAAGGAAGGAAAGAAAAAGAAAGGAAAAAAGATAAAAGGGAAAAGGAAGTAATTAAAAATGAGGGAAAGGAAAATTAGAAGAAATAAGGAAAGAGAAAGATCCTTTAGAGAGTGTTCTGTCTGAACTATTTTGGATGTTAGCATTAGAGGAAAATGAATCACAGTTTATAAGTTTCTATTTTTCTCCTCTATTATAATGAGGACTTTTGTGTGATTAGATAAATACATTCACTGTGGGCATTTAATTTGGTCGGATAGGTATTGCTGTCTATTATGCACTCATAGAAATATTCTCTTTTGTAATCTTCTTTAGGTGGAATTCCAGACTTGAGAACATTTATTTGAGGCACTCATCTGATGCATACCTTGCATTGAGCCCAAATGAAGTAAGTCCCATGGTTTCTTTATATATTGGATTTGCTGTGCAAGTACACCACAGATGTCAGTGCATGCTAAAGATATGCTAGTCAATTTAGCAATAAGATGGTTCTACGGTATGTGCATTCATATTTTAAAAAAAGCCCAGACAAAAAATATGATAGTCTTTTTCAAACAGATATGGGTTCTGGAGGAAGGGCAGAGCCTCTAATGACAATGGAGACAGGCAGATGATTGCATTTATACTAAAGTTTTCCATTTGCTTCTTGTTACTATATGAAGTCCTTGGAAGGGAATGAGATACTAGAGCCTGTCTGACTCTCTTTACAAAAGTAAACAGCTGAGAACAGCACAGTAACCAGTACAGTAAGCAGCAGTACAACATGGGAACAGCTAATGCAGGATGCATCCACATCCCCAAAGCTGACTGAAAAAATGAATAATGACGGGCATTTCACTAGTGTGAAGAGTAGTGAATATCACCACTTTAGTAGTCTTCCATATGAAGTTCAAATATCCTGTCCTTTACAACATATTGCACAGAATGTGTTGATTGATAGAACTTTTTATGAGGCTTCTGATCTTGTTTATTATTTCTTAAATCACATAATCATACTGATTAAAAATGACACAAAATTTCTGCACACTTGATCACTGCTTATTCAGTAAGTTCAGGTTGTTGCACATGAGTTCACTATGAGTAGTAGTTCTTTATCTGTAAGTAGGTTATTTGCAGAGGAGTCACTAATCAACAACATGAGTCCGGATGGCAGAACCTGACCCTGAAACACCACAATACAGTCTAACAGTTGACAGCATTTAAAGACTGTTGAAATCCTATTAATGGGGCTTCTGCTTAATTTGCACTTTCAAAGAAGGTTGTAGTCTTGGAAAAATTATTATCCATCAAAGACACCCTTATTGAGACATCACAATGAATATTAGTCTGAGGTAATATGTAAATCTGGGTGTCATTTACATAACAATGAAGTCTAACCCACCCTATGCTTCCAGCTGACA
This sequence comes from Tinamus guttatus, assembly GCF_000705375.1. The sequence goes on along the minus strand of NW_010580544.1, from coordinate 47,142 downwards.
GCCCAGTAGCAACACGTAAACTGTAAACAATAAAATGGGACAGAATGCCTCAGCAGGGGTCCCACAACATGTAACGTCAGGAGGAACAAAACATCTCCTGCAGACACAAAGCAGTATCCGTTAGTTTAATAAGACTGAAACCAATTCAGGAGCTTGCTGGTCAAAGATCTGACACAATTTCAAGCTAGTACTCAATGCTGCTGTCATGATCTACTGTAACTTATGCTTTGGTAAGACCCAAAGAAGTTTAATCAAGCAAAACTGCTGAAATAGAAATCATTATTGAATCTCTAAATGCTTCTTTTTAAAGACTGGCCTTCTTTTTACTGGGAATTAATGTTGCATGCTTCAAAAAATACTGTCTTCAAAATAGTTTTGATAGAGGGATTAGGAACAGGACAGTAGAAACACATAAGCCTTTAATCAATAGGTCACCCGTTAAAATTTGGCTTACAATGGCAGTGTTTGCAAGCGACTGACATCTGTGAGCAGCTTGTGTAAACTGTCAAGACTTCATTGGTGTCAGAGAAACTAGGATAATTTACTCCACTTGAATATCAAACCCCTGAAGTCTGTCCAGTGGCCTGTGGAGAAAAGAAAAAGGGCGGGGGGGAAGCATTAAATCCTCTATATGATTCATAATTCACAAATGGATGCAACCAAAAACTGTGACTGTATTTTGGCTCTACTGAATACTGATCTCACATGCCCTTCAAATCTAAAGAATGAAAGTGTTGATACACTCTCTTGTCCATTCTCTCATCTTCCAAATCCTTTCTCTAGCCTCACTTCTTCAAAGAGGCTTTAAACTCCTACAATACAATGTAAATGAGGAGAGGAACTCTACTGAAGTTTCCAGTATTATCATAGAACACAAGCCGTATGACTGGAGAAATAGTCCCACCATTCTGAAGGTACCCACCATGAAAGTCACTGAATACTCATGCTCTAAACTAGCATGAAGGTTAAGTTTCATTTGAGTTGTGTTACTAATCCAGTGTGTTTCATGTATTACTGCACGTAGTGGGTCTACAGTGCCTCCCATGTCCTGGATCCTCAGGTTCTCATTTACATTATTTGGGGAGGGTTGTGCACTTCAGACATGATAATCTAAATACATAGATTTACTCATAGTAAGGAGATGCCTAGCAGCACAGGGGCACCTCTGAAATCTTGCTGGTCACCAGAGCTTGTCAGCTAAACAGAGCTGCAGTTAAATATCCACTTTTATAGTCCATACTCTGAACATAAAGAGAAACATTTTTTTACTGTGAAGGTGCCTGAGCACTGGAATGGCTTGCCTATTGCCTAGATAGACTATGGAGTCAGTTTCTCTTGGAGACATTGAGAAGCCATCTGGACACATCCTGGGCAACACACTCCGGATGACCCTGCTTGAGCATGGGTACTGGATTATCTCCAGAAGTCCTATCCAACCTCAATTATTTTGTGATTTCATTATCTCCAGAGAACTTGGGTTTACTCCTTTCTTGGATTGAGGTGAGTCATGCAGATTAATATTCTCCAATGAGAGTTTTCTATCACCAACTAGGAAATATCAGTGTTTCTGTCTTTGTACCCTAAATTCTTTCTGTTGTTTGCAACAGGCGCTGTATCTGAAATACAAAATGAATTCAAGCAGCAGCATCCCAAACCTACCAATTTTCTCCTCACTGAAAAGCAAGTGTTTTGCACAATGCAAAAAGAATTTGTGTCCTTGAGAAGGAAGATAGACCCCCTTCTTATGTATGTCTATGCTCTAAATATGGAATCGTAATACAAAAGATAGACAAGGTCACTCTTCACTATAGAAAATGCCCATAACTTCACCTTGTGAAGCGTTCGTCTGATGAGGTTAGATGGCGATCTGAAAGCCAGTTCAGATCCCTCAAGAGATGGTGGTGTGAGGGCAGTGTGAAAGCAATCAGAACGGATCATCTCTGAGAATCTGTGTAAACAGAATCCAAGGAGCTACAGAAATATTTAAATAAACTGAGAGAGAACATGACAGCTCAGCTTCTTTCAACATTTGGATGCTAACCAGCTGAATAGATACAGCTTAGGCCAAAAATGCATCCTGTTGCATTCTAGGCATCCTGTTTTTTTTTCTTGGTCTATCTATGAAGAACTTTAACAACTTAGAGGATTTCTCTAGCTCAGCATTGACAAAAAGGAGATGTATGTGTGTGTTTATGAATTTTACAGCCACTCTTTACCTCTGATGAATGTCGGTCTGATATATTGGCTTTCACCACTTTCATGACCAAATTTGGAATTTTTATTGTGTGAGAAATTCTGAGATTCTGAATTTTGTAAAATACTTGTTTAGAGAACTTCCAAACTTCATCTGCACTGCTATCTTGGCATTTATACTGCATACTTTCAATGTATGCTTCCATGAGAGAATTCATAATATACAACAAAGTATATGTGAAAGACTCTGATATTTTTTTTCATGAAATCAATTGTTTTCATACTTCCCCCTGAAATTTTTGATGAAATTGTTGTGTTCTTGAAGAAAGTTTAATCTTGTCAAGTCAGCATTCTTCCATGTTCCTTTGGAATACTTTTTTTACAAGTTCTAACTAAATTCACATGAGAAAGGTAAAGGCAGCAATATGGCAAGCAACGTCAATGGTATTTCGGAGAACAACTGCTTGACATTTATATGAGATTTCTGGCCGACTATTACAATATCTTTGATGAGTGAGGTCTTGATTTAACTCCGCATGGAGGTACAAATGCGCCTCCCATACTCTGTGAAGACACTATGCCAAGGAGAAAGAGCAGATGGTGTTTGCCTTGTCCCTGCCCCCTGTGCATTACCCAAAGGGACAACAGCTTTACACTGCACCTTGGCTCCACAGAAGCCTGAGGAGGGATGATCCCTTGTGACTGAACCAAATGAACCCATCTCCTGCTGCTCCTTTCGAAAAAAAGTATAGAAAACAAGGCTGGAAGATCTCAAGAGACCAGATGGGCCATTTCCTGCCCCCAGTCTTCATCAGGAGGTTCATGGTTGATACAACATCATTTTAGGATTTGTGTGTGTGGTGCGTCCTCTGTAGCAAACTGGGGGTTAAGGACTGTGAATCTTTTTAAGAAGGTGGAATGTTTATATCTTTCTCTCCAATGAGAGAAAGCGTGCTAGTAGACAATATTCAAGAGCCGGGTGCTGTTGTATCTCACAACAGGCAAGAAATTGCTGAGCAGTTGTACCATGGCTGTCTGCGCTCCTGACGGTTATTGATCCAGGGACAAGGGCTATCGTCTGAATACATGAACACCTGCTAGAGAGAAAGGACTCTGTTAGCAGTCTCTTTCATGGAGTCATCTGTTTGTGGGAAAGAACTTAAAGACTTGTTGAAGAAACATCTTCCTGAATGTTTCCTGGTAGATATGCATTCACTCACTGTGATTTGGATCTTTGTTTATGCCAGCAGTCGACAAGACAATGTTAAGACGAATTTAGTTCATTGCAGGTAGATCCTTTCTTTACTAGTGAATGTCCAAATGTAAAGCATCACACAGTACTTACTTAAAACTAGTGAATTTCAATCTGTGCAATATGGAATTGTCACAAGAAAAGACCTTAAAGGATTATTTTGTTGAGAGGTTTTTCTACAGTACTGAGACAAAGAATGCTACTACTTTGTATAGATATGTATGGCAAAATGATCATCAAAAATTCACTGTATATTATAAGTGTTAAGTGTTCTCTCACTGTATTCCCCCCAAAGTTGTGCAGGCAATGTTTAAGGATCCTTCAAACATATTTTTATCCTTTTTTTTGGGGGGGGGTCTCTGCTTACATGTCCAAAAAATGCTTAAGGTTTCAAGGAGATTTAGATTAGGAACCTAAGTTACCATCCAAGCTATAGCCTATGTCTCTATACAGGTGGGCCAATATATGATCTACAGTCCTGGCTGAGGTTCATATTGTCACTTTTGTTGGTGTGTGGGCCGGTGAGTGCTTGATGGTTCTCACAGTGTTGATGTCTCTGCATTTAAAGGAAAATTTAATCATTGTATCTAGTATATGTGCACATTGATAAATGTAACAATATACTGAAAATGAGAATAAACATGAAAATTATTATAATAATCAGTATAGACTAGATTGTGCCTTAAGGCACAGCTTTAAGCAAGGGCTGGTACACAAACTAGAAAGAAAGGGTTAGATTTTCTTTTCTTTCTTTCATTTCCTCCCGTTTTCCTCCTCTCTGTAAGTAAAAAAAAAAAAAAAAAAGGAGGAAAAAAATGCTAATTACAAAATTGTCTTCCAGTCTTCATGAATATCGCTATATCTCTGAATCCAAATACTGAGACATTTTGGCAACATTGGATTTTCTTTCCTTCTAGGCACCCATTCCTCAAGCTGGTAGTCCTCAAGCACTAGCAGCCTTCTCAACTCCTTCATGCTCCCTCTGGTCACTTCCTTCTGCTGCTGCTCCAGATTACTGTAAACAGCTGGGTCCTCAATCTAAGCAACAGCAACTTGACAGAACCTTGGCATTTTTGCCTTTATATGTCACATCATCACTGCATCAACCATATCACTGTTCTGTTTGTGATCCTCACTTCCTTGTTTCCCCTACTTTTTTGAATAGGAATTTATACCTCATTATATTAGCAGGAATCTGAGGACAGATTGCAAGATGAACTGTGCTGGACATCCATGAGCTGAGATGGTGGCTCCATCTATCTATTGCCCATGAGTTTCTGCAAGTGGAGAACTCATGCTCACTTCTGTCTGCCAAGCGCAAGCACCACCTCTAACAGCCCATTAGGGAATTCACATCACTCCTATTCCTCTACTCGCACAGTTAGTCTTTAGGCACTTAACAGACATACATTACAAATCTGCTTGCTTTGAGCTGCCCAAATAGCAGGTGGAGAAGGAGAGAAAGGGAAATTTGTATCTATCTTGGGTGCGATGACTTATCATTGGGGGGTATCTGGGTCTCCCTGTTGGCTGCTTAGAGGAGTCAGGCAGGTGAGCAGGATCATTTTTCCTCTAGTTAAGTCCTGTAGATGTGGGTTCTCATTCAAACAACTGCACTGATTTTTTTACTCTTTTTTTTTTTAATGATAAAAATGAAGACGTACCATGAATCATTCAAAGTTACATGAATAGCTTTCCTGTTCTCACTTCCGACCTTTTCCATTTGATCGTTGTTGATTCTTCCATTAACAAGAAGGAATAAAGCAGTCATGCTGAGGTCAAATACAGTCTGTTTTAAAACTTCAGATCCCATACTAGAAGAGAGAAAAAGTTCAACTGCTCATCTCTATTTGAGTGCACTTGGTGGGTCACACTATTCCTACATCAAACTGAGATTTAAAAAATAAATAAATAAAGGGAGAAAGAGAAAAATAAAATATTATGCCTGAAGACTTAGTTATCGCTGGTCCTCTAGTCACATCAGTCAGCAACATGGGACTTAAGGTGTCAAAATGACAGAGAACAGTTCAATTTGTTCTAAATTGCACCTATACTCACGTACATATTAGACAGCTATAAAATCTCAAAGAGGCACGTTTGAAATGACATGTGTTGAAAGAAGGCAATTAGTGGGCAAGATAAAATGAAGGTACAGTTGTAATTATTTCATATCTTAAAAAAAAAAGGAATTTCACTGGTAAGGAAAAGCAAGGCTTCTATAAAAAAAAAGAAAAAGAAAGAAAACTTTTTAAAGCTAATTACTTGGCTCTAATTAGAGCATGTAACCTTTGGAGGAATAGTGGCTGTTGAAACTCCAATTTTATTTGCATATATTAATATGTACATGACAATTACACCCCCAGAGAAAGTACAGGCTCTGCCCCAGAAGCCTAATTTTAAATTTAGAAGCAAAGAAGAAATTCTAAACAACTTAAGAATATTTTGATGCTTTGGTAGGCTTAGGATACATTTTATAAAAATTTTCGAGTGCTGAAATGACACATCTACCATATATATAGATGTTGTGTAGATGTGTGTGTTTGCATATATATGTTTGTACACATAACTGTACATACCCTTTATGTGCATATATATGCATTTGTGAAAATATCATAGAATCATAGAATCACAGAATGCTTAAGGTTGGGAGGGACCTCTAGAGATCATCTAGTCCAACCCCCCTGCACACGCAGGGTCACCTAGAGCACGTGGCACAGGACTGCATCCAAGCGGGTTTTGAAGATCTCCAGAGAAGGAGACTCCACAACCTCTCTGGGCAGCCTGTTCCAGTGCTCTG
>NW_010580544.1:29052-40703 GCF_000705375.1 Tinamus guttatus | reverse complement strand
GTGTATATATATATATATATATAATATATATGTATATATCTATATATACATATATACCAATAATTAACCAGTATTTACAGACTTCACTGAGGGGTGTTCTGCACCATACCCAGCAGTAACACAAGGCTGCAGCAAATCCACCATTCCTGGTAACAGAAAGATGATTAAAAAGGGCAAAGGTGACAGAATTTATGTGATTGAGGTTGGGGAAGCCCAGATGCTAAAATGCCTGACTGCATAGGTTATTTGGGTAGCAGACATTACAGATTAAACTGGTTGTAGAATTCAGGTCTGGGGCTCTGCAGACAATCCTATAGGATTCAGATCTCGCTCTGAAGCCAAAGTCTTCCTACTATCTCTTATCCAGACATGCCACATTAAAGGCTGCAAAGAAGATAGGAAACAGTGCGAATGACTACTCACAAAGGTGAAACATCAGACTTACCATTCTCAGGCTTGATGGAAAGTCTAAAAAAATACAAAAATAGTAATATCTACAAATGTCCTACTAGGTATTAGGTAGCAACTCAGTTTGGATGGAGCTCTTTAAAATATATTCCATGAATGAGCTTCAAGATGACAAAAAAAATGAACAGCATTTTTCCCAACATAGCTGCAAATTCTCTGGTAATTTTATATTCTTATGCCCTTACAGCACTTTACCTCTTTGACTTGATCTCCAGCGTTTTGGCTAATTGTTCTGACTGGCTGTGTAGCTGAGTTTACATCAATAGTTACAGGTGGATTTAAATTTAAACCTGCACATATGAATATGGTACCTTAGAAATATCCTTTGCATGAATATATATATCAAAAAAACATTTCAGATAGAGACTTTCAAAGAAGGAAACCTCACAAATGAAAAACAATGACAACAAACTTTTCATGAAATATTCACATATCTTCAGTTTCTCCTGGCTTTTAAGTAACTAGCTAGAACTTCTTAGCTTTTATTATTTTGAAAAATCAACATTAAATCAAAACATATTGCATCAAAATAAATACGCATAAACCAAAATAAAACATATTTGTTTTTACATTTTTTACCGTCCCAAGCTTTAAAAGGAAAATTATGTAACTTTTAAACACCTCTTTTTTTGAGAAGAAAAAAAAAAGTAAAAATGTGTTGTGTATTCTGTAGCTTTTTTTCTTTTTTTTTTGAAATTGCACTGAAAGAAAAATCATATATAGTTGATACGACAATTAAAAAGTTTTGCACATTAATCAACGTGTCTGGAACAAAAAAATGTATATTTATATGGAAAATTTGGAGAAGAAACAAGCTAGGTAAAGTTCCGCAAGTTCTTCAAGTACTTATCTTAAAAAAGAAAAAAAAAGACAAACGTTATGTGTTGCTTTTAGATTACACAGCTGTTAAGCTCTGTATCATCACAATTAAATATTCCAAACACAGGCTATACGGTTTTTGAGAAAATGCAGTCTTGATAATTAGGGGTCACCTAGAGCACGTGGCCCAGGACTGCGTCCAAGAGGGTTCGGAAGATCTCCAGAGAAGGAGACTCCACAACCTCTCTGGGCAGCCTGTTCCAGGGCTCTGTCACCCTCACTGTTAAGAAATTTTTCCTTAAGTTCCTTTGTAACTTTTGGTGCTTCAGTTTGTGGCCATTTCCTCTAGTTCTGTCAGTGGCCACCAGTGAAAAGAGGCCAGCACCATCCTCCTCACTGCCTCCCTTGAGGTACTTGTAGACACTGCTCAGGTCCCCTCTCAGCCTTCTCTTCTCCAGCTGAACAGGCCCAGCTCCCTCAGCCTCTCCTCATAGGGCAGATGTTCCAGGCCCCTGATCATCCTTGTAGCCCTGCGCTGGACTCTCTCCAGCAGCTCCACATCCCTCTTGTCCTGTGCAGCCCAGAACTGGACACAATACTCCAGATGCGGCCTCACCAGAGCTGAGTAGAGGGGCAGGATCCCCTCCCTCGACCTACTGGAGACACTCTTCTTAATACATTTCACAACGCTGTCTAATGTTCTTAATAAGGACTGAACACATTTGCAGGCACAGGGCAGCACAGCTACGGCACAGCTTAAACCTACCAAGGCTTCAGTAGGAGCAGCAGAGCACACGTTACATCAATCCAAGTACATCCATAATCCTAGGGCATGGGCTGAGGCTCTGGATCCATTCATTTGTCTCGTTCAGCCCTTGGCATTGTCCGCGACACACTGACAAGCATTCTTCTGTTTCCTGAACATGGCATAGGAATTAATATAGCCCAGTTCCAACCAATAGCTTGGATGTTGCAACGGTCCTTTGCGGTGCAGATGATACAAACTCTTCACAGGCAGGACAGCAGCTTTGCACTGCTTATTGCTTGCCATAGTTTTATCGTAACTTCACATTGAGAATTTCATCCTGAGTGAATATGAATATGAAATATTAGTTTCCTAATCATCCACATTTGTGGCAGGTATCTCACAATCTAGCTGTCAAACCTGTAGTTGAAAACAGTTCATCTAGATGCTGTTTTAAAGAGGAAGTGAAAGGTAATTGTTTAGAGAAATTTGGGGGCTATTTAGATCCACATCCAATCTCAGGTGCGGTGATTCCACTGAAAGGTGCCGTGATGCCACTGAAATCTTTTTGATTAAGTTTCCATAAGGTCAGACTCTAACCATTATTAATTTTATTTGCACTCTACACCACTGGAAAGCACAGACAGCCATTGGCAAAACTAATAGCTGCAAAAATCCTGTGGATTTCTTTTAGATAACTTCTTTTCCTAAGAGGAAAAATAGAAATATAAATAAAATAACATGTGAAATTTGTGACAGTGCTGCTTCTGGGATATAAGTAACATGTGTCTTGGTATGAAAACAAATGCTTATTCTAGAGTAAGCAAGCAATAGATAGCATGATGCCAGAGTAAGTGTACAGCAGGAGAATTATTCATATCTTGTTACAACCAGTGATTACAGGGAAATTGTTTTGTAGTTCAACAGCATTATTGAGGCTTATTCTCTGTAACAAATGATATCTTTTATTTTATTTTGTGATTATCCAACAGATCGCTGAACCATAAAGCACTGCTGTTCCCAGCTAAAGGGAAGAAATGCCAGGGCCATATGCCTCTCATGGAATGGTTACGGTTCTGTATATAATTATCATTTTTCTATCTGCCACTCACAGTCTGCAGGTCAGACTCTAGTTACCTCCGATATTTTTGATACTCTGACAGAAACGGTGGGAGATGGGATTTTTGGAATAATAGATATAATGACTAATCATTATTCTTTTTCCCAAATCACTGAGAAAGATTGCTTTAAAATTCAATTAAAACTTTCACCCTGACAGCTGTGTGATTAACTCCATTTTGTATAACATCAGACTAGCAAAAAAAAATCTGAATAATATCATTCGCATAACAGGAATCTGTATTTGTTATTGACTTACTAAAAACAATAAGATCAATGGTCTTTATGTTATCAACTCAGTGGCCATCTCAGGGTGAAAACACATATGGATTTTGAACCATGAAACCATAGCAACCTGAGGGATGCAGCAGGGTTTATGCAGTATTTCTATATTTATACATTTTTATGTATATACGCACACATATATTATGACTAATATGACACATGATGAATTTGATTACATTGCTATTTTTTTCATACTACAAAAATTACACGATCCAATCTGAACTGAGTCTTGTAGTTTCAGATGATGCTTCCTTCTTCTTCCTTGCCTAATACATATGCTTAACGGAATTATTTATTCACGTATGTTTACTCATTGTCATGTCAAAAATAATCGATATACCCAACCTAACATTTAACAGTCATACTGGAAGCATGTGCAAAGAGAGGATATAGAAATACTGGAGTTATTTTGTTCACTGTAGCATTTTGGATTTCTCCATACTACAGAAACACCTGAAACCCCGCTTTCCCCAGAAGTATTAAAAGGAGAGTTTAAAAACCATTTTTTTTCCAAGAATAATCAACAAAATAAAATACAATTTCCAAACAGAGAGATTAGCAGACGTCTCAAGGAAGGAGGCAGATTCAAGTTAATAGAACTTCTCAGCCATTTACCAAGGAGGACTGCTTAAAATGGTGCAGTGCATCCTGCTCTGAAAGGACATTTTTTAGGAGGGATGTACAGTCTGTTCAAAGGTAGTCAAGAAAGGTTATATATATAATCCAGGGATCCTGAGGACCTTTTGCTACAAGGACTGTGGAAGAACTCCTCACAGCTCTAATCGATAGGTGCATGGCAGTAGAAGGAAAACAGGCCCGATATATTTCTGTATTTTTTGTTTTTGTTTTTTTTTTTTTTTTTTAATTTGTAGGTAATGGACAGAGAATCCTGAGTGATATCATTCAGATAATTGTTGAGATACATGTTTTTCCAGTCCATATCTTCCAGAGAAGTTAAAGAAAGCCCAACCCTGTCATCACCCTGCAGTAAAGACACATGATTTTTCCTGGGAAAAGAGAATTGCTTGATTTTACTGCTCCTTTAATGCACCCTGGGAGCAATTTGTTTCAGTTTGTCCAAAGGACTAAAATCAAAAGGCAATGAGCCAGCTGGAGGGACAGTTTGAATGAAAATTGAGACATGACACATTGGAACTGACTTGGAGAAAGAGGATATCATTACAAGTTGTACAAACTGAAGCTTTTGAAAATATATACATAATAAGAACAATAAAAATCTGTCTGAAAATTGGGGTAGAGAGGAATTCTCTACTGTGATTCTTGCTACTCTGCTGACATGATCAACAGAGAAAACTGCTTCCTCCGAAGGAAGATTCCACTAAGTGTAAACTAGATGCTTTTCACTATCCTCTGAAGTGTCCTACAGTTTTTCATTGACTTTTCACTGGCTAGCCACAAGAGTAGCAGAGGCTAAGGCATGTAGAGACGTGACCTAAAAAAGTTGTATATGAAGAAAATTTAAAATTATTCTGTAAAATTTGCAGTTGACCTGAAAATTACCCAAACAACAGTGGATATATCATAAATAATAATCATGATTTCCTACTAAAAGCAATAGAAAACATGTTTTAATGCATCAGAGGCTGTATATCTAGGAATGAAAATACAGACCAATTCTACAAATAACAGAATGCAACCTGCAAATCAGACTTTCTGAAAAGTGCCATAACAATACAAAGAAAACCATGATTCAGTGTTGGGAGTGCAAGGGTGTCTTTAGATTAACAGATTTAAAGGGAAGAATTTAGATTACTAAATAGGCCACTCTTGAACAAAAGTAGAAGATTTCTCATATAATAAGTACAACCTTGAGGTGGTGTTGTCCATGAAGGAATGTCAGTTCAGGTGTGCATATTTGAAAAAAAAAAAAAAAAAAGAAAAGAAGGTTAAAAGTTGGAAAAGGATACAGTTAAGAACAAACAAATGATATGAAAGCTAGGATAATGCTTAAGTGCATAGGTTGTTAACCACTCAGACAATTTATCAGAAAGAATAGCATGATCTCAGGAGGATGAAACATTAGCTAATAAGGTATTCATTTGTATGGCAAAAGAAGGTTCATGCTACTCATGAAGCGGTGCCTGGAATTCAAAAGCAAAAACATTCAAACTTAGTCAAAAGACTTTTTTTTTTTTTTTTTAACAACACATATGCAAGAAACTATGATGGGAAGTTTTGTGTTCTGTAGTTAACGAAGATTTTCAAAAAAGTACTGTCCCTTGGGAAAGAGACTAGTCAAACATGGTCTGACTTGGCAACTGTGTGGAATACCCTACAGTTTTTAGAATGGAGAATTGATTGATCTCTTTAACTCTTAACTTTGTGGAAAAAAATCATACTTCAGCTGGAGTGGGGAATGCACTGAATGTTCTTTGCTCTAGCATCAGACGGATTAAGCCAGGCTTTATTACAAAGTTCTGTGAAACATATGTCCAATTGATTGATCAATATGGATCTCATCTTTCAAGATGGCTAACAAGAGATGACTGATGAGATCACAGCTTGAGATAGTGTGAATGAAGAATATGACAGAGTTAAGAGGAAATTATTAAAATGACCCTATGTTGACTTCTCAAAATCAACCAACAATTCTGTGGCTACAGCCACAAAAGAATGCGTGTGGTATGTAATGAATAAACTGATGAAAAAACTACTGAATTTTCAACTTCAATAAAAAAAAGGAAAGACAGCTTATTAAATTGTTCAGCAGATGCCACCACTGTTTTCAAGACACCAAAAAGAATGAGACTTCCACATCTCTTGACAATAAGAATATTAATTCTTTACTTCACCTAAACTTATTGGTATAAAAGCTACACTAAGGCAATTATTTGAACTCCCTTAATAGTCAGTAAGAGGAGAAAAAGCATCTTTAAAGGGCAATGTGTTTATTTTAATCATCTATCTTTTAAAATGTCCAGGCTTCTCTACTGATTATAAAGTCAATTCTAGCCTCAAACATTTGAAGACAGGTGAAATAACAGATTTCAACCAAAAGCAGAGAGAATTAAGAGAAGATCCTAAATCCAATACTGAGTGAATTTGGCATCTCTTTAAGTTTAGCTTCAAATTCAACTTGTAAAGTTGTGTGGCTTTTAGTCAATATTGCTCTCAGGCTATTTGCGTGAAAAATATGGAACTAGAGTTTCAAAAATTTGTTAAGATTGTTTATTTTCTCAAAATAATCTTTCTTCTACTCACAAAAAGTTCAAATCATAATAAAAATATTCTCAAAGTTTTTACAATTTTTAATTAATTTTTAATTAATTTTATTATTTATTTATTTATTTATTTTATTATTTAAATTATTAATTTAATTTTATTTATTAACAAGATTTTGCAAAAATCAATTTTAATTCTTTAATATAATAACATGAACCATGACAGATACATATTCCACTCATAGGCTTATGCTTTCCTTCACAATTAAATCATTGTCCTTGAAACCCACAACGCAGCATCTAGGATCCTGCCAGCTTTGTTCATAAGGAAGAGACTTTACATTATATCCTACATTTTTAACATCGTTTTGAAAATGGAAAAGATAAAAGAGCAGTTCTTGTGCTGATTTATATCCTGTGGTGCTGTAGGGTTTGTGAATCAGAAAAAAAAATCTTGAGTCTAAATCCTTCAGGCTCAAACCAGGAGACTTTTCTTTACTCTGCAAGCCAATCCTCAAAAGAATAGTCCCCTTTAGTTCTGTTATAGTAGGCAGTGCATAGCGTTTTTGTTTAGCTGTGGAAATAGGTTTAAATTAATCTCCGATGTGTCTCCATTCATTCCTATGGAGCTATATCAGGCATATGTTTGGCTCAAGGGACCATTTCATCAGCTGCTACAGAATGACTTCACCATCTTCTGCAAAGCCATGCAGGCTTACAGAATTCTCTTTCCAGCTATTGCAGAACTGCTATTTCCAGCCTATCAGGAGTAACAGTATTCCAAAAAAGTCTACCACAATTAGGTGGTTCTGCTTTTATTAAAGATCTAACTCATAATTAAATAAACACTAGCACAAAAATTAACATGGTAACACGTAAGTAGAGAAGGTAGGTAGGAGGTAGAGAAATGATTCTGCAGTTAACTACAAATGTAGACAGTCTGAGAAATCATAATGGACTGAGAATCTACATTTTACTATTATTTAAAATGGTATGATAGGGTTTGAACATTAAAGAACTGAAGAGAAACTCATTTTGTGAAAAGTTGAAGGAAATTTAGATTCCTTCATCTGCCATTCTCTCATTTGCCCTTATTATTTGATTTAAAGTGGCCTGCTAATGGATAACGGATTGATTTATTGAAAGAATGAATGTGGTAAGTATGGATTGTCAAAGTGAATAACAATTGTCATCTCTTGCATCAACAGTAGACCTTCAAAAGAGACTCAATGGAGTATGCTTATGCCTGGAATACTTAATGAAGTCATAGATTAAATACACACTGTAGGATGAGACTTTCAGAAATGTCCTAACCTGATCAAGTTCAGCTTCTGCTAAGGTCAGTGCTACAACATTAATAGTTCCAATGGCATCAGAGTTAATTAAATAATTGGAGAGAAGGATTGAAAGTCCTGTCTTGTAACTTTAAAGACCATTAGTTATTTACAGTGCTGACAAAAGACTCAATGTTGTGTGCCAGAGTCAGTCATTCCTTTTCTCAATTTTATTTGCATAGAGATTCAATTTTATGCTTACTTGTGAAGTAGTTTCCCTTGAAACTAAAAACTACTTTTGTGATTAACGAAGCATCAATGGAAGAAACTCTCTGCTCTTTCTACTGCTACTTGATCATACTGATATGATCTCACTCAGGAAATGATCTAGCAGAAACAGTGAAGATGTAGGCTTAAGAGCTTCCTAACGTGATGAAGACTGCCAGATTTAGGACACAAATGCTTTGTCTCAGCAAGTCAGCAGCTCTCCTGCTCACAGTGGCAATATACCTGGGACATATCCATAACCCACCTAGCAGTTGACCAGAACCACAACTGGCCATTGGGATGCTGATTTTTTTGGTTCTGATTTGCTCTTCCTGGTAGGCAAATGGCAATTAAAGCCAAGCCAAAGTTCATAAAGTCTTTGCTGCTGTTGTCCATCAGACAAACACAAACCACATAGTATTTGTAAAAAAATAATAATAGTAATAATATATTTTTAAAAATTTTAAGGCCATATATAGCCAAGTAGTGTTTTGATTCTCTCTAAGAATGCACTTCCTCCACTGGAATCAAAGAAGGATTATCATTAGCCATTTCTTTTTGTGAAATCATTTATATGTATAAATTGCAGCAATACACAGACCACTACTATGCCGTTTAACCAGAAATAAAAGCATATGCCAGACAATCCCGCTCTTAACACTGCATTTAGCTTTTCCCTAACACTTTGAGTGCTGTCATTAAAATCGAATCTACAGCAATATTTTAGCCATCTCTGTACCTAGAAGATTTCTCTATTACTTTGTCCATGAACGTTTTCCTTGGATGATTGGTTGACAATATCTAAAGGATAATTTTAGGTCCTGAAGAATTAAACACAGGTCTATTTTTATGAGGTGGGACAGATTGGAAACAGTTTTTTCTTCTTGTTTCAATGAAATTGGAAATGAAAAGAATGTGTGTCATATGAGGGACAAGTGTCATGAAGCCCATCTGAATTATACTTCATGCCCCACTTTATAGCCTAATGTTCAAATATATCCATTTTTCTGGCAGTATTTCGCCCATCAAAAACAAGTTATTGACACTTATGTCTTGGACATAAATCAGATGCGGCAGTAAAAGTGAAGAAGGCGGTTTCAGAGATAGTCGATGATAGGGTGGTATAATGTATTTGTTTTTTTCCTCTAGGATATCACTTTAATATCACTCTGTAACAATGGCAGAAAATCATTGCAATTAAATGGTCTTAAAAAATAAGACATAAAACAAATTCAGGTGATCTCATTCTGTCATGTGTGTCAGAGTTGACAACACAAAATTGAGCAGAAATAGTTTAAATTTAGCTGTCTAAGCATATGTGTACAAGGACTGAGAATGTGGAAATTGGATTTGCTTCACTGGAGTCAATTAAGAAGGACTCTCAACAAGGTAGGGTTGAAGTGCATTGACAGGGCACTGGGAATACTTCTGGTATTGATTGGCACTGGCTTGGGTACAAATAAAGCAAAGCATTCTGGTTTCTGACATTCATTTTCTATAACAGAGAAATTACACTAATGGATAAAATGATAATGAAAAAGGGAATGCAGAGAATAGCAGCTCTCCACAGAGATATATTCCCTTCAGAGGGTGAGCTGTAGCTATGCCCTCATTATAAAAGATCTTGCTGTCTAGTATATGGCTCTCACATTTGTTTTTCATTCTATTTTACTGCCCTGTGCTTATACCTCTATCTCCTCAAGGCTTCCTGAATTCATTGCTTACGATGGTATTGCTTAATGAGGTCAGCATTTGTTGTCACTCTCAGGAAGAGCAGCACCTCAAAGCCCTATCGGTAGTCAGTATCTTTGTGCTACTTGGTAAGGGAAATGTTAATTCATGCCTGTTTTCCAGTTGGAGGTAATTCAGCAGCTACCTTCATATTAGACCTTCTTTTTAACTTTGAACTGCGTGATGAGGTAAAAAGGATTTAACAGGTACTCCTTCCCCACACCCAGGAAAATTAGGTGTAGAAACCTGTACAAGCACCTTCCTTTATTTCTGATTGCTTTGATATTTATGGAAAGGTGTTTGGTGATACCAAGAGACGTTCTGGTCTGCAATATCATTGGTGTGACTCTTAGATTTCACTTTTGGCCAATATAAGGTTCAGTTTCTTCCACCAGGCTTCTTCTTAATGTTGTGTTCAGTGAAGCCAAGAGTTCTGTTTCCTGTCCCTAAGGGCAGCCAGATGAGGCAGTATGAAATATGTGCTGCAAAAGTGGCTGCTGCAAGAAGCAAGGTCAGAATAATTTTCCCCCAAATAATCTGTCTCCTAATCCAGTTAATGAACTGCAGAGGCCTCATGCCCTGTAGCACATCCTTTGCTTTATGCCCTGCTCAGGCTTCTATTTCTAACTAAAATCCTTACTGCCATAATTATAAATGTGTACTTTGTTTGTGTCTTGATATATTTATTTAGGTAGGTTTTCAATACACTAAAGTATTTTCCGTGATGCCCTGTGGTCCCAAATTCCACAGACAAATAATGCATTTTTCTCTTTAAGAGATTCATCTTGCTTTTATTGGGAGAGTTCATAATTTTGTGCACATAGACCATACCCAATCCTATCTATCCATCATTTATTCCTGTGAAAATTCTTCCAGAATGCCAATCAGTCTTGTCACCAAACACTTAAAACTCTTCTTGCACTGAGAAGCACAGCATTTTCTCAGTCCTATCAGCTGCACAGCACAGAAACATTTTTTTTCTTCAGTGCCCTAGCTCTTTATACTCACCCCTGGAAACAGAAAGACTCAAAATGACTTTTGTGACTGTACCTTTTCATGAACAATAATAAGACATGATGTCCCCAATGGAACGCATGCCATAATTTTACAAAAGTAGTGAAGTGAAGGAGCAAGTGGAATACTAAATCTAATCTAATCTAAGATTAAGTTTAGTGACTTTATAACAGGTGTGGGTTAATTAGTAGAAAATGAGTTTTGCTGAATTTGCTAGTCCTATGTCTACCTTTACTAATCTGTCCCTGACAGACTCCCAGTCTTCAATGGGAGCTGTCCTCAAAACATTCCTTTGAGTCGAGGTGCAGCTATTCTAATTTTGAATTGTTCATCCAAGGCACACATACACATCATCAAGTCTAGACATCCAGCTTGTCTAGGGCAAGTAGATCATAGCAGACCAGCCCAATAAATTCAGCAGCTTCTATAAATGTCAGAAATCTATAAACTCAGCAGCTTCTATAAATTCAGCAAAGGGGTCAAGTTCAATTCAAGTTGCTCTTGCCTAACTATGTGCATAGCCTAAGTGACCCATCGTTCCAATTAAAAATCCTACTTTTCATTAAACACAGAGACAAATATACCTAGCCGGTGGGAAATACTAATCTGAAAAAATGTCCAACAAAAAACTATGAAGTAAATATCTCTGTCCATCTGGGATTCAGAACACCAAATCCTATCCTGAGAGTAAGTGCAAATTCATTTTCTGGAGTGATATAGTTAGAAGAAGTCTTAGTAGGTTCCCTA
>NW_010580544.1:0-29038 GCF_000705375.1 Tinamus guttatus | reverse complement strand
TTGCTGGCTGAGTTGCAACACAGTCATGTCTATGCACCCTACTGATTCAGACCCAAACTTGACCCACAGATTTGGGTTCCTGGATTGGTCCCTGACCTCTCTTATCACCATAAACCTAACCAATGAGGAAGACTTTTGGCTGAATCTGCCAAGTTTGAGAGCTGCTTTGTCCACCTTTCTTGGGTGTTTTGAGACTGGCACTGTTGTTATTGAGACCACTGTCTCTTCTTGCTTTGTTGCCACGCTTTGCTCCTGTCTCACCTTCCCTTAATGAGCAGGGCTTACGCTTCGTGCTCGCTGACATTTCAGCACCAAGAGAGTTCTCTGGCACAAAACAGACATTGTAGCTGATTTTAAGGCCTCGTGGCATTGAGAGGAGCGCAAGAACACGAGTTCTGAATGACTTTCTGAGGTCCAACAGCATAGTCTACTTTAGCAGAAATTTTAGCTAAGAAGTCTAAATCTGTACCAAAGTGATTTCAACTGTATCATGCAAAAAGTCTTTGGCAGCTCAGAGACTAACCTCATTCCCCAAACCCGTTGGGTTAATGTCCAAATCACTGAGATATCCTTTCCATCTAGTTACAGCTGATTCAAAGAATGATCAGTTTCTTCTGAAGCTATTACCCTTCAGGTACCCACAGACATAAAGAAGAGGGTCAGATATCTGCAGTACTGAGTTGAAAGTGAAAAGTGATAATTCTCTTCTAATTCCAGTACATCTTAGGGGTTGACCTGCTGAAAAGCAGCTCCATGGAGAGGGATTCGGGAGTTCTGGTTGACAACAGGTTAATCATGAGTCAGCAGTGTGTCCTCATGTGGCCAAGAAGGCCAATGGGATCTTGGCCTGCATCAGGAGGAGCGTTGGCAGCAGGGGGAGGGAGGGGATCCTGCCCCTCTCCTCAGCTCTGGTGAGGCCGCACCTGGAGTATTGGGTGCAGTTCTGGGCTCCCCAGTACAAGAGAGACACAGAGCTTCTAGAGAGGGTCCAACATAGAGCGACAAAGATGATTAAGGGACTGGAGCACCTATCTTATGAGGAAAGACTAAGCGAGCTGGGCCTGTTTAGCCTGGAGAAGAGAAGACTGAGAGGAGATCTGATCAATATGTGTAATTACCTGAGGGGAGATTATTGGGAAGATGAGGCCAAACTCTTCTCAGTGGTGACCAGTAGTAGGACAAGGGTAATGGGTACAAGTTGAAACACAGGAAGTTCCATCTCCATGTGAGGAAGAACTTCTTTCCTGTGAGGGTGGCAGAGCCCTGGAGCAGGCACCCAGAGAGGTTGTGGAGTCTCTTTCTCTGGAGATCTTCCAAACCTGCCTGGATGCCGCCCTGTGTCACGTGCTCTAGGTGTCCCTGCTGAAGCAGGGAGGTTGGACTAGATGATCTCTAGAGGTCCCTCCCAACCTCAACCATTCTGTGATTCTGTGATTCTGTGATTCTGTGGTTCTGAGTGATAATATGAAGGAAAGTGTTAAATTGTATGAGTCACTTTTTAAATATTAACTTGGACAGTTTTAAGGAGATAGTTATTAATGGCTCTCTCTCTCCCAAAGATATGTTTTCTTTGATCTAACATAGGTGGGGCAAATATCTTTGATCAAGGAGTAATGACTTGTCAGAAGCAAAGCCTAGCCTGTTTGTCCAGGTAATTAATAGTAATTTGAATATTCTCTGAGTCTGAAGATTGGAGCTAATTATTTGAATTGAGTTTCTTAGTTGTTTAATGAATCAATTAGCTCTTCAAAAGAAGTCAGTATGATAAAACCAGAGCTCTTTGAAAAAGATAGTCCATGTCAAGGTAAAGGTCATAAACCAGTGACTTAAAAATGCTGTGATATCATCTGTGATTGCAGGTCCAACACCCGGGGCATACCAAAACTTCTAAAAGATGATGGAAAGATTTTACTGATTACAAGTATGTTTCAGACCATGCACCAATCCAAAGATTCTCCCCAGGTGTTTCTGAGAGTATTTTCTTTGCACACTTCGCAGTTACAAAAAGTTTTCCTTCTGTGAGCATTTCACAAGCTAACATTCTCCATATCAGCCAAACACATATCAACCTCTAGGCACAAGGAAAATATTTGTGTATAGTCTGTTCAGTGAGTTTCTACATCTTCCATTGTTAACCTTTTTTTATAATTGTACCTTAAATGTGCTAATCACCACAGAGAGCTGCAGAGCCTCTTTTGCAGAGGTTTGTAATCTTGGCCTTGCTGACAGCCTTGATCTGAGGCCAGTCGAAGTCAACACTCCAAAGATATCAATGAGTTTCAGATCAAAACCTCTGTGACAAAAGTAAACAAAGGGTAAGTGTTTGAGGATGCAACAACTGAGGTGACTAGTCTGGGAATAAAGAATGGCTTATGGGGATGGATCAAGGGACTCTCTTTTCTTTCCTATATATTATGGGAATAGAGAGAGGCTCTATTGAGGGAGGCAGGGAAAATGAACAGACTGTAAGGGTGGTGCAGGGAATTGCCTAGAAATGTAAAAAGGAGATAAATAAAGAGGAGTAGAATAAAGCATACATGGAGATGAAGATGAAGGCAAGATGATGGAATTTAGGAGTTGAAGAGAATTACTAAGAAAGGATGGGGGAAAGCCAGAACAAGCAGGTAACAGTGGTCACAGAATTAAGAGTATATATACATGAGAGTGGGTGGCTTCCACCTGATGGCTAATATAAGTATCACTTACTTTTGATGTACTGATATAGATTCCCTTTGCTGGACAAAATAGGAGGGGAAAAAGACTTCTAGGGTGTGATACATTGCGAACTAGAGTAGGTATCTTACACTCCTCAGACAAATCATATCCTATCCTTCCATGGGCTTTAAAGAGACTTTGGGTCAGATCACAGACATTCACATTGAAGCTGCCCAAAGTCAGGTGAGACAAGTTGAATCCAGCTATTTATATTAATATTTTGAGATACTGGAAACACTAACAATGTTCCATGTGTCTTGCAGGTAACACCATCAGGCTTGTTCAGAACTGTGTAGATTTGTCTTCTCACCTTTGGTCTACAGGTGCTACATAGCAAGTCCAGAAGCCCTAGTGATCGTGTTTTCATATGGACCAAGGAAGTACACCGAAATCAAGAATCATAATAGATTTGGATTTGTTTTTGTCTGAAACATAGGAGTCAGCTAGAGGCTACGTGAAAAAGCCCAATGTGTTCCATATGAGCAACACTGTATGCTTTTCCCATTCCTCCCTTATAGGGTGTTTGTTATCCTCATCTAAAAATACAACAGGGTATGTACACCTGGGAAATAGGAAGTCTAATCATCAAGGAATAGTTCTGGCCCAAGAACAATCACGTGGAAAATGCCCATAAGCATATTTATCATGGAAATTTGAAATAGGCAAATAAGACATCAGAAGATGAAGCCTCAGGAACAGCCCTGCAGTACATATACTCGGAGCAGAAAAACACCCCCAAAGCCTGATTATTTTTCAGCTGGAACTTAACATATTTATTATAGAGTTTATAACATGCGTCTTCAATATCAGGGGAAAAGACTTGGAAATATAGCATATGTCTTCCCATCCCATATTCTTGACCATCTTTAGGGATAAAGGTAATACCTGCATGCTTCTCAATGGGGAAGGATAGTCTCCATTAGGAGCAGGATTAGACCCATTGTCTGAGTGTTATTTGCCATGATTTTTCCACTTCTGCTTTCCCCATGGATATGGCTGTTTTCAGATCCCAGCAAAACACCAGCTCTATCCAGCAGGGACCTCCCTCATTCTCTCCTCTGATGTTTGGTTGCTAATTTGCACTTTTTATGCACCCAGAAGCAAATGCCTGGCTGACACAAAACAAGACAAGATGTTTCAAGTGTTGCTTAGTTCAGGAGGAAGGAAATAATTCTGAAAATAAAATGCACTCACCAAACAAACCACCAATGCCCACTGACATTCTCCGTGGTATGTCTGACAGGCAAAATGTACCACAATGCAGAACAAAGAGGCATTTTACACGTGCCCAGCAGAAATTCTTAGAAGTTTTTTTTTTTTTTTTCTGGGAATAATCATAGCTCTGCTTTTAAAAACATGCAAATACTGAGAAACTATGAATTATAAAGATGGGAAAAGGAAGGTTTGAAAGTAAAATAGCTTTTCCTCTTGTATTTCTTGAAATAAATAAATAAATAGCTTTACCTTTAGAATTCATTTGCTTCCTTACCCTTAATCCCTTCTTCCCAGCTACAGAATTATTCTACATTTGACAGATAGTAGCCGTGAAATATTTCTGGTGTGTGTGTGTGTTTTTCAATAGCGGTTTGGAATCTTTGTTTTCAGAAAAGAGGCCCACTAGGCACAATTCGGGACTTGTTATTAAAGACAAACTAACATCCCCCAAAGATTCTCAAACACTTCGTGCCAGAATGTGGTATTTTAAAGCATTTCCCATTTCACATAATTGGATGCACGTGGCTTAGCAAGAGAAAGACGTTTTCAGCAAATATAAGAATTAATGTAATTTATTCAAGATGGTCTCACAGGAGAGATATAGATTTTATGCATAATTTTGAGGAAGATAAGAAATGTTGAAATCAGTTAGGACTTCTGCATGCTGCTTGAAGACCACTGACCTAAGCTAAGGTGGTTATTATAGACAAGGATGGAATTTAGAAAAAGTTGTCAAATTAGTATTCATCTTAGATCCCAAAATGAGCACGGTTATCATCATTTGGAATGTGCATTCCATCCTCATAGTTTCTTGGGATGTTTAATCAAATAATTAGCAAAACTATTTATAATGCTTGCATAATAATGAAAAAAAATCCCTATTTTAGTGGAAAAAAACAATTAAAAAACAAAATTCAGCCCCTTAAAATAATTGCAAATTGTGTTCTTTTAGGATCTACAAGGGTGACTTTTTAAACTGAATTCATATTTAAAATCTGTCTCTCTTGAATCTGGGAGCCTGAGGTTAAACACTATTTGACACAGTCATTGAGGACTTCAGAACAGGAAAATGAAATTGCTTCGATTAGTAATAAGCATTCTGTGTATTTATATGTCCTAGTCACTGTGGCAAATGAGTATCTCCTGTGTATTTTCTTTTTTTTTTCCCCTCTGAAAATTTATTTAGGAAAAAGAAGTACTATTTATTCGTTCTAAACAAGTACAAAAAGGAAGCATGGCTTTCATGAATATAAATACTGCTAATATTATTACTATTAATACTGCAGTACTATTACTGTTATTAATGTTAATGAGAGCTTTGTTATTTAATTCAAGAGACCAAGACTTCTCCCCATTTTTATAGCTTTGTTATTTAATTCAAGAGACCAATTTTTACCATTATGCTTGAATTCTGTAATAATTGAATGTGGACATGTTGAGCAAAAGCCAAGTATATTAGCACAAACATTTGTCTCCTGATGCTCAGATGTGATTATCTCATATTACATGACTGCTCTACCTACTGAAAAGAAAAAAAGTTAATTGCCTGTGAGGTTTGAGGAAAACCTAAGCCTTTGCTTGAGCTGTGTACAAAATAACATTCTGATGCACTGATATTGAGTGCCAGATTGTGGCAATTTTAGATATGGCATTTTAATTCACTTACAATTGGAAGTTAATAATGGAAACTTTTATGCTTTCTTTTATATTTGTCATAATACTTCTTGGTCCATTTCCAAACAAGATTGTGATAACAAGGGATTTTTTACTAGCCCAAAGACACTATTTGAATGCTTTCTCCTGGGAGCTTTTCCCATTCCTCCTGACATCTCATTCATCTGGACTCTGATGCCAGTTACATCATTATCAGTCTTCAGAGACTGAAATGAACTTAGTCTCATTTTATGTCCTTGTAAAGGGGAGGGGCAAATGAGTCATTCACAGAGAAAATTCAGAATGGAAATTCAGAGAAGGACCTGAGAAAGTGAAACAGAAGAGATGTGGGTCACCAAGGGATGTGCAGAATCACAGAAGCTCAATAACAACAACAAAAAAATTCTCTCTCCCTGCCTCATTCAGAGAGATTTGTTCTTGCCACCTTTTTATTTGCTGGTGAGGACCTTTCAAGCCTTTAGGTGTTATCTGGTGGTAGGATGTATTTTTCACTCCTCTGAGGGGAAAAAAAGTATTTTTTGATGAGATTCCTAGAGTATAGCATCCTTCCAACTTTTGGATCTCGTGAATTGTTCTATGAACAGTGAAAAAGAAAAACCTGTACCTGTACACATTTTTGACTTATATCCCAGCGCTTAGATCCCATTTCCCCACCTCTGCTTCCATCCCCATCTCCTCTACTTCAACCCCTGGCTGAAGGCAGCATAGGTAATTGATAGGGCCCAGTTCCAGGCAAATGTGCCCTAATTGGCTAGCAGGGTGGTTAGGCAGAACAG
The DNA here is from genome assembly GCF_000705375.1 of Tinamus guttatus. The sequence goes on along the minus strand of NW_010580544.1, from coordinate 22,658 downwards.
AGCTGCTGCACTCACACTAAAAGCTTCCCCATAAGTACAACATTAATTCAGATGTTTTTCCTATAACTAACTGCCTATTTCTGTGACGTTTGAAGCGACCCTATGTCTTTGAGAAAGCTACGTTTCTCCCAGGTTAGTCAAAATTTCCAGACAGATTCATAATCTACTGGGCAGCTAGAGAGATGCGTATGGGGGAGAAGTTTGGACAGGCAGAAGGACAGACAACATGAACCTATAAAACTCATTTCTTTACAAAACACATCAAGAGACTCAAGAGATTCAAAATAAATAAAGTGGCAACTTGGGATACTGCCTAAGAAAACTATTTTATGGTAATACAAAGAAGAAATATCTGGATACTTAAACGATACACAGCCTACTTATATCAAAATGCTAATCAAAAATTTATTGATAGTAGAGCTTTGACATTTGAGGGAATAAATTTCACCTGCTGAGACCATTTACATGAATAAAAGCATCTAGATTTATCACAAAATCCAGAGTAATGTAACATATAATACTTGACTTTTTTCATGTTCTTTATCTTGGAGAGACTTTCAGACGGGTAAACAGATAATTCATCAGTCATCTTCTTTGTATATACTTACTGCACATTCATAAATATAGAAGCACACATTCTCTCTTCATTTTTCTTTAACACAGACACATAAATATACACATACAAAAATTCACGTACACATTTAGGATATAGACACCTTAATGGACATAAATCTTCAGGTATTTCATAGCCTTCCTAATACCTGATTCCTTACCTGGATTATGAGATTCTTCAGAAGAAATAACTGAAAGAAATAACTGGTCTATTTCAAGAACAAAGTCTGAAGTGAATATATTTAAAAGCTGCACTGTGTTTTGATGTTATGATAGCAATGAAAGTCACAAAATCACAGCAACCAAGTAATAAAGAACAACTTCAAAGTCTAAACTGTCTAAAGATGATTTGACAAGTGGAACAGTTAATTTTGTATTTATGTGATTTATTTTATACACATATGTATATTTTTAAATCATACACAGCATTGTATAATTTATGGCTAGATAGATAAAAATCAGTGAAAGAGATCAGGACACAAAATATAACCTGCACTAAATTTTATGTCAAATGACAGATATACCTATATATATATATGCACACGTATATGCATATATATATGTATGTGCATATACATATATAGTCTATAACATTATAGATATTAGGGTGTTATTGACAATTATTCTTCCTCTTCTGTTACCTATCGAATGCTTCTACACTGTCATGGTGATGAGACATTCCTTGCACTTGCCCTCTGCTCCTGAAGGCCCTGGAAGCTGTGTCAACATTTCACTCAAACATTGGCAAGACATTTGAAATCGGTGCTGGTCGGGGAGACCAGATTCCCCAGTATGTCTGTGACTAAAAGGATGTATTTTCTCAGCATACCAGTTACACACGATTAGACTATCACTGCAACATACTTATTTACCTGAAGCAACAGGGTCTGATGGCTGTACTGGGCTCCTAGGGTGCTAGTATTACCATCAAAATATTACCTATAAATAATGATTTTTTTTCCTTCATTGCAAAAAACAGGGAATGTTTTGAGTGCTGTGTGAATTAATGACAATAGAAGGAGAATTTCCAAATCTTGGAAGCCAACTAAGTTAAATCAACTGTCATTAAAAGTCTTCCTTAATTATCAGCATTCTTTCTTTTCCGAATTGTATAATTTCCATTCCTAAGTATTGGGCCGTGAAGTAGTTGGAAGATTTGCAAGTTACAGTGACCCCAAAGGCAGTAGCTGGATAATATGTGAGCTTCAGCAGCAAAGCCAGATGGTGGATCTCCTGTTCTCCCAAAGCACACCTGCAACTTGCAGTAATCACTCATTCAGTTGTTCTGATCCAGATGCTTGTGAGACTGTTCAGTGAACTTACTAAGATCTGATGAAGCTGAGATATCTACTGGAATTGATTTGAAGGTTAGCACAAGGAGGGGGAAAATTAATTGCTGGACAAGGGAGAGGCAGTATGGTTGTGAAAACTCTTGAGTATCAAAGGACCAAAATAATGTTTCTCAACACATCTGTGTCCTTCAGACTGAGATTTAGGCAATAGGACAAACTCTCTTCTTATTAGGCAGATGTTCCATACAGAAAAGTTAAATAATTAGAAATAAGTGAAGTAGTTCTCCCAGCAAACAGTACAAAAGTGAGGACTGCAGAATTGTGCTACTTCACAAACTCACATGAGGCAATGCAAGACTTAGGCATAGAGAAATGCGGATTCAAAATTTCCCTGTATTGAGAACTAATTTGATTGCCGATGTGTCACTCCAAATGTACTACTGATTTATTTTCCTATTAATTGGGTGCAAAGCACTGACAGCTTTTCACTTTTAGTTCAATCATTGTTTTATTAAATTAATTGTAATTAAGTACTTTTTGGCTTCCTGATGATTGTTAGACACAGATATCTATGACAGGTCATTAGTTGTAGAGAATGGCCAGGCACTAATATTAAACAATGAGACTGCTTATTCATACACCGCAGAGGTTAGAATTAATAATCATGCTAAATTGAGTCTCATGAATAATTCATGGAGCAAATCCAAAACACTTTCCTGTGGTTGCCAGAAGAGATATATTTTTAAGAAATAAGAACCAAGCTACCCTTTACCTCACCTAAGCATAATGATCAGGAATAAAGCTATCCATTGGCAGACAGAGACTTGGCAAAAGAAAGAGAATGCTGAAAGAAACTTGGGAGGACAATAAGTAGAAAAGTCATTACATGCTTGCCATGTGATATAATAGAAAATAAAAAAAACACAATAACAAATAGAGATCCAGTGTAATTTTGGAAGCCATTAGATCAAAGAGCCAAAGAAAATTAATATTACACTCTTAAGCACTCATAAGAACACACCTAAAATACCTGCTTGACATCTGAACTCCTCAGAAAAAAAAGAAAAAAAAAAGAAAAGAAATGATAAGAAAAATAGAAGTTGAAGGGAACGATAGGTACTAGAGGAAAAGCAGTTGTGTAATTTTGTAATTGCAGAATAGTTCAGGTTGGAAAAGGCAACAGGAGTTCAATTGACTAACCTAAACCTTTCACTAAAAATAAGGCTAACTTTTCCATAATTATTGAAGTCAGCATGAATAACTGGGCCATTCCTGAAGAATGAGAGACCTAAGGTTTGTTGCCACATCACAGGGACAAATCATCTGTCAGTATATGTAGAAGAGCATATTGCCACCTGGAAAAAGGATGGATGTGGTGGGAACATTTTAAGGAAAATATATGGTTTCCTTAAATAAAATCTTTTCTTGGGGACTGTCCTTATGGTTCGGAGGAGATAATCAAGGCATTTGACCTTCTGAGTTTATTAACACTGTGGTGTTGCTTGCATGTGGGCTGCATCCTTAGAGAAAAAGAAGAGAAACAGCATAATGACACCGAGTTCACACTGAGATAGCTGTGATTCTGTTCCAAAAGCTTATTGGTTACTTACTGAGCTCATAACTGTTTATTTTCCCTATGTGTAAAATGGGTATAGCAATAGTTATATTTCTGTAGTGCCGTGAGAGCTGTGACCAGGAAATATCAACTGGATCTTTGAACTCTCTCAGTGGTGGTCAACCTGCTGCTCAGGCTGGTTTCTGCATTAGGAGGAGTGTTGCCAGCAGGTCAAGGGACCCTAAGTGACCCTAAGGATCAAAATCTTATCCTTCCAGAAGAGTTCAGACATCAAACTGGACTTTTTACACACTGGACCAGTGTCTAAACGAAACACCTGATACTAAGCCAGTGACTAAAGGAACCCCATGCCCATCTTTGGCCAGTAGACTGATGCATTCTCTTCAGTATTTCAGAAAAACAATTCCAATCTACACACTTTTTTTTTTCCTCCAGTGAAACTAATTACAACATTTCCCTCTTTAGAAACAAATCAGAAAAACACCTGGTGGACTGCAAAAGCGTTGTCTAAACACTGCTGTCACCATGCCTTCAATATTCATTTGTGTATTAAGCTCCTAATTTTGAGTGCCAGCAAGAGGTTTCCCAAAGTTCACATAGTGTAATTGTTACCTAAGGCTGGGAGATTCTGTGCTGCTTTCTAGGTTATTTAGCTGCAGATAATTTATGAGATTGCTGAGGAGGTTTAAAAATTGTTTCACCCCTCACTTGTTCATGGTTGCATTGGTTTTACAACAGATGGGAGAGAATTTTGCAGTCGTGAATCTTTGATTCATACCGGTCAGCTGCGTTCCATCACTCAATGAAGACAAAAGCCAGAAGGCTGGAGAACAGCTTCAGTGGTTTTTAGGGTTGATTTGCTTGATTTGTCAAGGGTCTTAGTTTTGTTTGGTTTTGTTTTGGTTTTGGTTTGCTTTGGTTTAGCAAATTTAATACTTAATTTAATACTTAGCTTTCTCTGTTTCTATTGCTTTTTTGTTGCCTTTTTTTTTTTTTTTCCTTACATGAAGTACCATCAGCAAAACAGAATGTATTTCAGGGTAGGGACATTGTAATCAGCTGGATTTGGGTTTTAGTTCCTTCTCTGCTGAATAATTCCTGACCTGGGTCATTTCACTTAGGACTAGGTATGCTTTGGACTACATTTTTGTATCTTTTTTGTGTGTATGTCTTTTTCTTAAAAGTCTTCTCTGTCCTTATTGCACCCAACTGAGCAAAAGTGTTTCACGTTATAACTGAACTAATGTGATGGCTAAACCTGCTGAAGGGGAAGATTTGCCCTCAGTTCTCCTGCTCTCAGTCATAGTTTTTATTTTGCCATTTTCTTTGGGCTGTTTCTGGCATTTCTCCAACCTCAGGTTCAGTTTTGAAAATACGCTTTTTTTTTTTTTTTGGTAGGGTTAATTTTCTACATTTAGCTTCCCAAGGTGATTCACTGAGGGAAGAGAGGGGGTCAGGTGAGCAGCAGCTGCAATGCAAGGGAAGCATTTAGCCAGAGGCAGGAGATAAAAGAAGAGGAGATGATTGGCACTTTTGGTGACAGCTATCATTACAACTGTCTTACCTATAACATACAAACTCTGAAATTATTCTATTTGGGAGCTCAGTCAGCAAAATTCCCTTTCTTATCATGAGGAGATACCAGCATCTTCGGAAGGAGTGATTCATTCCTCAAATGGGCAAAATCCTTCTCTTCACTGACTCAGAGTGGAGTTTACCAGAGATTAGATGTCTAACTTCTGAGAAACTAAAACAAAGGGAGCTGAACCCAAAGCATCTCGTATGAACGCCTGAAGATAGGTGGAATCTGGGCCCTTGCTACTGGTGGGAAGTCACAGGAGAAGGGAAGCCACTGAGAAAAAAGGATTGCCCTCTACTCCATCATCTTCTGTGAAAGCAGTTGCACTTTGAGTTCCTAGTAAGTACAAAATTTTTGGAATGAGACTAGGACTTGAATAAGCATCCTAAGACATATACTAGCTTGTTGACAAAAATGAATCTCCATCTCATCTTTTTGAAGAAAAAAAAAAATCACTGAATCACAGAATGGTTAAGGTTGGAAGGAACCCCTAGAGATCATCTAGTCCAACCCCCCTGCTCCAGCAGGGACACCTAGAGCACGGGGCACAGGGTGGCATCCAGCCAAGTTTGGAAGATTTCCAGAGAAGGAGACTCCACAACCTCTCTGGGCAGCCTGTTCCAGGGCTCTGTCACTCTCACAGGAAAGTTCTTCCTCACATGGAGATGGAACTTGCAGCGATTCCACTTGTACTTTTTACCCCTTGTCCTATCACTGGCCACTACTCAGAAGAGTTTGGCCCCATCCTCTCTACATTCACCCCTCAGGTACTTATACATGTTGATCAGATCCCCTCTCAATCTCATCTTCTCCAGGCTAAACAGGCCCAGCTCACTTAGTCTTTCCTCATAAGATAGATGCTCCAGTCCTTTAATTATCTTTGTCGCTCTATGTTGGACCCTCTCTGGAAGTTCCACATCCCTCTTGTCCTGGGAAGCCCAGAACTGCACCAAATACTCCAGGTGTGGCCTCACCAGAGCTGAGTAGAGGGGCAGGATCCCCTTGACCTGTTGGCAACACTCTTCCTGACAGAGGCCAGGATCCCATTGGCCTTCTTGGCCACACGAGGACACACAGCTGACTCAAGATTAACCTGTTGTTAACCAGAACTCCCGAATCCCTCTCCATGGAGCTGCTTTCCAGCAGGTCAACCCCTAGTCTGTACTGGTGCCTGGGGTTATTCCTCCCCATGTGCAGGACCCTGCTCTTCGCCTTGTTGAACCTCTTGAGGTTCCTCTCTGCCCAACTCTCCAACCTGTCTAAGTCTCTCTGAATGGCAACAAAGGCCTCTTTTGTGTCTCTGCCACCCCACTCATTCTGACATTGTCTGCAAACTTGCTGAGGATGCACTCTGTTCCCTCATCAAAGCCAGTGGTGAGTAAGTAGAACAGCAGTGGACCCTCAGGGACACCACTGGCCACAGGTCTCCAACAAGACTCGGCCCCATTTATCACCCTCCATGAACTCTGCCATCCACCCAGTTCTAAATTCACCTCACTGTCCACTCAACTAACCCACACTTCATGGCTTAATCCCCCAAAGCTTAATTGCTTTGTGGCATCAAATTGTAAGGAATGTTGTGCGAACATATCATCGGGTCTTTAAAGCCTATAATTCAATAAGGCTCATGTCAATAATACCAATAATTACAATGCCAAACATTAATGTCAGAGGATTGAATTCAAGAGATTTAAGAGGCCTTTGGGTGCTCAAATCCCTATTTGGAATTAGCCTTAATGTGTGAGTATTTTCCATCTGAAAAATGGTGCTCAACAGCATCCTTCCATTTGCAGGAGACTATCATAATGACAGCGAAATACAGATGCTTGGATAAAAAGGGAAGAGAGAGGAAGGAATCTTTTATGACTATCTATTTATTTGCCTAATAGCTATTTTTTCATAAGTGGTCAGAATTTGCTGTTCCCTTTATGATATCCAAAATCAGATTTCTAATCTTCTTCTGCTGTGATCTGGCAAAAAAATGCCTCTGTAATGTGTCTGTATCCCATTTCCCCATTTGTAAAATAGAGATTATAAAACTTATTTTTTCTGTTTGAGGTGATCAGACAGAAAGCACTTCAGGGCAGAGACCACCTTTTTATCATAGAAGAGAATCATATAGGAAAGGTAATAAAAAAGTACCTGTCCAAATTGTTTTTAATAGAAAATTGTGTTTTCAACTGAAAAAATCATCATACAAATCAATTATAATATATTGTAGAAAAGATAATGTAAAACTTGCCCTGAATCCCCTTGAGGCTCAGTTCTATGGTTACTCGCTGTGAGATAGGTTATGTATCGTCATTTCTGCCATTCGGTTTCCCTGTTGCATTTAATGAGTATGCAAAAAGCTTTCTTTGGAGCCATTGCAAGGCTTCATTCATGCTTGCAAAACACCTTGAGCTCCTCAAAACATGGGTGAAAAACTTGTTTATTCTGACATGCAAACAATAAGGAAGTTAGAGATTAAGCATCTCTATCTCTGCCTTTAAACACATTTGTCTTACAAGCTCTATAACTTTCAAACAAGATTAGCATTATCAATAAATCACCAGGTTTGGGGATGAGAAAGGCGACAGAGAGCCTTGCTGCCGAGGCATGTATAATGACAATAGGTGCCTTAGCAACAGTTATGACTGTGCTGCAACAGATTGTGCCCTAAAGCAGTAAATATCCTGCACACAAGAGGTTATTTAGGCCTAAACAACAACAAAAATTAAAAAGTTTAGTTATCTTTACTAATGGTTTCAGGTTAGAGAGATGAAGAGAGAAGGAGGGGTGGGATTGGGGGAAAGGGAATGGGAGGGGGTAGAAATTGCAGAGCTCTCAAGTTTTAAGGCAGCTCCACCAGCTGTTGGGCAGGCAGACAGAGCAACAGAGAGCACGTTTTAGGAGAAAAGTATCTCTGCTTCTCTGTTCCTAATCACAGAGGTATCGGCAAGTTCATCGCTCCCGCACACTGCAAAGTCTTAATGACACGTCTGCTTTCCCATGAGCTCGGTTTTATGACAGCTCACTCTTCTTTCCTCGCACATCCTCGCCGTGTCCCACTGCAGACTCCCTTCCTGGGCTCGGTCCACCTGAAGTCATCGGGATTCACTTGGTCTTAGTTCCAGCTCCACCTGGAGAGGCTGCATTGCCAACAGATGCAGTGGGGCAGCTCCATGGAGAGGCATGGAGGAGGAAAAGACATGAAAGAAAGCACGGAAAACAAAAACCTCAGAAACATTTTACCAGTTTTTCGCATATAATGCTACCAGCTTGCAAGCAACCCACTATAATAAGATTTCATAAAGATGTCATAAAGTAGACAGACTCCTGAGAAATGACTAAAAGCTACATGTTTTGTAACAAGGGGTGTTGCCAACAGAAACGATGGTGTTTCAGCTTCAATGTGAACCTAGTACCAGTGAATAGACAAGTCTTGCACCAGAGGCCAGGGCTGCAGAATGCTCTGAAGGAAGAAGAAAGGTTGTGCAGGCTCTGCTGTGCAGTGTGGGATGTGGGTTGTCATAGCTGTCCTTTCTGCTTCAATTGTCCCTTTGGCTGTATTTTAAAACCAGTTGTGATGCAATGGGATAATAACTGATGTCCGCATGCTAAAAGCAGTTCTATCTTCCCAGACCCATAATCATGCACCAAATTCGATGTTGGGTCACAAGTGTGTTCTGCTGTGAGAAACATTTTCTCTGTTTTCATGAAATACAGAGAACAGCATTTTCTACTATTGTTAAAATCAAGTTAACAGCAGTTGCAGAAAGGTAAATCTCCATAAAATATATTCTACTTTATATTATTATTACTGTATTCTGGCACATTTATCTTTTTGCAGGACAATAAAAATAGTCATAACCAAAAAAAAATGAGATTGTCCAAGACTTTGCTTTACCTCAGTTTACCTATGTGATCCAGAGACATTTCCTGAGACCTAAGTATAAGGCGAGCAAGAGTGACTTGCCTTGCATTTGATGAATTTCTTGGGGCCCTGCTGCTCGCTAAGTGCTTCATTCTGCTCCTATTGCTCTCAGTGAAGAATGACTGAGCTGTAGGAGTTACACCTCTGAGTTGGGGTCTCATTCCTGGCTCTTCCCCTGGCTGGAGAAAATTGCTTCATTTGGCTTGTTTCTAGGTTTCTTGATCTATTTCTCCTCTCTGTGGCTTGAATAGATGTGGTGTACAAGCTGAGCATTAGTTTTACAGACTGAGTTAACAGGTTTAGACCTCCTAGTTTTAAGGAGCCAAAATGAGACAGAGGGAGATCAGCACTGATTCATTCCCAGCCTGGAAAGAGAGAAGGTTTTTCAAATTATCTCGTCCTCCAGAAAGTTTGCAGCATGGTCCAACAACCGAGACAGCCCATTGGTAATTCCTGTATTCACAGTTGCCTGTCACAAGCCAAGTCTTCGCTTGCTATTCCAGCCAGATGGCATAATTGTTCAGTGAGGAATTTCCATCACGAGAGATGATGATACAGACTCTGGGTATCACCAGCATAATAATAATAGCCTTCACCAGGCTGCCATATCAATTCTCCAAGTAGTGTCACACAGAAAAAGAGCAAAACTAACACAGATAACCCCTGTGGGACTACGGACCCTCAGGGCAGATGAGAAATTGCCTTCATCTCCACTTCGATGTCCTATATCACCTGCTCTCCATGAGTCTGTGCTGCTATGAGCCACTTCTCATCAGGCGTCATGGCAGGAAGAGCAGCTGGGGAGGATGGAGGAGGTTGTGACTGAATATACAGGGAGAAACAATCCTAAAATGACTGCAGTTTTTCTTGAGTAAAGGCCAGAACAGAACCAGATCCCAAAATGCTCTTGCCATGGGCAGCACCAGCTCCTCAAATGGCATCAGCCCTCAAAACCCCAAATCCATCACTGCTCAGATGGAATCCAGCAAAAGCAGAGATATTGGTTCAGATCCAAACCAAGATCCTGAATCGGTAAAAATCTGTAAAAATCATTGGCAACGGTTTGCAAGGATGCCTGTTTAAGAAGGACTGTCTCTGCCTTCACTTCATGAAAAAATCATGGCTAGATTGAACAAGTTGTAGGTCCATATTTGCGTCTAATGGTCTGGAAAGTACTCTTTCTACCCCATCAGCATGGTGTCTTTATGTACACTTGAGTAAAACTTATTTTCATTATGCAGCTTTTATATTAGGAGAAAGGGCTCACCCCCTTCTAAAGGCTTTCCTACTAACAAGGACCAAAATGTTCCTACCATAAGTTACTATATGTCTCTAAGGCATCACCATATATAAAAAAAAGCTTCCAAAGAATTTCAACCAGTTTCAAATGAAGTGTGTGTATGGTCAGACCTGTGAGGTTTAGTTGAACAGTTCTGCAGCTGAAATGGGGCTGAGAGGATGAACCTGCTGTAGAAATTGTCCCCACTGAGAAGAGTTTTCAATGTCAGAATAAAAACTGTCTTTTGATTCAAGGGATCAGCTTTAAAACAAGTGCAAATTGTGACCTTCTCTGGCGTTCCTGTAGTTTATTGGCATACCTGCTTCAGACTGCTTATTTCATTACCTTCTCACTAAGCTAAAACAGAGCCCTATATGAATCTCATTTTTTTATTTATATTCTTTTTCAATTCCTTAATTTTCCAGCTGTAAAGTATTAGGAAGTTGAATCAGTCTCCATCAGTTAACCATACAGGGTTAAAAATAGACTATTTTTAAAATAGCAGCTCCTAATCATTTCTTTTTTTTTCTCTCTTTGAAGAATATTTGTGGGTTTTTGTTTTTTTGTTTGTTTGTTTTTTGAGGGTGGGGGGGCTGGTTAGTCTGGTTGTTTTTTTAATAAGCTGATATTCTTAAGCAATCATTTGTTTTCAGGATCTTGGTCCTTAGGGAAAAGATCGATATTACAAATTAATGGTAATAATATGGAAATTGCTTACCTTGGCTCAAAACACTAGTCAAAAGGTAAGGCGAGTGCAAACTGGAAAATACAGATTACAGAGTCTGCTAATTTTTCACACCTTTGGAGTCATTTTGCTCTTGGAGTAGCTCTGTGGCCTGTTCTTAAAATTAAACACTAATTCATGTAAAGATGTGATGAATCAGACATGTAAGAAGAGCACAGAGTGGATTCTTGCCCAGAAAATTGTGGTGCTTGTGAAATACACAACTATTCTGAGTCTGGCCCCTCTTATTTCAGGCCAAAGTAGGCTGCTCTTAGAATGATCTTTTTTTCTGGTGTTGACTACTTTGAAGGATTTTTTTATATATATATCTCCAGCAAACTCATAACTTAATCAAATCAAAACACATTTTCTTTCAGTCCTTCAGAAACGACTCCTCAATGTATTTTCCATGCCAAATTTTAACATTTTGCTTCTGGCCAATTCTCTTTAGAACTGTTTAATTAAGCATTGCAAGGTTGTTGCTTTTTAATTACATGAAAAAGTTTTTCTGTTTTTTTTTTCCCGATGTTGGTATACATCAGATTAGTAGGACAATTTTACAGAAAGCACTCTGGTGTCAGGCATAAAGCAAGTAAAGCCAACTTCAACCTACATCAGCAAGATTTATTTCTCCCTCTGAGAGGGAAGCAAAGTTCTATGGGTCTGCAAAATAAATCACTGAGCAGTGAGCCAGGTTATCCGTTGGTGTAATCTGACAGTACTTCATTAGCAAGGGGGAGTAATGCCAATTTATAGTAACTAGCAGATGAGATAGATAGTCCAGTATTGCATAGAGAAATATTCCAAGGCTCTTGGTAAGATATAGTGAGGATGTGTCCCATGGAATAGAAATTCACTACTTTATATTTTTTGCCAGCTGCCAATGTGCTGAATTTCAAATCAGACCTCCAAAGGCTTACTTCAGTTGTTATCTGAACTATCCAGAAAATAAGCAAATAAAAATAATGTAATATTCAGGATTGTTTATTTGTGACACATGGATGGAGCACACTTCCTCCTGATTAGAATAGCAAAAATTGTTTGTCATCCCTGCCAAGCTCCAATATTCAGCAGTGAAAGCATTACCTTCTGATGCCTCTTTGGCTGATACTCTCGCTAATATCTGCAATAGTTTGAGTAAAGGAATGTTTTTCAGTTTGCTGGCTGAAATAACAAATCCGAGAAAAAGTATTAGGTTACACTGAAATGGCAAAAAAAGATTTTTTAAAAAGATTTTTAAAGATTTTTTTAGAAAGATGTTTTAAAAAGATTATTCAACCTGAGCCTACTGTTGTTGGTTGATTTGGGTTTTTTTTAATCTTTTTTTTTTTTAGTGTAATTTTCTTTTTTTAATTCCCTTTCTCCCCCCACCCCACAAAAAGCTCTAAAATCTGTCCTTGTGCCAAAGCTTGCACTGACAGATAATTGGCAAAGCCCAGCACTGAAAGGTGCTGGTCTAGGCTGAAGAAGTCTTGCAGTGAGTCCGGCTGTCTGTCTTCTGGGAAAAATACTATAACATCATGAACCTTTTTGGTAATGGCCATTATGGGTATAAATTAAAACACAGAAGTTCCATCTCCATGTGAGGAAGAACTTCTTTCCTGTGAGAGTGCCAGAGCCCTGGAACAGGCTGCCCAGAGAGGCTGTGGAGTCTCCTCTGGAGATCTTCTAAACCCACCTGGATGCCACCCTGTGCCATGTGCTCTAGGTGTCCCTGCTGGAGCAGGGGGGTTGGACTAGATGATCTCTAGAGGTCGCTTCCAACCTCAACCATTCTGTGATTCTATGTGAAAATACATTTTTATTTTTAAAATAGTGAAACATCGTGCTCCGCTTTTACAAAATGAAACTTATAATTAAAAAGCGAAGTTATTGCTCTTAATGTAACAGTATTTAGCTCAGCTTTGGGGGCTTATAGAGCTCCTGATTGTTTTTTTTTTTTTGTCTGAAAATATGCAGTCAATTGAAGCTGAATTCGAAAACCTAGTTTAACCTGCCTGTAATGCTCATGTAGACACTTGGTACAACTGCAGTCCAGCCTGGGGCACTGAATAAAAGAAAATGCACCCCTGGTTTCTTCCTGTACTAACTGAAATTCTAGGCACCCTCACAGGAAAAAGAAAAGTTGAACTTAATATTGGAAAGGAAATGATCTGTTTAAGGATTCAAACCTATCAAAATACATTAACTGACTTCATGCAAAATTTTAGGATTCCTGTATTTTTATTGTTAGTAAAAAAATCATGTTTTGCTTTTCTTGAAAATCTGTGACATTCCATATGGTTTAAAAATATACTCAGTGCATAAAAGCTCTACTATCATTGATGTAGTTTATAATAAGCATTATCAACAATAAAATAAATATTCAAGAATATATGAAACCTTTATTAGAATATATGAATATATGAACCCTTTATTGGACAACATAAAATTTAATAATGCTAATTTATAAGAGGAATTTCATTTTTTAAGAAATAAAAAGTCAGTTTTTGATGCAGAAGTACATTTACCAGACAGGTCTATTCATAAATAAAGTTTCATGAATAACTAATTTTTGAGTTTGGTGTTAAAAAATAAATAAATAAATAAAAGGGAGACATTGCTTTAGGAAAGCCTACAGTTAACAAATTTAAGGTTTTCTGATTAAATGAATTAATAACTATATTTACTTTTCACTATATGTAATTAGTATTTACTATTGCTCCATAATAAACTATATTAAAATGTTGAAATGAGAAAAATAAAGCATTTAGTTTTTTAAAATACCCTTTTTTTGACTTATCTTTCTTATACCTCAGGCAATTCAAAGCTTTATTTTTCACTGATTAGGATGTTTTCAGGAAAAAAAAATCACTTGCTCTCTCGCCCACACCTAATAATTTCAAAAACACTACGAAAGACACCATGAGCCTAATAACACCTACAGTTGATTAGTTATGTTCACATTGGTAGTCACACACGAGTCATCTTCCAGGTTCCTCATGTAATAATTTAAGGGTGTGCTTCATTGTCTACAGGTAGACTTACAAATAACATAGGCCACTCTGAGGCCACCTGACATGAGATGGCATCGACCCCAGGAAGGCACAGGACAGGCTTGTGACATGCAGAACACCCATCAGGAGATCTCCTCACGCAGCCTAGCTCTGAAATAATGTCCAAGAGTTGCCTGGAGCAATGTGAGCTGCTGGGGATCTTAAAATGTGACAATATGGTCAATATGGTACTGCTTCACCATCAGCCCTTTGGCCTCATCAGGTGTATCAGTCCAAATATAGGTAGCCGGTCTAGCTTTTGCCATCTGAATTTCAAGCTAGGTACCTAAAAATATTTATTTGAATTATGTTTTAATGTGTTCTTATTTGTCAGGCCTTTTTTAATCCTTTTTTTTGTATGTTTTTTATGTTTTTCCTCATTCCATTTTAATGATTTTGCTTAATACTTAGTGTCATACAAATTGAATATTAGATCTTAAGTAGGTAACTGAGTTCTATTACAGGTTTTTAAATAATGAGAAAAAGAAGGAAAGGAAAACAAAGAGGTTATTACAATCAAGAAGATCTATACAAGACAGAAAGGAAAATAATTGCTTGCTGTACTTTGTTTAATCTATGCGGGGATAAAAAGGATAAACTCTACATGCAAGGGAGCATCAGCAAGATTAAATACTTAATTGAGTTGATTCTGGCTTACATTCCTAGGGTTAAATTCAGGGTAAGAGGTTTTCTACCCTGACACCCTGGTAGGTGGAGTTTTCACTTTTTCATGAAATAAAGGCATTATCATCAAGATAACCCTTTGCCCTTTTACAGATGAGCGCTACATTTACATATGTCCTCCACAGCAGAATGAGCTGTAGTAGTTATTGGCTTTATGCACCGTTCTGCAAGGCATTGCAAATGTCTTATAGATAAGAGTGGATAAGAATGGAGCAGAACAGATATTTTCAAAGCAGGATGTGAGAATGTATCTAGAATTGCACCTAATGGGTGATTTTCCAGTAACCAAAAAGCACCTTGTGCTTTAGTATGTCCATTTTGAAAACCAAAGACAGTTTTGGTCATGTAAGAGGGTTCTTGAAGGTAAAGTTGGATTTAAAAAAATGTTCTGTAGTATCTGCACAACTTATTCTCTAAATGTTTTAGTCATCTTCTAGCAGCAAAGACAAGGAGGGAAAAAATCAACACTGAATGGAAAGAAAATTACCAATATCACCCACTATCCTTTCCCTAGTCTATCAATCAGGCCCATCATACTGCATTTACTTGCCATATTCTTTAATTCCTTTTTATTGTTATCTGTATGCATGTTTACCTTCTTTCTTTTTAACCATTTTGTCAATGTCTTCTGGTAGAATGCCAAGTTAAAACTCCTTCCACATCTCAGCTCCTTTGGCATATTTGCAAAATGCTTGGTAATAATTGCTTTAAATATTTTCTTCACACATAAAATATTATGACTTTTGTCATAAAATAAATACATACATATACACATACACACACATATACATGCACCTAAGCAGAATCCAAAGGGAGTTTAGTTCTTACAAGAAAATATATATGAACATCACTTTCTTAATCTCTTTTGCCTCAAGGAAAGTAATGGACAGAAAGAGGCAATAGATTGTGTTTCAGAAGTGTTATTTCTTGTTTCCTCCAGCTCTCAAAATCATTGACCCTCTGCAGTTGATATTCTTCCAGTAAAGACTCATATCTCTAATTTCTTTACTGTTTGTACAGGCTCAAGTCAGTCATGCCACTTCCACTTAGTACTTTACTTCTTGAAAAGTGTGGCTGCAAATGAAGGAAGGATGGGAGGTTTTGGCCCCAAATCATAGTTGGACTTCAGTTCTGTCTCTGACAGAAAATAAAGGCTTTTCTAAGACACTGCTGGGCTCAGGTACCCTGAGTTCACAGATATGCTTGTTTGGTTTCTGAGTCTGAGGGTGTAACTGAATTGAACCTCACACACCACCATCTATGCATAAGGATAGACCTCCTATGAAGTCCCTGTCCCTCCTGCTCCACGCTGTGATGGGACATTCCCCGTCTCTCTAGGACACTGCCCACCTGCCAAGTGTCTCTGTTGCCTCTACCCTGGTACACAACTTATGTGCTGGGGTGTCAGCTGTTTTTAAGCAGGGAAGACACTTAAGGAGATGGGATTTATGTCCAGTGCTGAGTATGAATTTTACTTAATGGCTACATGCCTTCACAAAGTGCAGTAAGAAGAGATAGAAGGGAAATGAGCAAAGCTTGGGGAGAGCTACCAATGCATAAAATGTCCAAATGAATATGACTTAATTCCACCTAGGAGCAAAAGGAAAGCAGGGAAGAGATCAGTTGCAGTTTCTTCCTCGAGCTGTAACCTGGGAAGCATAATTACATGTCACCCATTACTCAGGACTCAGCCTAAGGGCGCAATGTAGCCCATAGACAGTCATGATGGAAAAGACCTATTAGGTCCATTTAGTCAATTCCCCAGTCGTTGCAGGGGTCTTCCCTGCAGTCGTTTCCTCCTGCTACGTCCAGCCTAGCTAGCCTTGGGCACGAAGCTGTCATATGGCCAAGGGGTTTGCCACATCATAGGTTCACGCAATTATGGGATTTCTGACATTGGGCTTCAATGTTTTTTCAGATGTATAATAGATGATGTTTACATGGCTGCAAAGTCCCCCTGACCCCAGATGCCTCAGTATGGGTGGTGGCACAGACTTCACTGTCAGGTTTGGTTGCTATTACAACACCAGTGGCAGATGAGAATCAAAAGAGGGTCTGTATATAGTAGGGTTCATTTGGTGCAACCTGGCCCACTCTCATATGTGATTTTCCTGGGTAAGGTGGGCAATATGGGCAGTGTCCTAATGCAGGTGACATAGCCATAATTACAGGAGGTGTTTAGCTTTAGTGATATTCCTCTGTGGGGACATATTCCTCATACAATATCTGGGCTTGTGCTAAGCAAGCCTGCTAAGTCCACATACCACTGTTTTGAGGATTCTTTGCCCTTTTGATCTGAGACACCCATTTGTTAACACACGTACATTTAAAAAGAACAAATCCTATGACATCCGCACATAGCAAAAGAGAGAGAGAAAAAGAAGAAAGAAAAGCAAGTGGGTACCAGTCTCGCTCCAGGGACTTTGATTCCATCCACCACAAAACTTTAGTACAGGTTCATTGTCCTCACTTTACTACCATGAAAAAGAGAAGCTCTTTCCCACACCAACTCTCTCTTTTTCCTAACACTTCCTCAACAGTCATTCAACAGTCATTCTTGATGGTTTTTTTTTCCTCTAAATTTTAATTGGATAGTCTTCAGAATCTGAGGGACCCCCTTGTCAGTGGAATTCCTGGGGATAAAGCCCCTACTTAATTAAATTGAGAGCTGCTGAATTAACAAAGGATTGACTAAGGATATGGCAATTTGCCCATAGTACAAATCCTGTTTTACCAACAACTTTTTTTTAGGAAACCTTGTAACACAATAGATAAGTTTGTACATTCATGTTCCTGTATTTTGTTTTTGCCAAAAAACCTCTGAGGTCATAAATATCATGATCAGTGTGTGCATCATTGGATATTTCAACCCTAGCTGGAGCAATTCCTTAATCTCAGAAATCCAAGTGCATAGGAACCATTTGAGCTAATTTCCCCAAATCATTTTTATTTTTGTACTCTGAGTGTTCATGTAGCTCTTAGTTTCATGCAAAAGCTCTACATGTAATGTACATGTACAGCTGCTAATTACTTTAGGACACTCTGCTGTACTCAGCGAAGCTGGAGTTAGAGACCCAGTCTCGGACCTACCAAGTTAAATCAATGAAAAACAGCTTCTCAGAACTGCCTCTTACCTCCCACAAATCTGGCCTTTCTCCACCTCGATTTTCCCATCACAAGGCTCTACAAGACTTTCTCAGCTCTATAACTCTGGATACAAGACATAGCTGGGTTGCTTCATCAACTGGTGGCTGGTCTACCAGTGAACCATGTCCATCTCAGTGTCATGGAGCAGGAGGAAGCAGGTGATGTTAACAAGCAGCCAAGATGGGGTCTGCCTGCTGGCTCCTATGTTTATAAGAGACCCAAAAGAGGCATATTTAATAGAATAAAATTGTATGCCCCAATTTGCCTGTGGTGATTATAAAAACTAGACATTATCTCAGATCCCAACCACAAACATTTAGGGCTTTTTTTTCACTTCTATCTGAGACATGGAGTTCTTTTTTTTTTTTCCCACCCCTCCTCTTTGACCCCAGCAATTTACAGTTCCCAGTGCAATGGACAATTGATGGCAGATGGGAGTTTGTGCTTTGAACCATATAACCCTATGGCAAGCACTAGGAAAGGGGGACGGTTCCCTCATTGCATGACATGGACAAGGACACTGTGACAGGTGTGCTCCTTCCACAGCCCAACCTAACTTTTCACATGTAGCCCTATTCAGATTTTAATAACCAGTGACATTATCTGATCCTGGTGGTTGCCTCCCTGATCTATTCCCCCATTCAGACAATAACCATCAATAACAGTCCTGATGGCTGCATTGGGATGGGGAGATAAGGGCTAATTGAGTATACACCAGCCAAAATTTGTCAGAAATGAAAAAAAATGACTACAGGTCAATCATCCCATAAATATGGGGACAGCCTGATATCCCATTGAGCACTCCTTGCATGGCAATGGGCTGCATGCCAGGATCTCCCCTTGAGCAGGGATACCTCTCAAGGATACACCTTGGGGTTAAGAGATCCTGCCGCAACGGATCTGTGGTAAGTGACCACAGCAGGCTCTTTTTTTGAACTTGTAAACTTTACTGACATAACCATGCACAAAATTCTTTAGTCATAAACTGTTGACCAGGTCTGGGACTAGGATTGAATCCAGCTGCACCCGGGCTCCTCTCAGAAGGAGTTTGGAAAGCAAGGATCCAATCTGATCCCTGTGACTTAGTGGGAGGGTCTTGTTAATTCTGTGTATGTATTGTATCCCATGAAGT
The DNA here is from genome assembly GCF_000705375.1 of Tinamus guttatus. Next base: position 3,682 of record NW_010580544.1, on the reverse strand, counting down.
GAATAATAGATGATCTTGCCATAAAATCTCGTTAAGCCATTGTCCATATCAATAAAACTTATTACTATTTATTTTACACGAGTGAAGTGCATTGTGTCACTCACCTCCACCACTGCTTGTTCTATTACAGACACACACTCCTCCCTCAGGCCTAGCACTGTGTGCCTTTTCCATGATGAGACCAGACACAGCACGTGCTCTCCTCTCCTCATTACCTGACAAGATGAAATATAAAACATATATACAAAGAAATGCTGGGTCCTCTGTACTCATTATGCACAAGGATATGGGAATATAGGATTCCTGAGTCACCAAATGAGCCTGTTTTTTTCTTATCATACCCTTTTTGCTCCACTGCATTGCCTTGTGTAAGCAGTTTTCAGAGTTTAATTTCACTGCCAGGTTTCTCAAAGTTTTTGAGGTGTTTTTGCCCCTCCAAATATAGTGTTTATAAAAGGCTTTTGTTCCAGTAGGCTGAAAGATCTTTTTGCACTCTATTTTACACAAAAGCATGCCCATTCTCCTAGTTCCTGCGAGCTGTCCTTCCCTGGTTGATTCACATTTAAATATTTTTGTTGTAAGGTGAGCAACCAAGCTTTATGAAAATTTAAGATGTCATCTGCCTTTACAAAGTCACTAATATTCTTCAGTCTACTGAGTATTCCTCAGTCTCTCCTGGAGATTTTTCTCTTGTTGTATCTTTGTATGACATCTGTCCTCTGTTCACAGTTCCATTATGCTACTGTATCTTAGGTATCCTGCAATCCTATTTCATTCTCGCTTCCTTTCCCACTCAATTCACTTCCAGATGATGAGATTTCAGTGTAGAGTACTGCATCAATTTTTTTTCCCAAAAACCTGATCTTGTACTTTGTGCTTATGGCTGGAAACTCACAACAGGCTACACTGTGGACCATGCTGCAATGAAGAAACTACTATGCTAGTCTCAAACTAGAAGTGTGTAGTAGTCAAAAAAAAAAAAAAAATTAACTGGGTGACATTTTAACAGTACACTATGCAGCTTCCAAAAGTTGTTACCTGGTCCCAGCATGCTGTATCCTCTTCTGTCCCACTTTGTGACTCTGCCTTGTGCCACCCCATGCAGTGTAGATGCACCCAGGGTTGCTCTTTATGTGCAAGCCTTGGAGGAGGGCAATCAGAATATATGGGTTTCCTCACTCTGAAATAAACATCCAGGCATGAGCAATTCAAAAAATTAAACCTCATTGTAGGGGTTTTGTTTTGTTTTGCTAGCACAGTACACTTAGTACATAGTATAGCACCTGGAGTTAGGATTTATCAGATTAAAGGAGAGACCTGGTTCTCAGAAGATCAATGCCATTTCACCCAGATTTAGGCATTTAGTCAGGTATCTCATGTAGTTGTTTGGATTTCCTCTATGAACAACAGGTTGACAACAACCTAGCTCAACAAGAAGTTCCCTCTTTACATATTTTTTAAGAAATTAAACACCCTCTGGTGATGTCCAGTTTCTTTAAGGATTAGATCAGAGTTCAGATGATTAGTTTAGGCTAGTGCTTAAGGACACACAGAGCCAACAAGCAAGCTGGAGTTCTGGTTCAACCTTCAGCATTGTTCATATTCCCTGAAAAGCCTTTGTTCTGTTTCCACTAGAATTCTCCAGGCTTTTGTATGGAGAGTGGTAAACTAGTAGAAACTAAAACGGAGAGAAAAGCATCAGGTTATCTCCTTTCAACTTACACAGTTTTCCAAAGCTGTCGAAGCTGGCTTTGCAGATCCACACACTCTGACATGTCCTTATGCTAAAACGCAGAGCATGCAACACATCCTCTGCTACGTATCAGGAAAGCACCACCTGGATTGATGGGAGCAGAGCATTTCCATCATTTCAGATACTTTGCATTAAGCACATCTATGCACACATAAATACACACAATCATACAACGGTAAACATGTCTTAGGATCACAGGAAACCAGAACAGTCCAAGCAAATACTCAAGTTCAAGTACTGAGCAGAATGAACATAGCCAATGTGTGCCATTTGGCTCAGAGGATGCAGAGTTGGCTCTGGCCTGGATTTATTTAGCAGTTACAATCATTAAGTAATTTAGGTTGGAAGGGACCTTTGGAATTTATCTGGTTCAACTTAAAGGAAGGTTATCTTTCAAATTAAATATATAGATGCAGCCTATTGCCCTGATGGCTAATGTTGATCTTGATGGATTAGGTGAGGACTATGCCACTTCTAAATATTAGAAGGAGCTGGGCACACTCATTTCAGTATTTGTAGCTTCAATACAGTTTGCTCAGTGCCAGAGGGAAATGGGATTAGATATCCTGAATGTCTCCTGACTAATGACCTACCTTCAGGATATGGTGACTGAATTAAAAAAAGCAACCGCCAGAGAAATTCCCCATTACTGGAACTCAGCTGTCTATACAGCATCATGAGAAAAGTCCTTAACATGTTTCCAGGTCCACTCCAACAGGAACTCTCCTGAATAGTCCCCAAGAATGGTCTGGGAATTAGTACAGGGACTATTACCAATAGTTAACTGGAATATAGATACTGTCTTTGTGAGGAAAATAATTTAATTGTGTGAACGCAAGCCATTCCCTGTCAACTTGCCTAAAGGCCTTCTAGGCACACTTAATTTATTCACACAGATACAATTGCTGTATTTTCCTTAAAACTAATCTTTTTTTTATCTTTGATACACGTGGCCTAAATGGTAAGTGTCAAGAATAAGTGTCATCTCCCATCCCTGTTAATAGTGGTAAAGCTACAAATGAAAATGCCTGTTAGGGCATGAACGGTGTTGGAAATGCTTTTCGTAAGGTGACAGTCTGAGATCTTTGGAAGATGTTTTTCCATATTCTCCATTCAGCACTAAGTAAAACTGCATTCATGGTGGTCCTCTCCCTATGCCACATTGCTTAATCACATTACTCAGTGCTTTCATTTGCTCTAATTCTTCTTCAGTTGGAAGCTTTTTTTTCCACTCTGAGTAGAACATTTGCAATCTGCCTTTTCACTGTGCATGCAAAAAGTAGCATGTTTTTAACTTCTGAAAACTCATTCAAGGAGACAGCATCATTTTTGTACATGGTGTTCTCTGAGAGCGCTGCACATCCTGCATGCTTGGTTGGTAGCAGCTTAATGCTGTCATGGTCCTCCAGGGGTTTGTCCCATGTGGTTATAATTAACTTTTAATGTCTGCCTTCAGGGCAAAACACTTAAGGGGTTAACCAGTTTTCTCCAAAAGAATGAATAGTTAAATGCTAACATACGTTTATCAATATATACCACAACGTGAAGGAAAATATCTAGATTTTTTCCTTCTGCTTGTATCATATTTGCCTAATTCACTGTCACTCACCAGCTTAAGAGTGGAGATTATCTTCTCCCGTCTTATAATATAAATGTGCTAGCTACATCTTAACACAAGCTTGTTTAATAGCTGAGTCAGTGTAAGGCTTTGTTGGACCAGACCTTGTCATTTAACCATTGCAAGCACTGACAGTCTTTCTTTTCTCCCTTAAGTACATGCAGCATTATGCTGAGATTCATGAGAGTGTCTTACTACAAGTACATATATGACTGTGCAACTAAGCAAGACAGATTTTACCTATGATGTTGGCAGAGAGGTGGGGAAAGTTATTATATAAGAGTAAGACTACCTCATCAGATAGACATGTG
>NW_010580543.1:54563-70866 GCF_000705375.1 Tinamus guttatus | reverse complement strand
AAGGTCGGTCCCCAGCCTGTACTGGTGTCTGGGGTTATTCCTCCCCAGGTGCAGAACCTTGCACTTGGCCTTGTTGAATTGCATGAGGTTTTTCACCGCCCAGTTGTCCAGTCTGTCCAGGTCCCTTTGGATGGCAGCGCAGCCCTCTGGAGTATCGGATAGCCACTCTGTGCCTTCATCCAGGTCATTGAGGAATAAATAGAACAGGACTGGACCAAGGACTGACCCCTGGGGGACCCCGCTAGCTACAGGCCTCCAACTAGACTCCGCATCACTGATAATATTGGGCCAGGGTTTAATAAATACATATATGTTCCTTTTTTGGTGAATATAATAGGCCAGGGTTTATATATATCCGTATATGTATACAAACAATTCTGACTTCCAGACTTCTCTCTGAGCAAGTCTATTCTGAAACTGCACTGTTTTTTCAACTGTGACCCTCCAAATTTTTCTTCTCTATGTTCAGATTGAGTAAAATTGTGCAGAATGGCTTTAAGGTACTATTTTCTGAAAACATATTGGTAATTTGAGCACTTGCAGCCCAGAATTTTAATATATTTGGGGTCGCTGTACTAAGTGCTCAGGTGACTTTGTTACTTTCTGAAATGTGATGAAAAAATAAAGTTTCATATGGGTTGGTTTCCAAAGCAAACACATGCCTGTAAGAGCTGTTGATGAATTTGGAAGCTCACCCCTCTTCATATTTTGCCTTTCTAGACCACAGTTTTGTAGGTGCTCCTTTTGCAGCATACGGAGACAGGTTTTCATATGAACAAGAAAATGCATTTTTTTTTTTCCAAGTCTCAGATCTGGCCCACGGCCACCATGAAACCAGCAACAAACAGCGCTGGGAGCAGCATGAAACTTTGAAGTCAAAAATGCTAATGACAGAGAGGTAACAAGGGGCCCCCTCCAGCTTTATTTTGGCAAAAGGCACATTTCCTTTCGTGCAGCTCTTGGGTTGCCTGGCATCTCCCTGCAAGACAACATAATGCTCTTCACCCTGCAAGTTTGGGCAGTGTAAAGTCTCTTTTCACTGCCTATGACTACAGGGGACCCTAGGCCTGCTCTTTACCAACTTAAATGCTATCTGCTGGCCTTAAATGTCTTTTGGATAATGCCACTGCCAGCCACATCGTTGTTAATTAGAGTGGTTTGTAAGAGGACTGAGGCGCTTTGCTTCTCCTTCCTCTAATAACTAGAGCTCCTTGTCTCCTTGGTTCCTGCACTTGTGCTGTTTAGATGACCATATAGTTCATCTCTTTTCAGCTCCATGCTGTGATCCCTTCTCTTGCATCATGCTGGCTTGGACTGGGACATCCTTGGAATGTAGGTACAGTGCTGGGGACACCACCTGGAAAAGCACTGCCTGCATTTGCAGTGATTATGAGGCTTGGAAATCACAGCTGGGTTATGGAGAGCAGCCTGAGTAAGTCCTGTACATCTGCCTGGCAGCAGACCAGATCTCCTCAAGTGGGAATTGCTTCCATTTTATTAGGAAGGCTTCCAAGGGCCCAGCTTTCTCACTGTTGTTCACATCGATTAGACCTTTCATTCTTATCTGAAACGGGACGCTAAGCAGCGCTGTCTGTTCTCATGCCAGAAGCTGGAATGCTCCTCTTTGCATCTCCGTATTATTTTATAGTCAGGCAGCTGTACAAGCTCCGGGAACATGAGACTCCAGGGAGAAGTTTATGTGAATGTGTGGTACTTTCCAAACAAATTATTGGGACGTATTTCCCCCCTGCCACCTCTCACCACAGTCTTTGGGAAACAAGTTTGATAAGAGATCTTAGAAAGAAGCTCTCCTCTTTGATAAGCCCTTTCTAGGAGGTCTAATGACAAAAACATGCTGGGGCTGCTTGGCCTTTGCAGGGGACAGAGCTTTCCCCAAACATTTCTGATCATCCCTGCCTATTTTCCGTTAAAATAAACCCTCCTGCCCTCTCCTCTCCCTGGGTAGATCCTATAAATAGCCTTGAATGTCTGGCTCCTGCAGTGACGTTGGTATCTCGGGGAAGGTGTATACAATTACTGTGTTCTATTTGACCTCTTAAATTAGCCATGAGAAGACACAAAGAAACAACAGAAGTTATGTGACTGCTGATGTTTATTCCTGGGGAAGTGGGAAGGAGGAGGGTTTCGTAACATTCATGATCGTTAATGCTCATGGAAATGATGCTTTGGCGTTTGGCAGTGGCAGACATCTCCATCACAGCTGCAGTGATACAAATCAACCTCGTCACTAGACCTGCAGGATAACCAAAGGCACCGCAAACTTTTTCCAGCTCCCTTCCCTTGTGCTATCAGCACCTATTGCATCTCTAGGCAGGTTCCCACAAGCAGCACTTCTTAAGAATGCTCTGTCTGTTCTCCAAACGGAATAAGAAACGGTTAATATGGTAAAGAAAGGGACAGCAAAGGTCACCTAGATCAGGCTCATGTCTAATCTCCAAGGAAAACCAAGGCATCCACTTCAGGAGTCTTAGCATTTTTAGGAAGGCCAAGATTCCTCGCTGTGTTACAGGTTTTCCAAAACTTGAAGTTGAAGGAAGATCTCCCGCTGGTTTTGAAAGACTTGCTGGGGACCTCTTGGAAGGCCAAGATTCCTCGCTGTGTTACGGGTTTTCCAAAACTTGATGAAGTCGAAGGAAAGTCTCCGACTGGTTTTGAAAGACTTGCTGGAGACCTCTCTTAGACGGGATTTCATGTGAATCCTCAGATTGTTTGAGTATGTCTCTGGCTCTCTAGGTGAGCTCATTTTTTTGCAAGTACATTGTATCTCACGCAAAGGAAAGACCTTTGTTGTTGTTGTTGTTTAGTGTTTTTTTTTTTTCCTGGGACAGAACACATTTGAAGGAGGATTAGACTATAATATGAGCTCTGGGTCTAAAAACCTCAGGAAGTAAATAAACCTTTCAATCTGAAATCCCTTACCTGTTCTTCCCATGGCTGCTGATGAAGCGTGCAGTAACTGTAAGCTCCAGTTAAAGTACTCCACATTCACCCTTTATGGCCTTCTTGAATCTCTCCTCCAGGCTTCAGCTGCAGCAATGAGTTAGCTTCTTTCAAAACTGTAAAGAATTCAGCAAAAACCTTGGAAGCTGATTGCTAGTTCCGGAAACTTCTTAAGGAGTGAAGTCCTTGGTGCTTCTTATCTGTCTATCATGATAGTCGCAGAAGCATTCAAATCATAATCCCATTTCTAATGGTCCAAGAAAGATTTTCTTGATGCCTGAGCCTGGGCACATGAATTTGATGTTAATGCATTTGTTTCCCAAATGTTCCATGAATAATACCAAGATTTGAGTCTGTCTTTGGACTGACATGAGTAACTTGAGCCCACATATAGACTGAATAGGAGTGCAATCAAAAATGAACTTGCTGTGAATTTTCCTGTGTACAAGTGAGATGTCTGTGCAGCAGCTGAGGCTGCGGACTGATTTCCTGGCTCCAATGGTTTGGAAAGCTGTTGGAAAATATCTGCATCACCAACCCATTCTGCAACAGTCTCCGATGCTGAAAGGCTGCTGAAGGGAACCATGCATTCAAAAGATTTTGCAAGAATAATCTCTGTTCTCCCTTCCAGATGTTTTTAGAAACTTGTGGCTGTGGGGAGCTGAAGTCCTATATGCAGAGAATGATCTTGTGTCTCTCCTGTGGGACAGTCAGTGAGCTAAGGATTCATGGTAGGACAAGCCGTTGAGGAAGTTGCCCATTTTCTGAAGATCTGGGGTCCATTTCTGCCTTGGTTTAAGAGTGAAAATAAGCATAGCAAGTCCAGCTTCAAAAACTTGTACATTTTTTGTAGCTGTTATTCCAGAAATACAAATTTGAAAGGTATGGAATATTTTAGGATGCTGAATAGCTGCAAGGCTGCCTTGTTGCCTCAGTGTGTTCTATGCCCCTCCAGGGCTGCTCAGGTGTAAGAGCAGGGAATTTTGGAAAACGAAGGGGTAAAATGGAGGGCACAGCCCTCACCGTGCCTCAGTGAGAAGGAATATAGAGCAATAATCCAGCTTTGTGTGGCTGGAGGGCAGCACTGCAGCCACTGCTGGTGCTGGACCTCATGCAGGAGAGGGTCTCAGCACCAGGGTACAGAGTGCCCCAAGTGACACCGGGTCTGCAGGCAGGGAGACAGCGGCTGAGCCCTGTTTAATGCAGGTGGAAGGCACTGCTGGCACCAGCTTTTCTCAGAGTTTCCCAAGTTCAGGAAGGGAAGTAAAAGGCGGATAAAATGAAGAAGGTCTCTGACAGCGACTCCCAGCAAGTGCACAATGAATCTCAGCTGGTCGGTGGCAAGTCGCTTTGCCATTTGCGGGCAGGCATCTCCCATCGGTGCCAGGACACTTCTGTTGCTCTATTCAGCAAGTGCTGGTTGAAATTCCAGCCCTTGGAGCCATCCACACTCGCTCAAAAGACACAACGAGGGCATGTCCTTAGCTACTGGTTGTATAAACAGCCTTTTGCTCTATCACTTCCCCTGAGATGAGTATTATCTCTTTGTTGTATTCTCCAGACCATCCTTCAAAAGCCTTGGACTCAAGCAGGAGGATGGAGGATGCAAAGGGCCAAATAGCCTCAGATGATGGGAATTTGTTTCTGTTACAATCTGGCCAAGACTCAAAATGGTGCCTGTGAGCTCTTGAAAACAGTGAAAATAGGTGGCACCCTGTTGACCTGGGCCTTGCAGCACCATCTGCCAGCCCAGCCACCCGCTGCCTATTTTATTTTTAAATATCCCTTCTCTGCTACAGCACTTCAATACAAACCCTCTCCTACAGCTCTGCTCTCTCTGTTCCCACCGACCCCAAAAACACTTCCCAAATCCTGCCTCCCAAATGTCACTGCTGAGGCCAGGCCAGGTTCGGGTCCTTGGCGTGTCCCATCCCGGGACACCTCAACAGCAATTCCTGTTTTGCAGGGCCCGGGCTGATGAAGGACGTTCTGGGAATGTCCTGGACGTCAGCGTGGCTCCTGGGCCGCCGGCTGGCAGTGCCAATTTGCTGCGGAAGGAAAGAAAACGGACGCAGTGAATCACTGAAGAAAGCACGAAAAGCCGCTTTTGGCCAAAAAAGGAGTCTAATAGAAAATTAATTTTAAAAATGTGTGCCTTGTCCTTAGAACCTTTGGACCAAGCATCTATGCTTTTAATTAAGGGACACAGAGACAAATTGGGTGTCTTAAAGAAGACTCAATCAAAGCTCACTAAAAAGCAGTACTGTCTTACAGAGCGTTTGGAAATTGCTTTGTTTATCCCATATAATATAATAACCCATGGTCTATCTAGGCACTGCCAGCTCAGGATCTCTCAGCTTTCTGAAGCCAGGAGCCACCTGATTTTTTACTGTGTCCTTAAAGAGAAGCCGAAATAAATGTTTCCCCTTTTCCAGTGAACAAGAATGAGGGGAAATGACTTCCTCATGAGCCTTGTCCTGGCCCCTGGCATCCTGGGAAGAGCCAGGGATAGGTTCTCTAGCATCCCCTGGATGTAAAAAGAGACTTAAATAGCCAAACCTGCAGTTATGCCTTGTAGTGGGTAATTTACACACAGGCGGCCAAGTCTCATATTTCATACTTGCATTTCCAGTGCATGCATTTCAAGTCGGTGACCGTCAAGCCTGCACCGTGTTCTTATATTCAGATAGCACCTTAAAACCCTGAGGACATCCCTCATCAGTGAGTCCTGCATGCAGTGGCATCACCATCTGCTCTTGCACCAGCCTGCCATGGCCTGGCCCTCTGCAGATCTGGACGTGGCTTTGTGCTGAGAGAAATATTTGGCCAAAATAACCTCCAGGTTGTAGCTGAAGCTACTGTGTTGTCATAGGAAAAGAGAGGGGAAAAAAAATCACTGAAATGATTCCAAGGGGACATTTAGGGTGCCCAGTGTTTTTAGTCAAACTGTCAAAATGTCAAAACACAAGTTACATAAATGCACAATGTCTTACAGTACAAAGAAAGGTGAAAATGATTAAACAAACACATCTCTCTCTCATATTTTCAGAGAATGCAGTGGCAGAGATTACCTTCTCAAGGAGGCTTGTGCAGTGGTGGATTAAGCAGAGGGACAAAAGTCTAGACTTTTAATCAGGAAAGCTTAAGTGTTTTTTACCACAGAAATCATTTGGTAAGTAAGTGTTTAAGAAGCCAGACCCTACAGGCCAAGATCTACCAAGGGGAAACAGTAGGTTTCAAAGCAGTTATTTGATGTACCTGGACAAAGATGTTTTTAGAGCCTTGCTCTTCTCTTGAGAATTTCTTTCTTCCTGGGCATCCCCTTTAATGTGACTCTCTATCAGTTTGCTACAGTGGAGCCGTACGAGGTGCAGAGCTCTAATTTTAGCTCATATTTCTGTGTATTCGAGTTCTGCAATGCAGGGAGGGGAAAGAGATGTGGGTATTGTCACCCCTCAAAGTAGGTCGCTAGGTTACAGAAAAACCTGGAGAGCTTCCAAAGAGCTGGATGAGGTGTCCATAGATCCCTTCACATGGCTTTTCCATGCTCCCTGCAGCAGGAAGAGAACACGGCTGGTCCCTGGTGTGGAAAGGACGGGGGTCTTCACATTGTAAACTGCAGAATTGTGCTGGTCTTCACACTGAAGTCCCGTTTTCCATCTCTTTGAAATCCTCATGGCGCCTCTGCCTCCAGAACATGGAGAATGGCGGGAAAGGTTGAGTCTTCCTGTTTACGAGCAAAGAAAAGCTCTTCCTGGCCAACTCCTTTTCAGCCTCCTAGTTAGCGCAATTAACATCGATAATTGTTTTTCCAGACAGAAATGTAAAGAAAACATTATTCTTTATATGAAAGGCAGGATACAGAATAGGAAAAAAATATTTGGATCTGCTCCATCGCTTCAGACAGAAGTTGTCTGTCTCTCTCTGTATATCACCATGAACAAGGTCAGTTTGTAGCACTTGTATCCAGCCTTTTCCCTGTCCTAACCCTATTCATGGTGCAGAGCAAATAGGCAGCCATCCTTTCTTCATCCAGGACCATTGCTAGGGAAATGGAGGTGGGAATGCAGCTTGTCCCATCAAACAATACATCTGTCAAAGCAACTCCCGTTTTCCATTTTTCCAGCCTGTGGAAAAAAATCCTCATAAAATAATTTCCTGAGTGGTTGCTTTTCCTGAGCCTTCTCTGAGAAACCGTGGTCATGGTGCAGCCACCACGACTACTCATAGTTTAGCTGGTGGAAGCTGCACGAGTGCAGCAGCCCTGGAGACTGGGGTCTGTGCTCTTTCCTTCCAGCACTTGTGCTTGAAAACATTTGTCTGAATCCTCCTCAGTTTCATTTGCACGGGTTATAGAACACAACTAATGGCTACAAGTTTTAAGTGCTAGTGATATTAACAGTCTGGGGTAAGTGAGAGTAATTCTCCAGCGATGCACACGAAGCCTCACTGCAATGTAGCTTATCGTTTAAAACGCTTCCAAATGAAATGGGCCTTCAGTGTGAAATGTGGCTCAATATCTTTATTTATAGCGCCGTTCTCACGATTCTTCAAGGGTGACTATCCAAACAGTTCTTATGTTTTTAATGACGACTGAGCAGAATCAGGATTGCATCTCTCCTCTGGGCAGATTTTCCTTGGAGTATTTTGCTTCCAATGCAATCAGTGATTTATTTCCAAGAATTTTGCAGCTGGCTCAACCACACACTCTCATTTGTTAACTAGGTTCCTGCTGTTTTTTTTAAGGCTCTGCAGTTCTCAGGACTTTTTATTATTATTTTTTAAATAAATTGAATACATTTGAAGGAGCAGAAATAGTTTCAACGCTAACTCACCCTCACACATATACATAGTGCAGGAGCTGAGCTTACAACTTATTTGCAGTGCAGGCAGAAGTGAATTTTAGGCTTGTCCAGTCCAGAGGGACTGAGATAAAACACCACTTCATCTGTGACCAAAAGAACCTTCCGGATAGGAAATATGCAAAGATGTTTCCATCTCACCGTGAGCCTGGAGCCCTCAAATCTTTGATATTTATACATTTTTAAATACAATGTCTCATGATTGCCAACTAATTAAAGAAATCAATCAAGCTGCATTAGTAAAAGCTATGCTGGTGAACAAGCTCTAATTCTCTCCAAATTCTCACTTGCTAGGGAAAATACTAAATATATGGAAAATTATCTGTATATGCTAAATGCTGTCATGTGTAATTGATTGCTTGGGAGAATTTATGTCCATAGTTGATTGCAGGCATAAGATCAGAGAATCTTTTATTATAAGAAGATAAACTGTGCCTGTAAATTTCACGTTCCAAAGTTGAAAAGATAGATAAATATACACATAGATGGCTCCTCCGGGCGGTAGGAAAGCTGGCAAACTGGTTCTCCAGGCTGGCAGTGTGCTGTGATCACAGGTGATGTCATTTTCCGGCAGGCTGGCCATTGGCAACAGGAGGCGTCGAAATGCCAAGAATAATTAAAAATGTGATTTCTCCCAGATTATACTTGCTGGGACGTGTTTCTTGCTATGTGAATGTCTCAGCAAGCTGAGCTAAAGCCAGAAACGCGTGAGATTTGCTAGTTGTTTTAATTTTTAGAAATTCTTAGGGCAGCATTTTTATAGCAGAGCATTAAAAGCCTTTAAATGGCTATGACTGCTTTAATACCAACTAAGGGGGTTGAGTTTATTCATCTACAACATCAAGCTGTTGTCATGAAGAATTAAGTGAGTTCTTTGATATTTCTTCTGTATCTGATTGATACTTAACACACTGGGGTTCCAATTCTGGCCCAGATCTCAACAACCTTCTGAAATACCCATAACAGTGTGAGCAAAACTTCCTACCTTGGCTTTCTGCTGCAAACTGTTGTAACTATTTACATGATGTCCCCAGAAAAATGTAACGCTTTCTGCTTCTTGCTGTGTCTTAGTCTCTTTGGGTTTTCTCATGAAACTCTCTTAACTCTCTAATTTCTCATGAAATTCTCTGAACAGCAGGGGAATACCATAGCTGCCTTAAATAACATTACCACCAATAAAAGTAGCTGTATGTCAGGACTGAGAACAAGTGTTCACAAGGTTCCACAGCACGGTGGCCTTGCAGGCCATGGCCTCAGAGGGAATGTAATTGATGTTTGCACAGGGACAAGTCCCAGGCACGGCCTTTTTAATGGTTTGAAGCCTCTGCGATTAGTAACAGATTATAGAACATCTCTCTGGGGAGCCCATGCTGCCTATCACCACAAAGGACAAATGGCCTTGAATTATGTGCAGATGGGAGGCATTAATTAGTGATTTACATGCCATTTCTCCCGGGGCCAGCCTGATTGCCACATGCCTGGGAATCAGAGCAAAAGAATGGGGAGAAATCCTGGCTTGTTGGAGCTTGGCCGCTGCTCCCTTAGCAGCTTTGCAGTGTCACTGCAGCAGCAGCTCCTGCTGCCAGTGCAAAGCACTTGCAGGGGGTGGACAGGACCTGCAACCACCCTGGCAGCTCACAGAGACATTGATGTCCTCCAGCAGCAAAAACAACTTGTCACCCGTTCATTGATGTCCTTCAGCAGCAAAAACTGCTAAAACAACTTGTCACCCGTTCTTTTTGTTTTCCGGATGTCTCTGCAAACCGCTGCGTGCCTCTAGCAAACACTGAATAAAGCACAGGTATACTGCTGATTTAATCATTAAGATATTGCTACTTGGGAGAACATACTCCAGGATGTACAGTAGCTTACGCAAGTTTTAGGGAGCAATTTTATGCCCTATAATAATTGCCAGTTAATGGTCTAACAAGTGGCTTTCATTAAGTCAAACATCTGACAGTCAGGTATATAACATTTCATTGATATCTGAAACATGCAGGACAAGTTTTCCTGCTAGAGCTGCCCTTCACTGGTGCCAGAGATTGGAGGCTGTCAGGCCTGTCAAGACCATTTCAGGTAGCAGCGGGAAGAAAAAAGTGTAAATGGCTTGTAGTCCCCTTAGCCTTCTGCAGGAATCATGGGTTATGCATGGGCTTTCTTGAGACATCATTTTCTGAGTGAAGAAGATGGTTTTGACAAGTAAATCAATTTTAGGCTACACTGTGAATTGTCCCATGTGATGCAAACCATCAAGAAAATGAAAAGTTTGGAGATGATGGTATTTGCTTAGGTCTACATTTTAATTTGCTTTGGTTACTTTAGAAATATCAGCAGCATTTTCTTGCAGCGTTTATATATATATATATATTTACTTAATTGATCAGCTGTTTGTTTAGTTTTCTGTTGAGGTTAATTGTGAACCATGGTCATGTCACAGCTTCACCTCCTCTTTTAAACCCTGAGTAAGATGTAGTTCACTGACTGCAATTAGCATCTTGGTGGAGGAAGATCTAGATGAAATTGGATCCTGGATTTCTAACAGCCTGTTCTGAACCTTCTACCACATTCAGGCTTGGAGTTGCTTTCCCTAAATACTGACGTACAAAAGCCCATCCATTCCATGTTGCATTCCATCTTCCGTCCTTCCTCAGTCTTTGTCCCGTTTTCTACTTGCTTTCTCAAGTTTCTGTATAACTGCAGGCATTATACAGCACTGTTTTATAGGAAATGTACTTTGTCCTTGGAAGTTATTGTCTCCATTCCCACTGAGGATACAGCAGGTTTGTTCAAACAGGGCTGTCTCACAGGCATGGTTCACACTTCTCCATGAGGCAGCCTTAGGAGATTGCCCAAAAATGACCCAATGCAGAGACAAGAAAAAGATCCCAAAATGTTTTTCCCATCAGAGATTTGATCTTATACTGGCTGATAACTACTATAGAAGGCAGCTGCTAACCCTTTACCTCCCAGATCCAAATATATATATATTAAAAATGTTAGTTTTGGACATCCATGTTTCAAATGCTACCTATTGGCATTTATCATTTTTCCCTACTTTGTCATCCCTGCTGACACCCTGCTGGGCCTGTTCGTACAAGTATTCAGTCCAATGGCTGGGGCACATAAGATATCATACAGGTATTGTACAGATCTTCAAATTAGCCATTATTCCTGCTAATAGACATTGCTCTATTAGTCATTGACCTTTACTGGAAGAACGTGACAGCAGTAAGGAAATCTACTGAGCAATATCTAACTGGAAGTGGTGATGAGCAGAGAAAGGAGGAGATTGCTGCAGGTTAGGAACTGGATTCTCTAGCCCAGTGTTGGTTCTCTCTCACAGACTGGATAAATTAAGCAGCAATGTGAAGACCTGATGAAAAACAAATTATTCATGTTATATCAAGAGGAATCATTGTCTCCTTCACAAGTGAGTGTGAGCACGAAGCCTGTGAAAGCTGCTATGGGATGCAGTAGTGTTCAGGGGTGGAAAGCACATTGATCCTAATTCATGCATTACTATAAAATCAACAGTGTCACATTACCAGCCTAAACTACAATAAATCGCTTCTTGCTTTCCTGAGGAGGATGTTGTGCCATCATTAGTAGCCTGAGTCTATCTGTAATATCCCTCCCAGCCATGCTCAGCCCATAGAAGGGATCTTATCTGCTTGGATTCAAACTAAAAATAGAGCCAAGTGAGGAGGATATATATTTTTTTCTTTTTTTTTAGAAGGATAACACTGGAAATGTTGGAGGAGATGGGTCAAACTGCTTAGCCTCATTCCTGTTGGATATTTCCAAGGGTCGTGTTACACAAAGCAGCTGTTAATTTTTCCTCAGGGGACTGAAATTATCAACTGAGTGGCTAAGCAAATGAAAACTGCCCACTAAAATTAAGCATAGAGATCAGCACATGTATCTTCTAAGTGCTGAGGTTATCGGAACTACCTCTGCAGTTGCAAGGTCTCTTTTTTGAGGGATTTGAGTCCCAAATCCCACATTCTGTCTTTATGCAAAGCTGTCCTTATGCAAACTTGCCCGGGCTGGCACAACCTGCCTGGAGCAAATACATGAGTCACATTTCTTGAAGAGCACTGGGAATGGGAACTGTTCCCAGGGGATGGCATCCCGCTCAGAGCCGGACCTCTCCAAGAGTCTGCAGGCT
Organism: Tinamus guttatus; assembly: GCF_000705375.1. The sequence goes on along the minus strand of NW_010580543.1, from coordinate 58,875 downwards.
GGGAATGCTGATGGTCTCCTGGCTGCATGTTGACCAGGCCCAAGAGGAATTCAGATCAGCTTTTAGCTTGTGCAAGGAGTCGTTAGAAACCTGCCCACACAAACAGGGGTTGGCGAGGCGTCAGTCACGGCACAAGCACTGAGGTTTGTTGCCGCCCTCTGTGTAGGGTGGACAAGCCAAGACGAAACAGGAGCAACGGCCACCACGCCTGGCTGTGCCGAGGGGGCCGAGGCTGCAGTCACGGTGCTCTTTGGCAGTGGCACGGCCTGGTTTTGGCTCCTAATGACAGTCGAGGGAACCCAACCCTGTGGCACGTCCCCATCCCTGTCGGCGGTGGCAGTGGATGGCAGGTTGTTGTCAGCGTTGTCTGGCAGCCGAGGTGGCCTGGTTTGACAAGAACCAGGCCCTCCATGTGGACACGTCCTCTTCACACACAGGGAGCTCCGGGCAGTGGTTTCACCCTGCTCACGAGCGTTTGCCCTGAGCAGGGGCTGCTGGCCCAGCCAAGAGCAGCCCTGTGTCAGCATGGCCTGACCCACCAGGCAGATGGAGGTGCCAGGCAGCTCCACGCTGCTCCAAACTCTTCAATTATTTTGCTTCTTCCTTTCACAAATTCCTTTTAAGCCACATTTTCCAAAGTAAGGCAAACAGACCTTGCGCTGGGACATCTTCCAGTGCAAAGATGAGACATGCTGCCTTTCTTTAGTGGTTTGTTTAAGATAGAGAAGCCAGTTCCACAGTGGGACTAGGCCCAGCTAGGTAAGCAGGCCAAGTTCCCATCCCCTAATAAATCCCAGGCTGATTTGTGACTCTCTGAGAAGTCCTGCTACAAAAAACATTAGCATGGAGTGTGCTTCCCTCTCACAGCACCCTCACCAGGCTGTTAACATCAGTATCATCCTCTTAGGTATCAACATCAGTAACGCCCCAGGGAAAGTTATTTCTAGCATCATTTTCAACAGGTGATGGAAACTGTCTGTTGCATGAGCATACAGTGATTCCGGCCAACACTCCAAAATTTCTGGCATCTTTTGAACTGTATTCTCATCAGCAATTCTTGTAGCTTTATTACCTCTTTTGACTTCAAAAAAGTCAGTAGCTAGGGAGAACATTTCATTTGCAATGATTAGAACCTGAAAGTGCAAGAGAAATCACAAGGTACTCCTGAGAAAATATGAGTTAGTGGGAGGACAGAAGTCCTTGAGAGTTAATGTTCAAGAACAGGGAAGGATGTGCATTTGCTTTTCACATATTCTTAAAAGAGGGTGCAGATGATGAGGCCTGGGAGAAACTCTGGCACAGGCTGGAAAGAGCAATGTTATAAGATAGCAGATGCCCGGAGCCCTGTGTGTCAGATAAGGTCAGGCTCATGCAAAAAGTTTCGCCACCTTGAATATCATGCAGTTCTATTTATTTATAATACAGTTTATTACAAAAGGTTGCACTTCAGAAGTACATTTAAGAAACATGCATCGAGAAATTACTTCAGAGTTTATTCAGAAGAATACCATGGAACATTTGGCTCCAAGCCTAGCAATACACTAGTTATAAGTTAATTAAGTGATAATCTTTATTGGTCTGTAAAATACATGGCAATAAACCTCAACTGGGAAAAGATTAATAACTGGAGTGACAGCAAAGCAGTAATTCAAGCTCAGAATGCCATGAATGCCAGAATGCAAAGCTCCAGAAAATGGGAGCAGCATTGGGAGTCTCTGGAAGCTCCTCATGGATGGAGCCCATGGAGAGGTGGTCAGGTCAGCGTGGCACCGTCACAGGGGCCTCCAGGGCCACCTCCTTAATGAGACACTGGGTGCTGCTGGCTGGAGCGCCCTGCACATCGTCTCTCAAAACCAAACAGAGCAGATTCTTGTAAGAGCACATATTAAAATTACTTCCCTCTTCGACACTTCCTGATGGGAACCCTGAAGCTCTAACACATACTGAGGGATTGCTCCTGCCAAGCCAGCCCAGCACCAGGCTGTTAACGTCCTGCTGCGGTGCCGGGGCAGCTCACAGATCCCGGACGAGGTGGGAGCCAAGGAATGCGGCCGGAGCAAGAGCTCCAGGCACTGGGCAAACCCCAACCAGGGGGTTTTGCATCCATGTGTCTGCATCCTTGCAGACACAGCCTCTCAAGAGCATTATTTTTCTTCCAAGAGCTACATAACTACCAGTGCATATCTTCCAAACTTGCTGTTCAGGTGACTGAAGGGCCCCTGCAGAGTTGCTGGGACAGGGAAGCCTGCTGCCAGTGGAGTTCCTATCACTGTAATATCACAGTCAATTAAGGTGATTCGGATACTGCTGTTAACAAAATTGAGGAGGCTGCTAATTTCTTTTAGCTGTCTGAGATCTGGACGTTCCTGTTTTTAATTTTCCTCCCTTCCCCTAATTGAAGAGTGTTTCTGATCTGTAGAAAACAAAGCAGTTCTGGCTGGAGACTGTTCATGTTACATCAGAACAAACATTCCCCTCTCACCACCTTGGCAGCATCGGAGCTTGCAAGGCCATTGGGGCAACTGGGAGCACCCGCTCTTGTCTACTCTGAACCGTCAATTCCCCTTGCCCAGAAACCATGACAAAAAGCACCTGCTTTTGTTGACCTACCAACAACTTCTGTGGCTTCGCCTGATGTTGAAGGACTGTATTTCCAGTTGACCTACCAACAACTTCTGTGGCTTTACCTGATGCTGAAGGACTGTGTTTCTGTGAATGTTCCTCAGCTTGGCTCTTGGCTTTAGCAGTTAGTTCCTTGAGTCTTGGCTTTGGTCACTGAAAAACAACTAGTGTCTTTAAGAGCAAGGAGTGTTGTTCACCCTGAGCTCAACTGACCCGCTCTGCCACTTCACTGTTCATGTTGGAATGGGACTAACTGTAAGAGTGTCCCCTCCTCTCCAAAGTAGGACACACTGTCCTGGAGACTAAAACACTGCAGCTGCTTCTGCTCGAGCCAGTTTGGGCCCCATTCCCCTTTATTTTTCAGGACATCAAGAACTTCCAGGACAATCGTTTGGGACCAGGGCGTTTTTGTTTTTGAAGAAGAGCGTTTATGGTAATTACTTGCAACTTGTCAACAGGAACCAAGTTCCCATGGTGTATGAAGAGAGAAACCATGGTATTTTGGCATATTTCACCAAGCCCAAACCAATCACCTCTGAGAATAACGCAAAGGGACAGAAATTGGTTGAATAAGACAAGAAAGGAAAAAAAAATGGTTTTATTCTGTGTCTTCTTTCCCTCCTAGCCACAATGTACATCATTGCAACATTCGTATAAATTGTTTAGGGAAAAGGTCATTCTCCCATTCATAGAGCTTTGGGTGTCACCCTAGATGGACCAATAATTAAGATTTCTCTATGACTTGGAAAAATCTGTAATAGAAGAAGAAATGTTGGACTCGATTACATTTCTTTCTTTATGTATGTTTTTTAGAACAAAATGTAATATAATTAAGATTTATAACATTAATAGAATGACATTTAAAAGGCATCTTTTGTTAGCAACATACAATAGCATATGCGGTAATACAGTAGTCGAAATTACTTGCTAAGAGAGCTTTATGAATTTTGACAGATTTTCACAAGATAATTTTTCCCTAAAAGTTTTGTTCGGGTTATGGCCAACTTAATTTGTCAGGCAAGTCAAATGGAGGTTGCAGATGTTCACATTTTTATTAGATAACATGAACATAAATGTTTTATTATTCCACCTGTTCTTGTTAATGTGACAACAGTTGCCATCAATAAGGCAACATTTACTGACCATTACCCTCCAGGTGCTCTCTGAGATAAGAGAGTTCATCCCTATACATAAACTGCTAAATAACTGGCCTATTTCCAGATACAATAGTGTGGGCTCTGCTGGCACAAGCTGATTTTTTTAAATGTCTGTGGTATATATAAAATACCACACAATGTGTGCATCGTCTGACACCTTAAATAACCTGCACCATACATATGTATATTTGTTCTTCCCATTCGTCACATCAAAATATCACTAGATGCCAATTTAACAACACTACTCAACCGTTTCTCAAGTTCCTAAAGGCTTTTATCTTTCTACCAGACTTGCTTGTATTGATTTTGCTTTGAAACAATTCTTTTCCAAACTATGAATTTACCTCTAGAACATTTCTGACATCTGTTAAGTCAACTATACATGTTTCCAATGCAATATGAATTCATGGCCATTCTTACCCTCCCCTCCAAAATAAAATCATGGCTTTGATACAATTCCCCATCTCAGCTTTAAGACTTATGGTTCAACTTCAGTGCAGCCTGATTATAAGTGAAGTCCTAATCTTTTCTTA
>NW_010580543.1:42469-54535 GCF_000705375.1 Tinamus guttatus | reverse complement strand
TAAACTGCAGCTCTAGATCATGAGGAGGTTTCTGTATATTCCACTCAGTCTATATATATATATATATATTTTTAACAGCATACAGAATCACCATATTACTTTTCTGTCATTTTATTTATAAGACTCTTATGCCCTCCACTTAGTAAGTGGTAAGCTCATGAAATTTCTTTGGGCTTGAGAAGGGAGATTACTGGGCATTACAGATGTTCAATTCTTCAGACTATTCCTGGCTGCCGGATACTTTTTCTGACCGAGTGATGGTTAAAGTTTTTTTGTATGGGTGCTTAGAAGTTATTATATCAACATCAGTACCCCTCACTTTCTGCAACGAATCAACAAGTCCAGCTTTCATAGTAAATGCAGATGGGAAGGAGGTGGGCATCCTACCTAGGAGAATTAACCTACCCAGACCGCCAACATGAGGCTCAAGACCTTATATTCACATTTTCTGATGAGGCGAGGAGAGGTTCTGTAAAAACAGGGATCTCCAGGAGAAACAGAAATGATCATTGAACCCAGACGTGCTCAGCTCTCACAAAAGCTGGGCCTTCGCTTCCTTCCTTTTCTCTCACCCTCATGTCTGGCTTGGTTTGGCTGGATGAAACACGTAAAAGTCTAAATCAGGTTTATGGGTAGAGGAGATATGGAAGAATTACAGCTGAAGAAAGAGTGGTAATTCTTCCGCTGAAAGCATTTTCACTCAATTTGTTCCGTATCAGACTGTAAGCACTGATTTGATTTTGTAGACCAAGAGCTGGATAGTAAAAGGTCTTCTGTTTCTCTGTCTTTTTTATGGCTACACAACAGTATATTCTACAAGATAGTGTAGAAACAATAGTGTTTTATAGAACTCCTTTTCTTCAAGTAACCTTTGAGCAGGCAGTACCAGATACCTTCCTCAAGTCCCCTCTAATCTAAACTGTTCTATGGTTCTAACCAACCAAGAGCAGTAATAGCAGTTAGCTATAATTCATGTAATTATTTTGTGCCATAGATTAATTTCTTACATTAATTCATAATAAATCAAATATCATTTAGCACTAAAGCTCAGATAAGCTCTTAAACTGGCTTTTGTCATGTTTTTTTTTTCTAAAAGCCCTAAGGGGGGCTGAAATCTTGCTGCCTGCAGTGAAGTGTTTCTTTTTTGCTGCCATCTCTATTCCTGCTTTGATTGTGTGATTGTTTGTTAGCTGATGGGAAACACACTTAATGTGGTGGCATTTCTCACTTTCCTGATATTTAATGAGACAGAACAGTGGGAATAAAGAAATACGTTTCTTCTTTTTTCTTTTTTTTTAACACGTAAAGATGCCCAGTTCCACAGCAGTTTTCATTTCTCAAATACTTTTGTCTATTCAGATAAAGGAAGGTAATATTTTTCATTTTTCTTTCTTACACTGGGTAAAGAAATAGGAAAGAAAAATAGCTTTTTACTAAAATGTGAGAAATGTCTTTTTTTTTTTTTTCTGGAAGTAATATGGACTATATCGTGCTTCTAGCAGCCTCATTGCAGGCCACTGACTTGGATCCAGGATAAATTCAGTCCATCATTTTCATTCCAATAATAAAAAATAAATCTAACTGCAGTACCTATACGTGAGGGCCATTAGTATGCCTGGAGCATTTCACATAGAGAAAATATGAATTACCTTTCCACATCAAAGCTACAGCATGAATTTATGTGTTTCTTAATTACCCCAGTGCAGTAATTTCACACTTGAGGGGAAAAGCTTCCCCAGTGCCAGGGAGCTTTTCCCTGTTTTCTCTGTGGATAGCCTAGTGCCAAGTGCTCTCCAGGCTCCGGAGCAGCAGTGTGTCATTAACCGTCTTGTCGTCTGAGCTAATTGCAGCAAATAGAGGCACAGATATTCCTGTGTAGTTGTGACTGATTTCATGGAATGCTGAAGGTTGGAAGGGACCTCTAGGGATCATCTAGTCCAACCCCCCTGCACACGCAGGGTCACCTAGAGCACGTGGCACAGGGCTGCGTCCAAGCGGGTTTGAAGATCTCCAGAGAAGGAGACTCCACAACCTCTCTGGGCAGCCTGTTCCAGGGCTCTGGCACCCTCACTGGTAAGAAAGTTTTCCTGAAGTTCCTGTGGAACTTTTGGTGTTTCAGTTTGTGGCCATTACTCTAGTTCTGTCAATGGCCACCAGTGAACAGAGGCCGGCCCCATCCTCCTCACTGCCTCCCTTCAGGTACCTCTAGACACTGCTCAGGTCCCCTCTCAGCCTTCTCTTCTCCAGGCTGAACAGGCCCAGCTCCCTCAGCCTCTCCTCACAGGGCAGATGTTCCAGGCCCCCAATCATCCTCGTAGCCCTCAGACACAGAGGTCTGCAGGCAGGATATACAGGACTGAAAGTTTTTCAAAATGATCAGAGACATTAGTCTATATAAAAATAAAGTTGTTAATCTTGCTCTAACACCTAGAATTCCTGCAAATTTCATCCTGTTGAACACAGAGGCAAATTATAACCTCCCCCCTGGCACTGGGGATGCCAGTGATGAAAGTGGTGAGTCTCACACCTCACCTGGATGTCAGGCACCGTCACAGCCAGGCAGTTGCTGCCTCTTTTCACACTGCCACCTCCCTGTCTGCACCCCGGGGTAATGAACGGACTCAAACCTCTTCAGCGCCTACACACGAGAAATCCTGGCTCCTTGGGAGCGATTCATTTCTCTGTAGTAAAATGATCCCATTAAGGTCTAATTTAAGACGATTTCATGGTATCTTCCGTGCTACTATGAGAGAAGCTGTCAGATGACAGAGTTAAATCTAACAGCACTTGTCTCACAGCTCCCACTTGGTACAAGTGTTGCAGCTTTCCTCAGAAATGCAGGGAATTCTCAAATAGCGGTTTTTTACCAGTAAATCTCAACACAATTTAAAAGGAGATGAGTGTCATTATCTCCATTTTATAGATGGGGAAACTAGGGCAATACCTGCTGGATACACAGCAACCATGGAAAGCTGTCTCCTGAACTTTCCTGGATGGAAGCACTGGTCCAGGAATCTCATCAGAACCAGCCCATTGTGCAGCCTGAACATCTGTGTCCGGAGATGGGAATCCAGGTGTAAGCAAGTGGGCATTTGAGCCCCTTTTACAAAAGGGCTTCCTCAAGGATGAGCATTCTCCATGGCTGAAGGGAAAAGGCTCCTAAAGGAACATGCACCAGATAAAAAATCTAGATTATTGAAAAAAACATAATTTCTTTATCACTGTCCATTAAGAGCAGTGCTCAAGACATGGAAAGATTCCTGAAAATCTAACTGACCTTCCCTGCTTTCCACTGTCTGCTAAGATTTAGTGTGGTGACCTGGGCAAGCTTTGTGGAGACAGCAGAAACAAGAGGGAAAGGACTAATAGAAATGACCGTATCTAATGAGTTATCTTAAAAAAAAACCAAGGTTACACAACAGCACTGCAAACATCAGTTTGAAATGTGGAACTGAAGCCAAGATTAGCTTCACGCCTCATAATAACCAAGCGCTTGGCCAACAGCGAGTGTCATGTTGTGCAGGCAGAACATAGGGCAGAGGCAATACCATCTCTTAGAGACCAAGGCCTGGCACCTGGTGTTAACATCTGCCTTCTAAGTCTCCTGGCCAGGCCGAGGTGCTGTTGTCATTTCATTTTTCCTGGGAGAGGAAAGGAAAGGAGAAGCCTAGGAAGTTTTCTACCATGTAGGACATGCCAGTGGCAGTAGCTCCTTGAGTCTTCGCAGGAATCACACATATGCACACAGCTGGATACAGCAAAATACATACTATTGAGGGTGAATAATCTCCCACTTTGGGGAGCCATTCTCTGCCAAGGTTTCCTGTAAAGCATCTGGCCAGGGACAGGATAATATATTGGATGGGATGGACCAGTAGCCATACCTAACCATCCTGTTTAGCATCTCAATCACCTCAATCCTCTCTTAATCTTTCTGCTCCTTTCTCCTGGCCTTGTTTCTTCTTCTACTCCAAAATAATGGTGAGAAAGCCACCTGTGGACAGACATGAAGCAGAGTTTGCAGCTGTCTGAATAAGCTCAGCAGTTCCCAAATCAGTACAGGAGGTCCACATGGGACTGGAAGTTTTGCAGAGGGGCTGGTGTTTTATTGCTGAGTGCAGGGGCTTTGCCCTCCCAAAAGTCAGCCTCACTGCAGAAAGTCTGACCCCTATTCATTGCACTTTGCCAGCTGCTTCCCTTCTGCTGGCTTGCCAGTAAAACAAGGATCCATCAACAAGGATTTTTTTTTCTTTCTATTCAGAGGCCAGGAACTGAGTTCTTAATGGCCTTTTGAAAGGGAGAGATACAATCCATCTTGGACAGACATCAAAAGGATGCCAGTCTGATTTAGGCTAATAAAAACCATCATTGAAGTAATGAGAAGGCTGACTTGTTTACGCTGTCCCCACTGGAAAAGATGCTCCAGAGTAGGAGCAGCAATGTTCTGGGAATCTAGGGAATTGCAGAGGAATTTCTCTGGCCCAGAAGGCACTGACCTGATTCCTCTGCCCTATCGTGCCCTGCCTTTTCCACGTTCATTTGGGAGTGGCTAAGATAAGATGCTGAAGCGGATGATCTGGGAGAGCATTCCTTCCTCATCCTCCCATCCCATGCCCAGACAGAAATAGGCAGAATTCCTCAGCCCAGAGATAAAGTACTCCATTCATCTCATCCCTGGAGAGACCTCCCAGCCATGTTCCCAAAGGTGGGAGCTGAAAATCTGAGCTGGTGGGGAGTGAGAGAAAGGCAATGCATAGGTGAGAGGGACATAGAATCCACCTTTGCTATTCTATTGCCAGTAACACATCAGTTTGTAACATCTCTCCGCAAGTTTTCCACAGGGAAAGCAGCACACGGCATTGCCACTTTGCAAGGGTGTCTCAGGTGCTCTGATGCATCCCCAGTTGCAATCAATTGAAGTTGAAACCTTCTGTGAGTCCAACATCCCAACAGTTAAATGGCTGAGTACAAATTACAGACAGGAAAAAGCACTTAGTTATTACAGGTTGTGAAATCACTGTTAAATCCACTTCAGCTATTAAAAAAAAAAAAGAAAAGTGCACATTTGGGGAATTGTTTGGGAATGTGGATATCTTCTGGGAAGCACAGACACGTTTACAGAATGGTGTGTTAGGAATGCTGTGTATACTGGGCTGTATGTACTGGATGTCCTTGTCAGGAAACATGGAGTGCCGTTCTGGAGTCACCCAGACTGGAGTCACAGGCTGGGAGACGGGGCCACCACTGCAGTGCCAAGGCTTCTTCCTGGCACGGATGGTATCCCAGGCACCGTGTTACTCTTTCGCAGGAGATGATAGAATTTTACAGGGCAGAGCAAGAGAAATGCTTCTAGACAAGAGGCTGCCCCTCGGTGCTATTCTTCCTGAGATCCCCTGGCTATTTCTAATGGTCTTACGGTTTGAATAAGGAGCTTTTCCAGCTCATTTGCAAAGTCTTGTGCTACAAATAGAGCTGTAAGAATAACAGACTTTTTAGTTTCCTCTGTGAATGGGAAAAATCAGAGGATAAGAAATTAGTTCGGGTTAAATGGAACTGCCTTTTTTACCCCAGCTGTTTCTCAAAACGGCAATGACAAAGAAAGATGAACCAGATTTAAAAAAGAGATTTATTCCTTTTGGGGAGCATTCAGCCTTTTTTATTCTTTTTCTCTAAAAGTGAGTCTCTAAAAATGAGTCTTTTAAATTAAAAAGTGGTGATTCAGAAAGATCAAGTTGAAATGTTTCTTCCAAAAATGTCCAACTGCATTTTGCCCAAAATTTGTAATTGGGTTAAGGTGAATGTTTGATTTTATAATGAAATTTTCTTTAAAACACTACCCAGGAGAGAAACCTGGGCAGAGGAGAAAGCCCTTGACACAAATACATGGTGACCTAGGGTTAAAGAGTGCAAGAAAAAGAGATAGGAGAAATCATGGCCAGTGAATTCAGTGCCCTCATTGACATGATCATTTACATGGTCAGCGAGTTTCTTTCTGTGTTATATATTACATTATACCGTACTGAAGGTTCTTTGATCAGTGATGAATATGGAGGGTTCTTTCCCATCCTGTTTCTAAATTTCCACTAAGAAATGTTCTCATGCTGCCCCCCCAGGAATTAAACCTAAGAAGCCCAAAGATTTGGCAGATCTTAGTTCTACGTTGTTGTGAATGAGAATAATGAAAAAATTTGGCTTAGTCTCTACCTAGCAATTTTTTACCTACTGCATAATTAATGAGAAGCTACATATGTTACATGTTTTTTTCTAATATGAACAATTATTGTTGATGAAATCATAAGCCAACTGTACATTGATGCTTCTTCCTGCTTACATTAAATATTAAATATTCAGGGAAACTTGATTTTTGCAGAGAAAGGGGAAGGTTCTTAACAAATGTCAAAGAGTGCTTGAAAGCAGAACTCTCTTACCACCATCCAAAAAAACCCTTATGAAATAGATGACTTGGTTCTCTAGAGTATTGTCCTTACCCTGCTCACCTTCTTCATTCAGACAGCCTGAAGGAAGAACCTCTGATGTCCCCACTTCCCTCCTACTTGAGGTCCCTAAACTCTTCATACTTTCACAGTAATGACCGAAATGGGGTTTATTTCTCTAGAGAGAAAAAAAAATCAGAGTTTCTACATCACAGATTTTCTCAGAAATCCATCAAAGTTGAGGGCAACATTTCAAAATGGAACATGAGGGACTATCTTTCCACAGCCTTTCTTTCTTGCTGACACTCTAACCACTTGGGAATGGCCTTGAATCACACATAGAAGTTAAGGCTGTTGAATAAATTTATTATGGGGTGTGTGGAAGAAAAAGTTTTGCTCTGACCACCTCCTCCATGCAGGACAAGATCAAACACAAGCAGCCTCGCTATGTGCTCAGGCCATGAGGTGTTTGCACAGAAGCGGTGCCCCATGTCCCTCTCAAGACAGCCTTGTTGTCCCTAAACATCAAAGATCACGAGACTTTGAGGTATATATAGGATACAGCCAAGTCTTCAGTGTCGTTGTCTCCCGTCACACTGTCCCTGCCATGGGTCAGCCATTTTGGGGGGATGCAGCAAACACACTGAACTGCTGGGCCTGTTTAGTCTGGAGAATAGAAGGCTGAGAGGAGATTTGATCAACATGTTCAAGTATCTGAGGGGTGAATGTATAGAGGATGGGGCCAGGCTCTTCTCCGTGATGGCTGTTGACAGGACAAGGGATAACAGGTGTAAATTGAAACACAGGAAGTTCCACCTCTATGTGAGGAAGAACTTCCCTGTGAGGGTGACAGAGCCCTGGAACAGGCTGCCCAGAGAGGCTGTGGAGGCTCCTTCTCTGGAGATCTCTCAATCTTGAGAATGAAAAGCAATGTTTTCAATGCTGAACTTTAGCAAGATCACGTCTACTTGTCTCCATCAATATTTTATACAGGAGACAAGGCCATTTAATGATAAGTTTTACCAGAGCTTGTTCACACCAACATACATGCACACAAACACACAGAGGATGGCACTGCCTGCTGCTGTCTGTACCGGATCTCGTATACACACAGCAGCACAGCTCACCTGCCTTTGCAGTAGCATCTTTCAGAGACTGCATTAATGAGGTATCTCAAGACCTAAGGAGAGAATAAGATGGCCAGTAGGATCCATCATGAAGGCTGGTGGTGGAAGATGTCACAGTCTGTATTTCTTCTCTCTGCTTTTGCTCTCTGAGCATAGATACAGCACAGATTTCTGATCCTAGCAGTCTCAATAAAGGTATATCATGAGCAACCACATCATAAATACTTTTATCAAGCAGCTAAGGAAAAAGTTTCTAGCATCTTATCATGCAACTAGCTGATTTCTGGACTTCTGGACATGGAAGGGTTCATTTTAAAGTGTTGTATGACCTGGATTAGAACAAGGAGCCTAAGTAGAAATCAAGCTCTGAGTCTAACAGCTGATGATCACTAGTGTCTATCAGTTGGCAAAACAGTGGAAGGATTCTTGAGTTCCTTGTGGTTTCAGTAGACCATCACTGTGTGACAGACTGGGACATGGCAGAATGAAATGCAAAGGAACGATGCTGCATTTGGGTGGTATGGGACAGGAGCCTTGCTTGGTGCAGGGGGTATCTCTTCATGCCAGGAGCTACCAGATGAGGACTGCTTTGGCCTGGGCAGGTTGATGGACTAGACCATCTTCAACCTCCGCAGTTCTGTCGTTATGTGGATGTTCAGAATGGACTGACATTCACGTTCAGCAGTGCAGCCAGTCCAAAACTGTCAGCCTGAAAGCTTGCAGGGCAGGGAAGGGAAACATAGTGAAATGGGAGCATGGGACTAGCAATTACATCTGTTGGTGGAGCAGGAACTCCCTTCCCCTCCCACAACAGCCTAGGGCTACTGTATAGGATGTTGATAAAGGCTGTGACCTTTTGTAGAGCACCTCTAAGCCCAGAAGTTGTGCTATTCTATAACAGCTAGAGCCTGAAGGCAGATGAAGTCGTCCCAGAAATCAAGCTCTGAGTCTAACAGCTGTCCTAGGGACAAAGCTGATGTCTGCAGTCCTCCTGCCAATGCTTTGTCAAAGCAGGGTTGATTTTAATGAGGTAGTTATGCTGGTCTGACAAACAACAATAAAATAAAAGAGCCTAAATCATTATTGAATACTTCTCCATCAGATGAGCAAGGAGTTATGCATCCCTATGGTGGGATTGCTCCTCACAACGGTTCTCCAAAGAGCAATCCTAAAGAATGAAGCTGGCCTTATTAGAATTACAGAACAGCTTTAAATAAGACCTTCCAGGAGTGTCATAGCATGAGGATCCAGCTCTATGGAGGCACAAAGATGGCTTGGTGCCTGGCAAACTGTGAACATGGTATCCCACAAAGGTCTTCGCTCGTCACACAGGGAGCCCAGTGGGCTGAGGCCTGCAGAAAGCCCAGCCGGTCCATCAGCCCATCCAGTCTGTGCCATGGGTGGGCAGGGGCAGGCAGGCCTTCCTCCGGAGGGCAAACTGTGCCTGGACACAGCTCTTCCACAGCACAACCAAGCAGGGCCTCTTTGCAAGCCACCTCCAGAGGCCAGTGTGCAGCGCAGACATCTCCAGAATGCCGACAAGCAACCCCGGGTCTAAGGAGGAGGAACCTCAGTGGGTACTATCACACCATCCTCTAAGCTACCTCCTGAGGGACAGAGCCCTTACATAGACTTGCTTGAATTGGAAAGGTCCAGAGAGGCCATCTGCCACCTCCACCATGTGTCCCTCACCGGCTGGAGCAATGAGTCAGTGCTTGAGCAACATGAGCCTCCCATCGTTAGAAACCAAACGTCTCCTTGTTTGCTCTTTGTGTTTGTGCTCTGCAGGCTTGTTTTTTTTACCACCTTTCGCTTCCCGGAGCCATTTTTGATGCCAGGAAAAGAAAAGAAAACAAAAACAACAACAAAAAAGCACAGTCCTGTGTGCTCAGGCTATTTCGGTCTTTCTTCAGCCACCTCCTCCCACCACTCAGTAGTGTCCCTGATTGTGACCTGCGCTCTGCAGAGGGAGGGAAGATACTCCAAAGCTGTGCAACATTCAGCCCTCAGTTGCTATGAAGAAAGCTCCCCAAAACCAAACTTGGCAGTTATGTGGATCTATCACATTCCTCAGCTAAGGCACTCAGCTAGTAACTGTGGCCTCTGATGGCCTTTGCTATCCTGATATATTTTCATTATATTTTATCACCTAATACAGGATTATCTTGCTACCTGCCTCCTTGGCCTTGCCTGCATGGCCATTCTCAACAAGAGACGCAGAACTGTGTGAGAGACCCTGCTTTTCCACCTCCATCTTCACCCTTTCCTGCTCCACTCCACACCATCCACCCCAGGTGTCCTGAAATGGGGTGGCCAGGGCTGCATGCAGCAGCAGCTCCCGTATATTTGCAGCATATTATTTTTCTTTCATTCTCAGTTGCTTTCCTGAATGTGCGACATAAACAAACACGTCCACTATGGCAACAAAGCTGTTGAGTTTAACTCCTCATCTGTCATTCTGTCATGCATGGTTTCTTGGGATCGTCACTGCTGTCCCAGGGACAGGAGGGCCATAACACCAAGCGGGCTGTCTGCTGCGGGGCCTGGCAAAGCCTCGCTCTTGAGAAGCCATCAGAGCAGCTTTGTCTGTCTTTACTTTCTTCCACAAACAACAGGTGAGCTGAGGACTCAGCTACCGCATTGCACAACCCTTCTTGGGTCCTCTGCTCATTGCTAAATCTCACCAGGGAGCTCTGCAGAGCTCAGCCTGCCCAGGGTTGCATTCATAGCTCTGGACTCACTGATAAACACTTTCTGTGACATTCTCCCAACGATGGAGAAGACTTTCCTAAAGGAGACTTATTCCCTGCTCTGAACTGATAGGAAAAATAATAACTTACATTGCTCCAGCATTTTTCATCCTGTAAGATCCAAAAGCACACTGTAAACTTAATTTATGAACAGGGATTACTTCACCCATCACTGCAACATAACAACTTTGCAAGTGAGAAGGAGCAGGGTGTGGAAAGAGCGCTCTGTGGGTTTAGACCTGGAAGTGAGAAGTTTCGTGTCCAAAAAGCGGCTGCTGCAATCCAGAGAAAAAGGAATGTGTTTGACCTAGGGAGAGAATTTAAGGAGTGAGGGGCCCTAGGAGCGTCCTAGGAGAAATGCAGAGATGCTTGATGAATGCTACTAGTTAGGGCCATGTTTTTTTCCTCTCTTTGGCAAAGTATTATAGTCCTTCTAAGATGATCCAAGTATCACCCTTTCCAAAACTTTCTGTAAAATCCCCAGGGCTTAGATGCACCTCTTGTGCGAATACCATAGCTCAGAAATGACCTAGGGCAGCAAGTGATTCTCTGACAGTTCAGTGAATGAGACTCTTCACTTACCCTCAGCACCCAGGCCATAAAAGAGAAACTTGAACCTAACCAAAAAAGCACCGTTTGGTCTGTGCACGTGCACACACACACTCAGAGTACCTGTCTGTGCTACACTCCCCTCAGCTGGGAGAATGAGGTGAGAGCTACACATTAAAAAGGCCTTGGAAGGAATTTCAGCACAGCTTTTTGGGGTGGATTTTATAAGGCTTGCATTACAGAGAGCAGAGCTACAGATGTCACTACTTGTTGCTTAATCTTCAAGGGGATAAATACTGCTTGAGGAGGCCTTGTCACCTGGAAGAAGTGGGTGCAGAGAAGAGGGCTTCTGGAAACAGAGCGTGCTCCAAAACCTCGCATGTTGCATCCCATGCGCAGCTGGATTGTTTATTTGCCCTGTGCTGATGGCAAGATTATTTGATTATTTTTTTTAACTTAAATGGAAAATATATCCTCCTGCCACTCTCTGCAGGCCTGGAAGGATAGCTGTCACCAGCAAAGGGGCACGAGTGACCCTGAAAATACTGGCAACAGGTCCCCAGGCTTTGAGAGCACTCGCTATGCTAGGGTCAGACAGGAGGAATTTCTGCTGCTCTTTACCCAGTGCTTCCAGCAAGACAGGTACGACGATGAAAACCAGTCTAACTCTTCCAAAACATAACTGCAGACACTCAGTGCACAACCTTGGCCCTTTGCACAGTGCCTTGTGGCAGCAGTTACTTATTTCTGCACCACCTGCCTGTGTCTCCATGCTACAAGTGTGTTCCTGGGTCTGTCATTTTGTTCCAGGGCCCTCGTTTAGACGAACCTGCTGGACCGTCTGTGCTCCCAGCCTGGCTTTGCAGGGGGACCGGGGGCAAGCAGAGCGCAGCGGCCGCTTGCCACAACGCTGCAGCTCACTGCACGGAGCCCAGAGCAGGGCAGGTTCCCCACGGTGGCATCGCCGAGCTCCTTGCTGTGCTTTTCATAGAATCATAGAATCACAGAATGCTTAAGGTTGGAAGGGACCTCTAGAGATCTTCTAGTCCAACCCCCTGCTCCAGCAGGGACACCCAGAGCATGTGGCACAGGGTGGCATCCAGATAGGTTTGGAAGATGGCCACAGAAGGAGACTCCACAGCCTCTCTGGGCAGCCTGTTCCAGGGCTCTGTCACCCTCACAGGAAAGAAGTTCTTCCTCACATGG
>NW_010580543.1:12613-40709 GCF_000705375.1 Tinamus guttatus | reverse complement strand
CTCTGAGGTTTGTCTGGATCTGTTGGAGGTAGTTCTGGTGGTGAAAAGAGGCTTTGCTTGCCTCTTGGGGGAATTATGATATCGTGGAATATGGCACTATTTGCTGGGGCTCAGATGTGGCAACTCCTTTCCTAAAAAGGGCTACATGTCCAAGAAGGACATTGGACAGGGAGAGGACGTTGTCCCATGTGTGGCCTTCATCCATGTTCCCCGGGCTGCAGAGCCTCTGGCAGCTGCCACGTGCAGGACTTCCATTATGCACTTCTGTCTCTTCTATGCCCCAAAGGAAGCCACATCTGTGTTTTAAAGAGAAGGGAGCTCTACCAAGGCTCCTCGCGCTCAGATACAAAGAGCTGTTCAGCCTGCTCCATCCTTTGCCCTCTTTGCAGGGTAAGAATTTTAGTAATTAAATATATAGCAAGGACATGTTTCTTTGGAGCAGCAAGAGCTTGCAGCATCAGTCCCCGTCTTCAAAAGCTCAGGGTGCCCATCTGGAATAATCTGGATATAGGATAATTGTCTGCCAGGCCAAGATGCAAAAGGACATCTGAGAAATCAGGCAATTATATTCCAAACGCATATCTCTTTGTGTTCTCACAGCTACAAATATAGAACACGGAACAGGCTCTTCTTTGGCAGTGCTTGTCTATTTTGCTCATCAGAGTAGTAGCCGGCTAGAGGATAAAGATCTCTGTTATCAGCCCTTTTAGCTAAGAAATGAAATCTGAATGAACCTTTTATCACACAAACATCTGGAGGAGCGTGGATTGGAAGCCAGGACCAGTCTGCTGTGAACTAATTCCCATCCCATTAATTCCATTCCCATCCTGCTTCAGCAATTCCCTCCTTCCCTCTACACTTTCACACACCGCCCTGCACTGCTTTAGAGTTGACTCCATTTACCCTCTCCCCGCTGAGTTTTCCCCACAGATGCCAGAAAAGTTGCTCCAGAGCCAGGAGAGGGCTCCGGAATTCAGGTGTACCCAGCAGAGACCAATGGATGCTCCGTAAACTTTATACCGTGTAGACCATGGTATCTTCTGAGAAATCATAACTGGAAGGTTTTCACAACAAACACTTTACAGGCCCCAAGTTGGCCTCTCCTGTCCCTACGCTGTGTCCCCAAGCCGCCTCAGCACTCAGCCATGGGCAGATTACAGCAAACTCTCGGCCAGGCTGGACGCTATTCAGAAAGAGTTTCCAGCCGTTTGAAGGTTTTTATGCATTGCGTGTTTATAGCGAAACAAGATAAACAAAGTGGAGATACACGATTCCACGGATTCATCTGGATAACTCAGATAGTGGCACGTTTCGAGTGTCTCAACAGTCACTGCTTTTCCTGCGCTTTCTGCGGAAAATTGTCACAGCAGATGGGGCACAAATGGCTCGTTGAGGCCTGACCTTTCCGTGGGGGCTCCTGGTGAAAGGTGAAGCATTTTCCTGGCCTGCCACTGACTCCCAGCACTAGGAATTTCATTGGGAAGATAAAGCATAGCGGAAGCCCTTGAAATCAGCTCATTTTAAGCCTTCTTGGCCCTTACGATATCGTGCAACAAGTTCCATGGATTAGCTGTGAATCATATAAAAAGCATACAACCAGTTTTAAATGTATCAACCTTTGATTCTGCCGATGATTCTCTTGCCTCGTGTTTATGGAAAATATGCATTAGATTGGAATGTATCAACCTTTGATTCTGCCGATGCTTCTCTTGCCTCGTGTTAGATTGGTTCCCAGCATATCTCTGCTGCTTGCAGTCAAACTCTTCGTTTTCCTCAAAGTAACTGGCAGCTGTGGCCTGTCACTGCCCTCAAGGTCCTCGCAGACAGTCCTGGCTTACTCAGCTTGTCTTCACATACAAGTTTCCAGGCATTTTCAGATGTTTGTCCCCTTTCTGTAGCAACATGTCCCTTCCTGAGGCAGGGTAGCTGTAGAGATCGGGCTCCCTCTGGTTATACAATAGCAGCACAGTATTTTCTACACCAACCTTCAGGCATCCGAGCATTTTGTTTACCCTCCAGACTCCGGCTGCACAGGGAGCCTTGCTCTTTATTTAGCTGTGTGCGTATGCCCAGATCTATTCCCTTTATGGATACCGTGAATTGAGAATTCAGCCCTGCTCTAACTGCACGAGGTGTTCAATCCATTCCTTCCAATGTGACCTCCTGTTTGGCATACAATATGACATGGTGCTGCTTGTCCCTTGGGGTCCCTGACATCCTTTAGAGACTAATCCATGCTTTTCCTAATTTAAATTAGTTTTTGAAATGCAAAGGATTTATCTTTACTTTTATCATCATAGTCAAATAATTATAGTAGATTAGAGGAGCATGAACTTCCTTTCCAGAAATGATGCTTGTTTTTTCTTCTCATGCCATGCTTATCTAGGGGCTGCATAGTACTTGAGCCCAAATAACATTCATAGGTCTAATGCCCAGTTTCATTTCAGGCCACTCTTAGGCCTAATGACAGGCATAAAGTATTCTAGATTGTTTAGTGAGTGATAGATTTTCCCATCAGTGCCTCAGCTACTTTATCTTTTACAACTATAAAGGAAAATATCCATTTGGGTCTTTAACTTAAACTTTGATGTCTTTCCAAGTGTTTTTCAACTGTTTTCATTTATGGATAGCTAAAAATTTTCCAGTGGAGATAGAAATACTTTTATGAATTTTGCACATGCTCTACTGTAAAGAATGTGTGAACTTGCCTTTCTCAGTAAACTTTGGAGGGCTTCAGTTATTTTGCAAGCCACATCCTGAAAACTTCTTTTGCGGTACAACCAGAATATAAGGAAACAAAACTGAAAGCTGTGTTTGAAATTCAGTGTCTTGTGCTGAAAACTGGATGATAGTTGTGGTTCCTTTTGCCTCTGAAAACTATGGAATTGTGCACCAACATGATCCCCCGTGAGCCCCTGGTGACTGCCCTGTGCTCATGGGCAGGTTGTCCTAGCATGGACCCAGCTCAGCCTGCCACGGGACCTTGCACATTTTCTTGTGTCCTTTGCTGAATCATGACATGAGCTGTTAGTAACACTGTTTTTTGGTTATTTCAGTTCTGGACAATCTCTTTATTACTTGAAAAGATTATCCTAAAAGGTGCAAATTGATGCCAAGCAAATACTCTGATTTCTGTCTCATATATGATTTGCCAAAATGTTTTCTTTACAGCTGGCTTTGCTTGGGCTGGATTTTCATGTCCTGAGAGATGACTTGAACAATCTCTTGATCCTTGTCAACCTTTCACTGTGTCTTATTTATTTATTTATTTATTTTCCATCTCGTGTCCCATGAGAACGACTCTCGAACTGTTACGAGGTGCTATGAATCCTGCCAGCACCCTGTTTCCTGCACTTGGGCTTTTGGGAGCCTCTCCCCCATCCCTTCATCTCTCTGACCTTTCCCTTTGAAGCCTGGGACGCAACGTTACTGCTGGGGAACAGCCCTTTCCGCAGAGATGCTGAATCTCATCATGTGCTGCTGTTAGCAGCTCAGCTGTGTCCAGCAGCAAAAAATCATTGCTCATTGTCTGGAGCCAATAAGATACTAAAGCGACCCGAAAAACTTCTCAGTTGTTAAGGAAAGGGGAGACTCAGTTCACATTTATGCTGGGAAAGGGCTTTGCAGGGCAGCTTTTGCAAGGGGCAGAGCCTCTTGGCAGCCTGTGGCATGGCTCACATTTCCTGGTCCTGGAGTCCTCCTCGCATAGTAACCTTTTTCTTACTTACCCCTGTTTTCTCCTCTTGCTTGAACGATCCCAGCTATGCTCTGCTGTCCAGACCAGCCCTACTAATGCGTCTGCTCACCCAGCTGAGGCCCCTGGCTGGAATTTTGCTGCTTCTTTCTCACCAGAGCCGTTCGAGGAGGACAGACAGACTGCAGGCCTTGCTTGAGGTTTATGGTTTCCTCGCAGTCGGTGTTCTTGAGCGCCTGAAGGAAAATGATCTGACATGGTGTTTTTGCCTTGTTTGTGTCAAAGCTACTTTAACAGTCCGGTTTTCCAACAGGACTGCTTGGTTTGGTTGCAGGGACGTTCAACATGAGATGGTCTCCAGAGCTCCTTGTCAAAGAGGCTCCCAGGGAGCTCTGCTTTGGTCCACGGTCCTGAGTGCAGCTCAGCAAGCACGAGCACGTGCACATTGCAGGGGAGCAAAAGCCACACTTCTGCCAGGGAACACTGAGCATATTCCTCAGAAAAATAGACTTTGCCACAGGTAGTGAGTGAAGAAGGACAAAAATACAGCGTGTGAGGGGTGTGCACACACAGAGCTGGACTGTAGCCTGCAAAGACCTGGTTATGCTCAGGACCTTCTTAGATCTCTGCCTTACACTGAACAAAGGTGCAAACAGGCAGATTTTGGCTGAACTGCTGCTCTCAGCTGCTTTCTTCAGGCTCTGTGTGTGTCTCTGCCTTTCCCCCAGGGCCTCAATTTGTGTCACAGCTGCAGTTGTGCATCCAAGGGATCAAGCACGTGGTGACTAATCTAGCTGGGTCAGGGAGGAAACAGGATTCCTGATGCTGTGCTTTGGGGATAGTAAAATGATGCTTTTGTTAAAAAGCACAACTTTTCGCAGAAAAGGTCAGCAGACGTGAAGAAGCCCCGATTTCTCATTCCACACTGCAAGAGAGTCTGAAAGATCCCCTTTTAAAAGCAGAATTGAATTCCTGAAAGGTCAGCAACTTTCACGGTATGGGGAAGTTGTTTGCTGCTCAGTTATACGGCTGTGCTGGCTCTTGGAGGTACCAAAGAGCACAAGAGAAGAAAACTGCAGCCAGTTCCTGTCCAGAGGAGACCACCATGTAGAAGCACCACCACATATCCCGTATTAGATATACTCATTATGAAGAGCAACTTCAGGTTTGGGGGCTGAGGGTGATGTTTTTGACCACCTGGTCCTTTATCTTCAGTAAAACCATCCTCTTTCCACCTCCTCTCCTCATCCTGCAGCTGTTTCTTTGCTTTCCAAGTCTTTGTGTGTTTCTTCAGGCCTCAAAGGCAAAGCTGATCCGTTCCCTAGTCCAGCTCAGCCCAAGGGCGAGGGTGCAGAGATGGGGAGTGCGAGAGAGCCAGATCACCAGTGCTCCCAAGAGAAAGGTCATCTCCATTTCCAGAATGCTTTTCTGTGGAGAAAAGCCCGACCTGTCACCTATTTGGCCATGCAGAGCCCAGACACAGAGGTCATCTGTCATTTTGCTCAGGCTCCAGGCCCGCACCCTGTTCACCTCCTGTGGACACACAGATTAACCCACTGGCCGCTCTTTCTGCACGTATACAAAGAGGAGAGCACAAAACAGTTTGGCAGCAAATCATAACACATCTGAGGTTATTTAAGCCCTATAGAATTTTGCAAGAACACTTTGCTCTGTATTTCCATTTATTTGCCAAATAAAGTCCAAGTTCCTTTCTCTACCTTGAATCACAGAACTTATGAGGAATTTCCTGCCTAATGCACACAGCCACATATTAGCTCTGTCTTCTTCGTCTCACTTGGAGTTAATTCTGTGAATAATGGAGGAGCTTTATCTATTAATTAAAACTAATGACTTTATAAAATTGCAAATGTCTTAAACTTTGAAAGATTTGCATTAGAGACCAATGGAACAGGCAATTAACAGGCTTGAATAATAAAGGAAATTACCTCAAATGGATATATCCTGCCTGATGAAAGATTCTCCAGCTACTAGAAACTGCAAAGAGAATTAACTGTGGCTGTTAGCTCTTAGATTGCTCTGTTTACCAGCCAATTTCAGTGATGTGTCTGGGGATACTTTCCTTGTACCATGTAGAACAGGCAAAGGGCATTTTCCCTTTCAAGGTAAAGCCAGATACCATTTACTTTCTCCCAAACAGCTTCCAGGTTGAGCCTAATCATTTTACAAACATAAGGAGTCCAGCTGGGTTCTTCATGGTCATCACATTCCTACCAGCAATGAAAGCTCTGCTGCCCTTAATGTCATAGCCAGTTGCAGGCTACATTGAGCTCAGCAGAGAAATGAGGAGATGATCTTTAGAGAGCAGTCAGGAATTATGACATGCAAGATTTTGGTGATGGGGTCGGAACCAAGTCCCAGGAATAGGCTCAGGGAGGTGCACCTCATCCCTAAACTGCTTGCCAGATGTGGTTCAGATGAGTGACGTAGGCAGGGACCTACAACCAGGCTTCCAGGTTGGAAAAGAAGCTGGTGTCCCACAGCCGGGCTCCTTCCCAACAGGGCAGCAGCACACACTGAGAAGTGCAGATTAGCTAAGATCTGCTTTAACCAGAGATACAGCCCAAACCCCATCTGCAGGTTGCATTCACCCAGGTGTTTTCTGTAGTTGAATGTTAGTCAACCTGCTGCTGCCATTGCCAGATGTGCAGCCTGTCCCTCCACTGCCAAATGTTTTGCCTGTAAAGCATGTTTTTTCAGCTGCGTTTTCCTAATTACCAGCCTGCTCTGCATTTCTGCCTCTCAGAAATTACGTATTCCTACCATCTGCTAAATCTGGTGGCTGTAGGAGGCATTTATATGGAAATAAAAGTGGCAGGCTGACAAATCCCTGGTGGCAAAGGTTTCTCTCACAGACCTTTTGCATTGAAACAGAGGAAAATGGAGAGGGTTGGGAAGTGAGCCAGTTCCCAACCGCTGCATTAAAAGTTCCTGTTCTTCTCTTTTCTGTGAAGTGGTTGTTAAGCATGATTTTAGGCCAGTGTCGAGTGCAGGTTTACTGATCTCAGGGTGGATCCACCCTGTTTGGGTTGCTTTGGAGAGAGCCAGAGGAGCCCGGCAGAAATCAGGGAAGTGATGCATTAGAGGGAATGATGTTGCAGCCTTTACTTAATTATTCTGGAGGCAGAGCTGTGCCATGAAGCACTTAAAGCAAAGGGAGGACTTGTAAGAAAATGAGACTATTACGGTCTTTAAATAGAATGGAGATTTTAGTTTCTTAGTGAAAGCTGTGCAGTTTTTGTAGCATCATGAGACTCTTTGTGACTGGGGATCCAGAAGTGCCTTATGTTCCAGTTCCTTTAGCCTAGGTGCCTTTCCACTTAGAAAACAGATGGTCATAGACTAAAGGTGGGTTTGCCGTGGTAATGACTGCTGAGGAACATGCCCAAGACGGGTTTAACCATGGATGGGAGGGTGGCCTGAGCTCCCCAAGGCCAGAAGAACACATCTACAGATCCCCAAGGGAGAAAGATTCAAGTGGCCTTGGACACATCTGTGTGTCCCCTACACAGAGCAGAACCTGCACTGCAGAGGGACTTACTGTTTGACAGGGAGACGCGCTGCTGAGCAGAACAAGCCCTGTCCCCAGTTCGTGTCACCCTCCTGACAAGCTCCCACCACCATCCAGCTCCCTGTCCTCAGGTTGGCTGCAAAGAGAGGTCGCGGCCACTTTCCAAACCATATAGCATGCACATTGGGAGATATTTTATTCACAAGAAACACGTACGGTTTTGTGAAAGAGGATAGCAAGTCGACCTCTCCCTGCATCCCAGAGTCATCTGGATGTTTCACTCGCTGACTTCTTTTCCCTTCTTTTTCTTCTCCAAACCTGCCACGGTCTCAGTTTCCAGGCCGTAGTGCACAGTTTCTCTTCTTGTTTCTTGCGGGTGACACAGCAGGAGCTACTCTGTCCCTCTCCTTGTCCTCTCATTTATCATTCTCCCGTGTTAAGAGAACACCTCTGGGTGACACAGGACATCACAGGTATTGACTCCCACTGCTGAGGCCACTGATTGAAGGGACACGAACCCTCTCTAGCTCAGATGTTTGTGTGGGGAAAACACAGTATTTACAGCTGATTCCGGCTGGCTAGTGCCTTACCCCAGAGCTGGCCCAGCTGCACCCAGCTCCCCACAGACCTGGGTTGAATCACAAAGTGCCCGCGGGCCTGGGGCTGCCTAGCAGTGCTAAAGGGCTGGCTGGTAACGCGGTGCTGGCTATCCTCCCCATTTCCAGCTGCTACTTCATATTAAAAGTAGCTAAAAATACACAGATGCTTTCCCAGTACTATTTTCCACGTAAGCAGGAGCAGAGGGCTGCTGTGCAGACATGCATGAGGGAAGAGAGGGTTCTGCCTTGTCCTGATTTGGTCAGTGAAAGGAGAAAGTGAATTTATTTTCAGATATAGTCCCTGCAAAGAAGAGTTCAGACTAGCTTTTTGAGGGACAGACAGCCCTTTTCAGCATGGTCTTCTGGGGAATCATTCACCCGGGTATATTTTTGGGCTTCCTTGTATCAGGGAATGGAGAAGGGTGTCAGGCCTTCCCAGCCAGGCCTTTCCTCTGAAAATATCAGTAGCACCAGGATAATGTAGGAGCATGGCATGTTGGAGCCATGTGGAGCTCCTGAGTCCCGCACGTTTCTTCTTTCTAGGTAACTTCACAGAAAAACAGCAGCTCAAAACAAGAAAGTAGAAGTCTTGTGCTCAGAATGTGCAAGTTGTCTATGCAGTTGTCCTGCCCAACAGGATGCTACCAAGAAGACCTGGTGCAGATCATGAATATTCTGGTGCATACTAATCTTGGCTTCCCAATCTACCTTCAACCACTGTTTCTAATTGGTTGGTATTACGGTAGCACCAGGGTTGACTACTGCGAAGCAAGGATTTTCTAAGCTGAATGTTTTTAGACACATGGCAGAGAACGTCCAACTTCTCAGAGCCCCCATGGTCCAGCCATCAGTCCTGCAGAATTTCGGCCCCAGTGAAGCTGGGCTGGTGAAACAGGCTGGGAAGTTTGTCTTTGTCCCTGGATGGGAGGAAACAGCCCCTTCAAAAACAGTTAGGAGATAGAAAGATATCAAATGCCACCCCCAAAAATAGCACTTATCCTACAGGATAGAGTTTGGAGCTACTGTCCGAATGAAAACAGAAGCGAGCAACATCATATGGTAAATTCACTGGTGCCAAGTGGAATTTTTCCAGCTATGTTCGAGGAACTCGGGTCCAAGTGCTGCTTCGACGGCCTTTGCTCAGAGCCTATATATAACCCTGCTGAATTTGCTGGCAGGAGGCTGCAGTGGACAGTGCCCAGCATCAAACTGCAACTCTGCTCCTCACTCGGAAAAGACCCTTTAAAGGGCTGCAAGTGCATTCAGGTGAAAAGGCAAAAGAAGAGAAAAAGGAAGGACAGCAGTGAGCGCAGTTTGGAGCAGTGAAATGCACTTCACTCCTGACAGTGGATATCGTGCCCCTTGGCATGGAGAAAGTGCTTGAGAGTTAGGGGTACCTCCGAGCTGCAATTCCAGAAATCCTCATGCTCTTTCTTGGGACAATCTAAAAAGGGGCTTTCTTTCCTCTCTCTTAAAGCCCTTCCCCAGCACCACAATTCTCTTTTACGGAGAAGTGGCTGACTTAGCTGCTCATTGAGCAGACGCTCCTACTCCAGAGCGCCACAATCCACTCGCTGGCCTTGTGCAAAAACTCCTGCTTTTCCCCCCAGAGCTTGAAATCATATTTTAAGATGTATAGACAGCCCCACGTTGGGACCTAAAGGGCTGAGTGGGTTACTCAGGCTTTGAGCACCCTCTCCTGTCCTGTTGGCTTAGCTCTACAGGGCACCACAGCAAAATGCCTGGGGACAAGAAACAACAAATGGTGCGGTTGCCTATGCATTAGGATTGAAGTTCCTAGCCTTTTTGGACAAAACTACAGCACGAACACATCTTTCAGAGGGTGGTATCATCGTTTCCAGGCCCAGTATAACCACCCATTTGGACTTGTTAGCACACGTTTCTAAGCCTCTTAAAACAGTGGTTATCTGAGAGCAGGGAGGGTGAAAAGGCAGCGAAAGAAGCTGTCCAAATTAGCCCTGGAGTTCACAACACATCGAGATCATCACTTCTCCCAGCTTTGAAGTTTTATCTTGTCTTTATTTTAGCAGAAGTCTGCACTGCCTCCCTTTGAGGACCCTGCCATTGCTCCTGGGACCTCCAGTATTTGTAACAGCTTCAGCACAGAGGCGTTTCTCCTAAGTGAAAAGCTACTTGACTGTAACAGGACACTCAGCTTTGCTGGGGGTCAGATCTGACGTCAATGACACACATTGGCTCCTGCCCTGGGTGATACCAGTGCACAAATACCCTCACATTGGCTCCTGCCCTGGGTGATACCAGTGCACAAATACCCTCCTGCCTTCCCTTTCTCCCTTGCCCTGCAATCCCCAGGAAGCAGGAGAGATCATACTCAGCACCATGTATCAGCTACCACCACCTTGGAGGGTCCCTCCTCAAAGACACCCAATAATGTTGACACTCAAATTCACATTCCCTCCTATTCCATAATACTAGGACCTGTCTCTGATATACTGTTGGTACTAACGAGGGTGTCCCTAATGACTCAGATTCTGCCACTCTGACCAAACCTGGACAGAGGCATCTCTTCTTACTCCTCCTACGCTCAAATTTACACACTCTCTTCTTCTGCTCCCACATGGATGCATTTACACAGATGGCATTTACACAGACGACGGCGTTTACACACACTGGGCACAGCCATCGCTCACACGGGACACTCTCCACAGAGCCCAACGAGCCACTCACTGCTCGGGGCTGGGCGGGAAAGAGCAGCCCTTGATGCTGGTGTTTGGATTTGGGGACTGCTTGGGAACCCCGTCAGCCTGAGGAGAGGTGAGAAGCCAAACTGAGAAGCTGCTGGGCCACCGGAGGCCACAGGGTGTGAGACAGGCCACACGTATAGGTCAAAATCACAGCCAGCTCCCGAGCCAGTCAGGAGCTACGTAGCATCCTGCCCCTCCTCAGCTAAGACGTGAACAGATAAACTCCTCTCTCAGTGAGATAAGGGCCAAGTCAAAGGACTCCCGAGAACTCTTTTCTCTCAGGCCATAGATGAAGAAGGGCCTCTGCATCCATGGTGGAAAACTATGTGTGCTCTGAACTGGGAACTGCAAGGCAAAGGGCTTTGCTGATGAACTTCTGGCCTTCGAAAGGGCTCTATCACCAGGCCCAGAGCAGGAGACAGCAGTCTGACCAAGCACAGCTTACGGCGTTAGTGATAAGGCTGATTTAGTGTTACCCTGTGGAGGGGGAGGCCTGGGGAGGATAAAGGCACAAGGATGGCAAAGGGCGTTGAGGTGGCACTTGACTTTGACAGACGTGGCCTTGTCCCCAGGCTGTGTCCCGCAGAGCGACGTGGCCATAGGGAGTGCTGGCGCAGCAGCACTGGCCAAACACAGCTCACAGATGTCACAGCAAGGCCTAGGTGCCTCACAGGAGCCTGCAAACATCAAGGGAATCCCCAGCCTGAGGATGCAGATAGATGTGCAGAGCAGGAGGAGGTGACAGGGTTGGGTACCTGGCTCCAGCAAGGGAAGACTCTTTCCTAAAACACTTGATGGACTTTGCTGCCTCACTCAGATAGGGAAAATGGGATTTGCGGGATTATTCCCTGAGCTATGTTGCTCATTTGTGTTCATTAGCTTTAATTTTGCTTCTGCCTGAGAAGTGCTGAGAAAGACTTCTTGCCTCAAAACATTTGGGACCTGCTGGCCCCAGATCAAAATCACAAATAATTAGTAACATTTCCTATATTACTGCTGAACATTTCAGCATTTTCAGTGCATCTCTGACCCTTTCACTCTGTGAGAAAAGAGAAAACTTGTCTCATAGTTTGCGGGATTATTCCCTGGGCTGTGTTGCTCATTTGTGTTCATTAGCTTTAATTTTGCTTCTGCCTGAGAAGTGCTGAGAAAGACTTCTTGCCTCAAAACATTTGCGACCTGCTGGCCCCAGATCAAAATCACAAATAATTTGTAACATTTCCTTTATTACTGCTGAACATTTCAGTATTTGCAGTGCATCTCTGATCCTTTCACTCTGTCAGAAAAGAGGAAACTTCTCTCATAATGGTTTTACAAGATAAATCACCACAACATATTAAGATAATGAAGTAACTTTCCTTCTGCTGATCTGATTTCAACCCCCTTAAATTGGTAATAATGCTGTAATTGTAGCTGCAGTTATAAACGGCCTTGTCCTCCTTTCTTATAAATATTTCTCAGCCAGCTCCATTTGGCACCATAAAGGCTGGTGCAGTTTGGTGTGTTTCTAATGGAACTGCAGAGCAGAAATACACTGATAGGACTGATGTGTGCTGGGCAACATACAGTCCCTGGAGGAGCCCTCTCCTGGGGCTAATCACTTTGCAGTGCCATAAATGAAGCCAAAGATGGTATTGCTTTTTAATTAAGAAAAACAATTCAAATAGCTAATGATATAGAGTGGTAACAATTGCATAATGAGGTCTAAAATTATATATTCTAAGGAGAAATGTATAGGGTAGTTCTGCTCATTACTGGAAAAAATAGCAGTGTGTGCCAAGGGAGCTAAAGCAAGGAAAAACAAAGATCCCCCAAAATAGCATGCATGCATTAGCTTATACTTTACCCTCCTGCGAGTCAGAGGAGTGAGATGGAGCCAGAGGCACGAAGGAGCTGCACTTGGGCAAATCTGCACTGAGACCCCCATCACAACACCTAAACAAGAGGGGCTCTTCAGTGGCAGCAGGTTTTGCCCAGGGCACAGATGCCTGGACAGCAAAAGCTCCCTCTTGTCAATATATCTCTGTTTATAGCATGGCTTTATATGCATAGCAAGCCCCTCCAGCTGGGTCAGCAGGGTGTGATAGAAGATACTCAGCCTAAGGAAAAGGAAAAAATGTGGTAGAGCTTTGAGCCAGTGTCTTTTCACCTTCTCCTGATTTGGAAATGCCGTATGATCCTTAGTGGTCAATGCAAACACAAAGTGTTTCCTCATAAATGTGAAAACTCTTAGAAAAGGAGCTGAACCTGGACACAGTACAGATATTTCAATTTCCTCAGAACATGCAGTAAACTGGCCACAGTTTTGACGTATGAGAAATCCTGAAAAACAGAGTCACAGCGTTCCAGTGAACGCCAAGCAATGGCAATGTAAGGAACGGTCTTTAAAACTGTGTCAGCTCTAACCATGAGATAGGACCTGCCCACACAAGTTTCCCGAGCACCACAGATAAGAACATTATCATTGATCTCCGCAGGAACAAAGAAATATAGGGACTGTGTTCTTATCATTCTGCTTTAAAGCTAATTAGAAGCTATTGCAGAACTGTAGTGCTGCAGAGGTGCCAGCTAAGCAATGTAAAATACTGTTCCATAAAATCAACGCTGCAAGGGAGGAACAAGGTTAGAAATTCAGCTGTGCCCCTAGCAGACAGAACAAGGGAAATAAGTTTCACTACATTGGGTATTACTGGCCACATAAACCCAGACCTCTAGAATTGTGCCAGGTTTTGGAGATGGTTTTCTTGTTTCTGAATCATTGTAATTTTGCTTCCTCAGTGCTGTCTAACCTATAACCTCTGTCACACTGCTCTCTGTATGCAGTTTGTGCACACTCCTTTCTTGCTTGCAGAGAGCAGTCAAGGAGGCTTGTCCACAAAATAAATATAGCCCCTAATCTCTATGTTTTCCCAAACAGTTCACTTTGTGCAGGGGATTAAAGGTCAGATCTATTTTTAATCATTAGTATACATCTATTTGATGAATGCTGTGCCTGTTAAGAGGAAAAAAATCGCTCAGTGATGGACAGGGAGTTACAAAGTCCGCAATTCAACAGAGTTCTCATGCTCCAAAATGTATCTTTGCACATCCATTCTCTAAAAGTATTTGGCTTACTTAACTTTTAAGTTTGGGGTCTGATTTCGGGTGCTCTGCAAACAGTGAACCAAGGCTAGACCACAAGAGTGGGTTGCCAGATTCCAGGCCTGAGCTTGAGCATCCCCTAATCAAATACATTTGTTTGTATGTAAATCTAGAAATCAGACCTGGTAAAGAGTTCCAAGTCCTGCCCAAATCGGTCCTAGATCATTTCCAGAGGGTTTCCAGATCTTGTGGAGTCTGCCTGTTTGTAGCCTTGCATCCTCGGACAAGAGTTTGTCCTTAGCTACCTGCTCCAAGCAAAGCATTTCAGTCCTGGGACAGACCTGTCAGGCTGCTGGTGACTAATAGCACTTCACGTCCATTAACCAGCACGTTCATCTGCCGAGGGTGGCCAGAGGGAGCAGGCGCTCGCTGCCTTCTTAACCCTTCTAAGACACATGTCCTGTTCCCAGACATGTGCACACAGACAATTGTCCCCAAGCAGGGCTCCAGCATGCAATAAGAGAAATATCTCTAATGAGATGTGGAGGAAAAGACCAAAATTAGGCAGTTTGTCAAGGCGCCGTGGAGGAACATTGCTGTGAGCCTGAAGGGCAGGCAAGGAAAGGGGGTCAGCAACAGCCAAGGGGCAGAAAGGTGGAGACCAGCTCTGCTGTGAGGGCATTTGTGTAATTGAGGTGGAATCACGCGAGGAGGGCACCAAGGGGCACGTCTGGGAGAGCAGCCCTCTGGGAGCGCTGGTAGCTCCGATGTCTTCTGAGGGACAAGCTCTGTCAGCACGTCCCCCTGCTGAAGGCATTGCGGCCACCTCACCGCCGTGCTGGTCCTCCGAGACCTTGGAACGGCTGTGCTGATGCTGTTGCACTCTGAAACCTCAATACTAGGCCCTTGGACACCCAAAAACGGAGATCTCAGACCCTTTCCAGGTGTAAGACTCACTAGTGCAGATATATCTGGCCAGATTCTCTCCTCTTGGCCATTAACTAAAACCTGACTACCTCCACACGCAGCCTTCCTGGAAGGGAAGGGAACGCTCTCAGAGAAGGGCATTCAGGCCAAAGTAGGACCGACGCCAGCATTAATCCTGGCAATGAAACAAGGAGTCCTCACGCTTCCTGCGAGGGATGGAAAAGAAGGAAGATATATGTGGGATTAACAAGGTTTCCAGGCACTAATTATGGTGGCAGACTTCCAGTGAGGGGACACTGGGGGATTTGTTTGATGCCCTGTGTGGAAGGAGGGAGCGGGAATAGCCCGGCGGGAATAGTCGGCATGGCCACGTTGGGATGTCAGGTTTCCCTCCTCATGGGGCTCTGCACTACCCACACGCAGCACTGCGAGGGACGGGGGTTCACTCGGGTCAGTTGTGCCCATAAACCGGGCTGACGGCGGCACCGGCACCCCTGTCCCCAGCACAGGGACAGCAGCACTGACCTCCCCTGGTGCAGTGTCCTGCTTGGATCCAGCTCGGAGTTGATCTCAGGCTGAATCCCTCTCTCCTTTCACACTGAGGTGCTGCAGTGAACTCGTAGTGGCCGTGCATGACGTGCCATGCTGCTTTCTCTCATTTGCCCTCACCATTCTGCTTGCATTGGCTGCAGCATCTGGCACGTGCCTTAAAATCCTAAAAGATAAATTGCAGCCATAGGCAGAGTCCTTCTATCCCAGGCCCACTGCTAGGTTAGTGCTTAGGCCTAGCACCAGCTTTGCAAGCTCTTGTGCCCGGGGTGCTCTTGACTCCGTGTCCAATCCAAGAACCATGGCCACCAAAAAACACGGAGAAAGAAAATAACTATATATTGCAGCATCCTTCAAATTCTGGGTGGTCTTCCATTGAATTACAGGTTATCTTCCTCCTTTTCTGACAGGACAATGTCTCTCACAGCTCTTCATACTACCCTTTCCACTCCGCAACACCTGACAAGGGCTCCTATCTCAGCAGTACTTTCTTAAAATCATTTATTTACCCCAGAGATACTCATGTTGAAAGCACTTTACAAAACTTCCGCTGTTGGCATTTGTAGAACAGAGGGGCAATCAACTTGCTGAGGGTGCAAAGCTATTAGAATTGTGCCAAGGAATCAGGCTTTCCTAGCTCTTAATCTGGATTGATTTCATTACTCCTGCTCACTGCTATAACTGTTAGAGACACAAGAGAAGGAAGTAGCTGATCGCAGAGCTCTTAAAGCATCTTATCCCTTTCTGCACGTTGGCTCTTCTGTCTGTCATGAGGCTGGAAGGTAATTCCAGCTCCTGGGACAGAGGGAATCCCCTGGATTGCACCATCTCCCATAGCCTGCCCAGCAGCAGACCAGGATGCTGGTTTGGTTTTTACATTTCTGCTTCGAAGCCCACTCACTGTCTCACTCAATGCTCCCCATCTTTCAGATAGTTTTTCAGTCCCTAGATTACAACATCTTTGGGCAAAGTGGCATAGGGCAATAAGGGAAATTTGGAAATAGGATACTAATTCCAGGATTTGTTTACACATAGGCAG
Organism: Tinamus guttatus; assembly: GCF_000705375.1. Next base: position 24,565 of record NW_010580543.1, on the reverse strand, counting down.
GAAATAGTGTAGAAAAAGCTTTGCTGCTTCCTTGCTAATTGATCCGGCTCTGTTTTGTTGTCCGCCTGGAGCGTACCCTTCCCTGCAGGAAGAAAAACACTTCGTGAACTAGAAGAATGAGGAAAGTTTTTGAAGAGCTCCTGGCACTACATTTGCAAGCACAGAAAGGGAACAGAGCAATTTTTATTTCCAACCACACTTAGATTATTGTTATAAAGCTCTCTAAGATCCTTGGCACCAGGGGATACAACATCAGGAAGACAGATTGGAGAACATCATTAAATGGCAAACAGCATCTTGTGAGGCCTGTGTGATAAAGCACTTGGCAAATGCAGCCGTGAGCTAGACCCTGTAGAAGAGGCTGGATAAAGTACACGTTTTCCTTTATACCAAAATCTGTGGTGACGTTTGGGTCTTGCACGTGTGTTTAGCCCACAGTGAACCCCATGGACCTGCCTAACGTTGTGTCTGAGACCAAATATTAGATATCATTGTGCCACCCAGCACAACGGCAGCAAGCACTGAACCCCCTCAGTGCCCGGGACAGCAGCTGCTATTCTGAGCAGTGATGAAAGCCGTTTTTCCCCTTCACCCTATGTTCATGCCTTGATGAAATGCAGTCATCAGCCCATTGCTCCTTGGAAAGAGGGTGTTGACAGGTAAATGTGTCTGCTTCCCATCTGCTGGCCGAAGAGCACATCTTACGGCATGAAATAAACTGTCGCAAGACACATTTCAAGCATGATCGAGGAGGCAAAATATCCTGTATTCTACTGTTCTGCCAGTGGGAAGGATGCAGAACTAGTAGTTTCTTTCTTAAGCTGGATTCTCCCAGCTGCCTCCCCGGCTGCCTTCTCCGATGGGTTGAACAGATTTGGCCAGACCTGGTTGAGAAGAGCAGAGCCCCAGCACCACCCATCCGTCCTGGAAACATCCTCATCTCCCTGAGAGCTCCTGAGGCACCTCCAGAGCCACCAAAGGGACCACACGGCCCTTCCCAGGGTCTCTTGGAGTGTCACAAGCTGTCCCTCTTGCAGCACCATGAGCTTTGTGCCCGTGTCATGAGCCCTGCACTGTTCAGTGGAGGCTCTGCCAGCCCAGAGAGCAGCGTTACACCAAAGCCACCCAGGGAGGTGTCACACCGTCAAACAGAGCACCAGGAGCACCAGGGGCTCCGTTTCTCTGGCTCTGATGCTGCAGTGGGAATGTAGCACCAAGCAGCAGGGAGCAGCCACGGCTGTAGAGCTAGTGCGATTGCTCCACAAACGTGAGGTTGGGATCCCAGTGCTCAGGCTGTTCAGTGCCGCACGATCAGCACAACCACAGGACGGCGAGCGGGGCCGGCCTGCGCGCCGCAACGTCCCCAGCTAAACCCACACCACGGGATGGTTCTCATGGGGATGGTCATTAGGAGACAGGAACGATCCCGCTATATAAACCTGCAAGGCCCCGAGGCAGGGTCTGCGGTAAGAGTAAATAGGAAAACCAGCTTTTAATTTGTAGTTGGAGAAAAGGATTATCTGGCATTGCTTAGAGAATGAACAGGAACCCTGCAGTGTTGCTGTATACAGCCGTCCTCCTCTGCTCCTGGGGAGCTGCAATGATAGAAGCTTAATGATCCCTTTTCAGACCATAGGAATTTATTTTACACGGTCCATGTAGCTTCTAGAGCAGAGGAATCTGCACAGTGGAATCTAAAAGGGACTTTAAGACTGACTGGGTAGGAGCAGCCCTTCCAAGCTGTTGCTGTTTCACATTCTTTAAGAGACATCTCTTCATAATTTAGGATATCCTCAGCCAAACCCAAGTCCAAACTCTCTGCTTCCACAGTGGTTTTAAATGAGCAATTTTGCAACTGCAAGTAATCCATGGTGAGAAATAGCTGGTTGATTAGCAATCCTCCTCCTCTCCATGTCCCAAAGGAAGCCTGTGCAGGACAGAACATTCATTTATTGGCATGGCTGCACTATTTTCCTTTCATTTCATCTCACTTTCGTAAACAGCCCCATTTGTGGATGCTGAGATCTGAGTCTGTCCGTGGCCTCCTGTTCCCACACACAGGTTCCCCCCACATGCCATAGCACTTCATTAAAGACTGAGTTGAAGGATAAGGAGCCAGTGTGTTAATTCTCCTGGTGACACTGCAATGAGAGGTCTCTCATTTTCACAAGAGCCAGCATCTACACCAAGGGAAAATTAAAAACTGGGCTCTTGGGATCACGTATTTTGTAACCTTGGCAGCTCCCAGTAGGGTCTCCCCAGAAAGCTCCCACTCTGAATGGCAGACCATGTCCACAGGAAAAGCAAGGACCAAGGATGGGTTCACTTAAGGCTATCTCCATTCAATGTAAGTTTAAGATCTCATTCTACAAAGTGTCTTTACAGAGACATCAGTCTCCCTCCTACTGTTTTTACTTTCTGATAGTCATTGAGAATGCATTTGGGCTCCAAAATTAACTGAAGATAGAGAAAATATCTTAATTTTATAAAAATATAGCCAAGTAGGAAAATATTAAGTTGTGCTGTGCCATGATTATATTAAAGCATTGCAAGTTAACACTCAGGTTTTGGGTTTAGTTCTATTATTAGTTTGGTGTTAATATGCAGGTCTGGCCAGCTTTCCTGACAGCTCTCCATCTATCTTCCCAGCACAACAGCAGTCAGGAGCACTAAAGATTAATTTGTTAATATTCATATGCCATTTTGAGATCCATCTTTAGTTCTTGTTTATGGAATTAGAGGAGCTCCAGCGGTGATTTCAGAGCATGCTGGTTTGGAGGCACTTCATAAAAATGGTTTTATCCTCTGTTCTTTATTCGGATTCTCTTGGCCAACTCCTCTGTGCCAAGGAAAACTCATTAGAGCCCATGACACAAAGGGCAACACTGCATTAGTCTGAACTCCGGGGTCCAGTGACCTACAAAGCTCATGGACTAACACCACGGCAAGCAGGGAGGCTACACGTCGGTCGGGAAATGATCAGTGAGGGTGAGTGCAACGTGCACTTTGTCAGCTCTGATGTTTTACCTTTAAAAATGAGACTTTCCCATTGCCCCAGCAATCCCTTAGTAACATTTCTCTGGATGGGCTCCGACCCCAGGGTTCTGCTAAGCCGGGCAATGGTGCAGTAGATGTTTTGCTCCCAGGGGCCTGCAGCCTGTCCCAGCAAAGCGCTCGGTGACACGTGGGACCTCCTAGCATCATAGACAGACAGCACTGGGTATAGTGGCACCCTCCTCTTCGATAATATGTTCACATTCCCTCCCACAAATTGCAGGCCGGGCTGTGAGCATGCTGTTAAATGCAGAAGGTGTTAAAATGGCAATAGGATGGTAACAAGGGAAAAGTGAGGGTTTCCTTCCTGGTGCATTCCCCATTTCTTAGGAAAGAACACAGCTTCTGAGGCTAGAGAAAGTGATCTCCAGCTGATTAACTAACATAGAGGTTCAATGTGAAATCTAAGTATGCAGTGAGCAGCGGCTGCCCCTGGAGAAATGATGGGAATGCAGCCAAAGACACAAATATTAGGGATCACTAGGCTAGAAGAAGGGAAGACAAGGGGAATTGGAGCCAGCAATAGTTCCATGTGATGTGGTTTTTTGGAGGGTGGAGTGTTTCCCATATAAAGATGTGGAGGGTGGGATTCTCCTCACTAACATTAGTTGTCTGACAGTCAGGGAACAAGTGTCTTCTGTGGTTAATGGAGGAACAGGGGGCATCTTCCAAAGGGCAGCTCAGCCCTGTTGCTGCAAAGGAAGATCTCACTTCCACTACATCTTACTTTGCAGATGTGTAATGGTGATTATGTTAAATTAAACCTTTTGGAGCAAAAAAAATCTTCACACAGAACAAAGCGGTGTTTTATAAAGGAGCTTTCTGAAAATGAAACCTGAAGTTATCCAGCCCTAAAAACAGAAAGAAAATATTTATCACCAGTGGGGAATGTGAAGAAAGAAGGAGGCAAGTTGCAATAACTCAGCATGGAGCATTCAGGGATTTAATTCATTTCACTGTAATCAACAGAACGAGGCAAAGAATGTTCCTCTCATCCTCTTTCCTTGTAAGTCCTGTTTCTTTAGGAGGATCCTTCTGGCCTTTGAAATACTTTAAAAGGTCAGACTACACAGCAGGAAGAACTGCAGAGAGAGAAGGGAGAAAGCAGCAGAGAGAAAACCATCATTGGAAGCCCACCGAGGAGAATATTGACTAGATAAATAATATCATATTAAGTAGAATTCAAGAGCCAGCCCTGCCATGCTCTGCTAACAGAGAGTGAATAATTACAGACAAGGTTAGGAGGTGAACGCCTGTCTCCTGGAGGGGATGAGGAGGGGATAACAAGCTTAGCACACTCACAAAGGCAGCCAAGGAAATTTGACCCCTTATCACAGTTATCTGTGGAGAAGTAGATGACATTAGCCCCATAATGGGATTGGTACCACATGAAGCTTTGCATTTCTGATGTTGCAAGGAGGTTACTGACACCAATCCCTGCTAATTTATTGAATTGCTGCAATAAAAATGCCTTCCCTACTGAAAATAGCGGAGAGTAACTGAATAAACCTCTTGAGTAAAAGGGGCTCATTGCCTGGAGAGGATTTGCAGGGCACCGCACTTATTGAGTTAGCGGATTCGGAGGCTGCCAGCTGCTCCAAAGAGGGATTAAACTGAATGATGACACTTTGTCCTGCCTTCCCGCTTCCCATCCTGAGCCGCAGACCGCCGGGCTCGGAGACGACGGAGGTGGCTTGTTGGATACCACGGAGCGAGAGGAGGCTGGGGACGTCGCCTTCATTTCTGTGCAGAGCTAACACAGGGCTCAGAGCTGGATCCTTGTGCTCCCTCCATCCTGGAGCTCGTCAGGCTTCTGTTTTAGGGCAGTTTTCCACCCGGGAAGCAGCATTTCTCTGCTAGCCACAGTAGGAAAGAGGTGGGAGGGAAAAAGGCTGCTGTTAAATGGAGATCAGCCTTCACTAGCGTGTTGGAAAGTAAGGGGAAGGTTAAGAAAGCTGGTCTGCTTTGAGGCCTGTGGAAGCAGACCAAGAGCCACCTCCAAAGAGAGTCCAATTCTTAAACATCTTCTGAGCACCTCTCTACACTGTGGGTTCAGCTTTTTTTTTAATACTTCCAAACAAAATAGCATAGTGCTCCTAGGAAATGGAGCACCAGGGAAAAGCCTTAGTTGGGAGCAGGGAGAGACACCGGGTTGTCCAAAGCCTTTTCCTACCTCTAGCCCTTTGCCACTTTGTCTGGGTCACCTCAGAAGCTCCTTTTCTGAATTGATAGGACACACACAGCAGCCTTTACCAGATAAGTAACTGCAAAAGGCCAGGGCTGAAGCACACTCCTGTATTCCCATTTATTCCTGTATCTCAGAGGCGTTTTGGGTTTCTCCAGAAATGCACAATGATCTGGGAGAGCCAGGGCTACTGATTCCATCCTTGCCTGCTGGCAGCAGACAAACAGGATAGCTCCCAAACTGCATCTTCATATCAGGTTGGTTCATCAAACCTTTTAATGTCACAGGCAGTTGAAGCTGAGCCTTTAGGTCAGCCACTTTAGATGCATTTTATAGCTATTTTACAGTCCTTAGTAGCACTCCTAACTTTTTATTGTTTTGGATGACTGATTTTCCTTACCACAATTTGTGAGTCTCTCATCCATCCATGTGGCCCAAACACATTAGTATCCTGGGAACTAATGATAGCTATTGACAAAAAATATTTTTTTAAGTGGTAGCTACTGATAAAGCACAGAGAGAAGTGGGTGGAAGCAGGGTATGAACAACTGCTGTATAAAAAGCATGTGATTACAGTAGCATTTGGAAAGGATTCAGGAGAACCTATGATGGGTTAAAGATGAAGAAAGTTAAGAATAATATTTTGGGAACTGTGTTTCAGGGCATAGCACATTCACCAAAACAACCCAGACTTAATTCATTGTATAGTTTCAGGCACAAAAATGGAGGTGGAAAAAAGCACTTGATAGAGTGAAACTCATAGCTTCTATATTTTCAGAATCAGGTGGTCCATTAAGGGGCTAAAAACAAAGTGTACTGATTTTACTTTTGAAATCTCCTTCATTTTCAAAGTTACCTCTCTGGGAAAAAAAAATAAACAGTATTTCTCCTTTTTATTTTCATTGCAGACAGAATGTTTTGATTCAGTGCGGACTAATAATTTCGTGAAATTTTTTCTATTCAAGCATCAACTAAAAAAAAAATCCCTCTTTTTCTCCCGTCAATACTAATGAAGAGCATTTCTGACCAGGGGCAGAACAGTGAGGGTACAGCCCGGAGAACCAGCTTTTCGGTTGCACTTCATTGTGTCATACCAGGAAGAATCTTTCCAGTTAACCAAGCCGTAACTCGGCACGTTTAGCAAATTTCTCTCAGAGGAAATTCTGGGATGGAGCAGAAGGCAGTAGGGGCCAAGGAAGAAGGGAAAGGGAGGATGGGGACAGCAGATCTCCAGGGTCACAGCCCCTCGCGAGGGCACAGGGCTACATCAAGGCACGCAAAGATCAGCTGCCCTGGGTAGAGGTGGGCCACAACAGAGCCGTTTTCCTCTCTTTTATCCAATATTTTGTCTCATTGGCATTTCTGTATCGTTTGGGGAATACATTTACTTTCAGCTCCATAATCCTTCAGCTCGGAAGAGACAGGACGCCTTATAAACAATGCCTTCAAGATGACAAATAGAGATGGGCTTGTTCCTTCTGGAGGGTTTTATTGGTCGTGTTGTTAGGAAGATGAATGAACAAATGAATAAATGAACCAGCTATTCCCACAGGGGACGACACTGTAGCCACAGAGAGTTGGCTCTTGGCTCTCAAGGCAGTGATGCTTTTATCCTTCAGGTTTAAGTCTTTCTGTCTTTAGAGTGAAACTTGTTTTAAATGCCCAGATATGCTCCTGGCACAGAATAATTTAAGCAAGAGTCAGGAAATCACAGGAGTGGAAAGAAGGAGAGATGCAGACACAGAGGTAGCGAAAAGCTGACTCATGTTGTCGACCCAAACGACAAATGTGGAGAACAGAAAGTGGAGAGCACAGCTCAGAGCAAAGCCTGATGCCGCAGACTCTCTTTTTCTCTTGGAAACATTGGAAATTCTACAGTGAAGATATCTCAGAGTGCTTGACCCGCTGTTAGCTCATTAAAGAAGCAGTCTTCCCAGACACCAACAACCATTGGCATGAAGCATTATGAACCTCTTACCCTTTCTCTTAACAACAGGATTTTCGAAAACAACCTCAAGCACAAACTTGGAGCCTGAAGAGATTTTTACTATGAAGAATGACCCTGTAACCAAGTACGAACTCAACTCTCAGGCCGAGGCATCAGCCAGCCTTTAACCCTATAGACTTATTCTATTCTGTCCCGCAAGATACAAGAACAACATGCAAAGACGTGCTAAAGACATGGTCTAAGGAGGTGTAACCGGCCCAGCTGCGATGCCGCTGCTCCCCGAGTCAGCAATCTGCCTTGTTTGCAACAGCATTAAAGGTCACCGTTTTGATTTGCTTGCATCTTACGGGCATTTTCCGCTGCTATAAAAGATGACACAAAGGGAAAAAAGCTCAAAAGACGGTGGCCCTCCCTCCCCGCTCCGCTCCTCTTATGTAGTCCCCTCCATTTCTATCTAGTCGTTTAATTGGGAAGTCTGTTTGCTCGCCCTCGCTTTGTGACGCATTCCAGATATCGTGTTCCCTCCTGATTGCTTCCACTCTGTTTGCCTGTCTATTAATTCTTACAGCTGGCTGCCTGTCTGCACAGAGGAGGCCTCTCCTCCGCCAGCCACACGTGTCCATGCGACTTTCCCACCGCCCGCTGAAGGAACAGGCTGTTTGGCACGGCGGGTGGGATTTGCACCCCGGCGTGGAGGGAGGAACAGGTCTCCGGGGGAGGGAGGTGACAACGGACTCGTGCGTGTCCTAACAGGGAGACGGGGTTGTTCCTGGTGACAACAAAACCCTGCGGTCCTGGAAAATGGCTTTGAGAACTAGGAGATCTGGTCCCTCTTCCTGAGCAGGGCGCATGATATCCATAGGAGTCTGTCCGGGAAACAGGCTGGAGGACTCCTCAGTCCTGGAAAAACGGGGAGGGAGCAGCAGCTAAGTTTTATGCTTCCTATATCCATCAGGAAGGAAAAGCCCAGGCTGCTCAGAGAGTGCCCTGACCCTGCAGTCAGGCAACTTCTTCCCCGGTTGAGCCCTTTTGCTTTGACTCTCAGTGCTCACAGTTTATTTTAAACAAGCTCTCAAAGCTCAATGCATGGAAAAATTCAGGAACACTTGGAGACTAGAATCAATTCCCACGTATTTAGCTTAGCTCTCTGCCCAGCAATGCCAGCACAAAGCAGTACAAGTCCTTAGGCCTGATAACACTACACTGTGCAAACATTTTCATGAAGCTGTCTTTGACTATTACTTTTCCCCTATTGCTTTACAGCGCACAGAGCTGGCCTGTGCAAAACGTCCTGCGGCCACCGCGGTGTTTCGAGTCCCTCACACCCTCACAACACACCCCTGGATCTTCAGGATGCTTCCCTGGCTTTAGGGATATATTATGCCTTTGCTTGGCTGCTGAAGGATGGGCTGGAGCTATATGGGCTGATTCTGCAGCTGGAGAATAGTCTGGATGGAGATCTGAGCGAAATTATTGCCTTTTCATTTGCAGTGTCCAGAACCTAAAGACCTCACACACATGTGGAGAGCTCCACAATCCCTGCCTGGAGCTACCAGAGTCTGAACTCCCTGCTCCTTCAGAAGGATCTCGGAGCTCCCGTGCATGTGGATGGTGCCATGGAAAGCCTGCCCGGTGACACCGGTACGGACGATCCTATGAGCCCAAGTGAGCTGAGCTGCCTCCCACTTGCAGTAGGCTAAAAGTCCACACACGGACACGCATTCCCAAGCAGCAGCAACCTGCACATTTACACAATAACACCCTACCTGCCAGCACAGAGCCCGACCCAGGCTCCAGGACAGGAGTGACTCCAGATTGCTCCATTTCAGTGGCCGGGCGATTCGTGGGCTCAGCAAAGGCGGCCGTGCTCTCCCCACGAGCAGTGGCCCGAGGACACCAGCACTGCCCACGCGGCCGCACGTCCCGCGGTTCCCCTCCTGCTGTGACCACCTCAAGCTTTGGCTGGAAAACAGGGAACATCATCACGTCAGAGAGGCAAGTGGGATGACGCTGCCAGACACGCACAGCCCGTCTTTCTCCATTAGTAGAACTGCAGTGAGCAAAACCATGGAGCGTTTTGGGGCCAAAGAAAGATCTCGCTCTACTTTTCCAGGCTTTGGCTTGGAGGAAGTTATTCCTCTGCAGCTGGTGAGAGAACAAAAAGAAAACTTTTTATGTCAAACCCCTGCTGGGTTAGAGAGATGCATGAGGCGAGCAGGAGCTAAGCAGCACAACGCTGTAAATCCTCCATGGAGGAGGTTATTGTTGTGCTGTTTTCAGATCACTCGTACCAGGCACTGAACAATTGCAAAAGCAGAGCAATTTGCTGATGCATCGTCTCAGTGAGCACTTCCGAAACCTCTCCATGGCTTCTGGGAAAGCAATATAATGAGCCGATTGATCCTCAGGTTTTTCTGTGTTCGGAGGAAAAACAGCAATAACAAAAATAGTGCATATTTTTAAATGCTTCAAATTGCCACTGAGTTCTGTAAGTTCACATTTCCCACCCAGCTGGGTGGGCAAATGATGGCCATGTGCCTTTTAGGAAAAAAAAAAGACAGGAAAATTGCTGCATGGAAGAGTATGTGCTGTACATTGAGCTCTCCCTCCGCATGCTCGGGATCAGCTAAACTCCCTTTGCTGCTGGCGTGACAAGGACTTCTGCAGCTCTTCAGCAATTTGCCTCTTTCCTGCCCCTTTGCCCTCCCCTCCTTCCCCCCGGCATGTCCCTTCTCCTGCACACCAGGACACTCCTGCCCAGACCCTCGGGATCCCAAACGCAGATTCCCTGCGACGCCGCTCGTGCTTCCCGCCCCAGAACAGCACTGGAGCTCTTGTGAGAAGAGGTGATCGGGTTATACCCTATTGTGAATGGAGTAACTCATGAGAGTCCCCTGCCCTACCTGTGATTTAACCCAAGTTGGGTGTTTTTTCACAGCATTTCAAACCCCCCTTCACACAGGCAGCCTCCACGTGCTGGTAGCGCTCTGCGCACTCATTCACTCCTGCAGCCCCAAGGGCATCAGTGACCGTATTCCACACAGGTGACATGGAAAAAACCTCTCTGAAAGATGGTCCCAAGATACAGCACGAAAGACGGGGAAGCAGTGAGTGTCCCAAGGAGGGTGACAGCACAGAGACATCTCCTGCCTGAGAGAAAAGCATCAAGACGATCTCAATTCCCAAGTCATGCTACTGTGCTCCTATGCACCTGGGATGTCTTAAGTTTAGTTTATCTAAAAGACTTTGGCACTGCAATTCAGGAAGATGCTTCCGGACCGGTTTCAGAGGCAAGGGGCAGATGTGGGTTGCCCCATCACGCTCACAGGTTGTTTCTTTACTGCTGTGCTTAGAGCATGTGTTCTTTAACGTGCTTGTGCCCAGGAAACTATTCTTCCCTGGAAGAGTTAATGAAGAAACAGAGAGTGCCCTGGAGCACGAGCAGCCTTCCCAGCCAGGGGGATTAGAAAGGCTTCTCTCTTCTTGATATTTCAGAGCTTGCAATGGAAGCTACAAAGTTTGTAAACATTCCCACTTGGCAGCCTCCTCGTATTTACTTAGCCTATGATTTATAAAGTGACTCTCAAGTTCTCTTTCAAAGACCCAGCTCTTTGCTGTATCAATAAAGATGTGTGTGGGGATCAGATGTGGATACGCAGCTCCGAGCACAATTCCGTTAAGTGCAGTCTGCAGGGCTTTGCCATTTCATACCTCCTTTTGTATCGACTACCTGCCCTCCTTATTAGATGGATGTGGTCCTGGTGGGCCAGGGATGTTTCTCCACACTGACTTTACTCCAAAGCTGCTTGGAGAACATCCCACCAGTGTGTTTAGCACAGGCCTTGCTGTCTGTACGGCGCTGCGTCGAGCTGGACCCACTGGTGCTTCTCAGGGGCAGTCAAGTTGCCACTTCTTTTTGCAGACCAGTGTCAATCCTGTGGGTAGAATTAAAACTGCTCTGGTGCTGGTCATGGGCCTCATCACAAAAATACTTTGTGGATAAAGTGGCTGTGATGTTTCTGGTGGCCTATCATATAAGTAGGGGTGGAAGGGACTCTTTTTTTCTATCATGGAAAGCATTTCCAGGTTTCCAAATGGTCCTTTTTGTTCGCTGGTAGGACATCACGTGTAAGAGGGAGGCTGCTCAGTGGGAAAGGCTGACACAGGGACTCATGTCTCCTATTAGATGCCTACCTGAGATGAATATAATCCACAAACTGTTGGGATCCTTAAGAGGGATCCTCATCCTCGACATTCCCAGTCCCAAACTTGGTTTTTACTAATGCTTCTAATATCCACTTTAGAACTGTTCCCACATAGCGATCCCTCTTCAGGAAAACAGTATTTTCTAAAAAAAAAAAAGATATTTTCCCACAAAATTCTCAGCTGTCTCAGCTAATAATATCACATATAAACTGAAAGCCATGAGGACATCCTATTTTATTAAGTTCTTGGCATGACTTTTTGTGTAACTTGCAAATTCTTGTTTGCCCAGCTCTGCTCCTAACAGACCAGGGGAAATTTTGGCTACTGCTGCAGAATGAAACAATAAAAAAAAAAAAGATATTTTCCCACAAAATTCTCAGCTGTCTCAGCTAATAATATCACATATAAACTGAAAGCCATGAGGACATCCTATTTTATTAAGTTCTTGGCATGACTTTTTGTGTAACTTGCAAATTCTTGTTTGCCCAGCTCTGCTCCTAACAGACCAGGGGAAATTTTGGCTACTGCTGCAGAATGAAACAATAACAGAGTGTGGCTT
>NW_010580542.1:861260-888046 GCF_000705375.1 Tinamus guttatus | reverse complement strand
TCGGGTAACCTCAGATGGGAGGGGCGGCCTTGTGTGGTCTCGTAGTTTTATTTTCATAACTGAAGTAGGTGTCGCGGCAAGACCGTACTTGGGCCTGGGAGGGTGCAGCCTGGTTTGCGAACTCCCGTGTGCTGTTGTATTGCCAAGCTCCTCCATCTCCGCGTCAGGAAGAGTCTCTCCCACCCAAACTGCCCTCAGCTGGTCTTTACCTGCTGCTTATGTTGTGTTTGGACAGAGACAGAAAGATCTGTGGGTCCCACTTGGTTTTGGGGTGTCTTCTGGGCTCCTCCTGTGAAATAAGCACAGCTGGACAGCGAGAAACTGCCCTGCTGGGGCTGCTGACTTGTTTGGCTGTAGTTTGCTAAAGTCTTTCAAGGCTTTTTCTGGGGGAGTCGTGATGTATTGATTCAATTTGAAAATCCCAGATATTACCGCTGCGCTCCATCTCGTGGAAGAGGCGACGACACAGACTTTAAAGTGATCCTGTAGAGCTGCTTTGAGTAATTAAACCCAATGATGCCTGGTTCTTGGCCAAAGGAAGGAACTGCAAATAGCAACGGATGCAAAAAGGATCTAGGAGAAATGGTTTGCCATCAAGATGCAATTAACTTCCTAAACACTCTTGAAGTGTCTTTTTGGAGCTGATTATGTGTTTGACATCTTTTTATCCCTGCATTGTTCAAGACTGCGCTATTGCTCTGAGGAGATGGGCATGGCCAAAGCACTCGGCATCCCATAGAATCAGCTGGCACATGCACCTCGTGTGTGCTGAAAAAAATCAAAAAGTAAAAGACTAACAACTTTTGAGACCATATGGACAGTGGAATTTCATCCCTGACAAAAGAATCTAAATCCTGCCGAGGTACTTTAGTCCTCAGTCGACCTAGCTGTATCCAATGGCTTTGTGTGGACGAGGCTTAGGTATGTGCTTCACACCTCTTGCTGCTTCACTTTCGGATGGACTTTTAGGAAACTGTTGTCCGAATAGAGGAGCTAGAGAGCAGAGAGGCCCTGGTTTCTCAGGCGAGCTTGCCCAGGAGCACCGGGCATGGGGAGAGTCCGCGGGCTCGCGGGGCCCCCGGACGGCAGCCGCCCGCAGCAGCCGCCGTGGTCTGTGCGTTTGTGACCTGGTCCCCGCGGTCCCTGGGCTGCGGGACAGGCGCTGCTGGCTGGGATTGCTCCGTGGGGCACGGCCTGGTGGGTAGCCCCATGAGAAGTCAGTGATAACCTGCTTGCATGTCATGTGCGTTGAAGGTTGCCATCTGTTTTACCAAAACCAACCAAACAAGCAAACGAGAGGAGTTCTCTGATTTTCTCAGGCGCCTTTCATAGCTTTTGACCTTTACTCCATTGATGTTTGCAGTGCTTTGGGAAATTGGACTTGGCATTGAGGCAGCAACTATGATTTACAGCAGGGGGTTATTTGGACGTATTTACGTCTGGCTGGTTCCACCAGAAAAAAAAAAAAAAAAGAAAAGGAATTAACCTGGATTCGCAATTATAGAATGGTTAACCTTGTAATAGTTGCGCTTGGACAAGTCTGAAGCCATTGAAATGGCTTGAAAGCCATGTAACTTTAATGAATAGCTGAAAATACAAAGAGGAATGGTTGCTCTGAATGTTCCTCAAGTGGAATAAAAAAAGGTTTTCTTGAGAGAGGACTGCAGAATAGCTTAGTCATACAGGCCCAAAAAATAGGGTTCTGTGTGGGAAGAAGTTAGGAGAAAATTCTGTTGAACAAATGAGAATTCTCTGAATTGCCTCCCCCAGAAGCAGGTTCCAGAAAGAGGCTAAATTTCATTAGCAATAGTGAAATGTATTTTTTTTCCAAAACTTTTTTTCTCCCTTGCACTAGCAGTAATAAACAGGCTTCTCTGCATGATGCAGTGTGGAACAGCAAAATGATAAACTGAGCACTGGCATTTTTTTCTTCTTTGCAGGGAGAGGCTGAGACAACACAATGGACAATTTGCTGATTACCAGTTCCCTTCACTGCTCTAGAATTTGCTATATCTGGTAAGGTAGAGCAGGTATGTTTTAAGTAATGCAGTATCTAGTGCAAACAAGGCTTTGAAGGTAGAGTGTCTCTTCCTGACTGATATAACAGGGAAGACAGATCTCATTAATTTCAGAGACAATCCTGGAGCAGGCAGTATTTGTTAATTAAAGTATTTACTAGACTTTTCCAGGCACATTGGTCATTTTCCTAGAACAGTGTCTCATTACTTCATCACTGGGCTGATTACATTACATGGTTATTATTATTATAAAATAAGTAATGTGATGCTTATGCTGATTTACTTTGTGTGCAGCTGTCTGAATTTTTGAAACAGTTGTTGCTTGGAAGTGCCTTATGTAATCATTTGAACACTGTTTAGACTCTTCTGATGATCTTACTCATATTTATGAAACAATTCTGTTCAGTAGTGATTTTTTTTGAATCACTTAGCATGTTTTTTTGGAAACCTAGAATTATTCTTTGAAGGGATATTAGATGTAACGATGTAACATAACTGTTACTCACTTTTTATTAAAATACAACCTTACTGATATATTTTTTTCCCTTAAATAACAAGCCAAGGATTAATGTTTGAGGAAGGGGGAGACTTCCCCAAAAGAAAAAAAATCCTAAAAAAAAAAAAGTTAGGACATGGATGATACAAAAGATTCAAGTATGCAGAGATTTTATATCTGCATCTCTTCTTATTAAACAGTTAGGTATAGGTAATGTACATCCCGTAGCAAGCCTTGAATTTCAAGGCTTCCTTTAAAGTCTGTGCCCTAGAGAAAAGCAAAGCTTAGAAATGTGTCTTTTTGGTATACCCAAAATAAAAACTTTACCATCCTAGGCGACTTTTTTTGCCCATTTTTTTTTTCACACTAGTAGTAGAATGAATTTGAAGACATGAAGAAACACAGTACTGTGGAACAGTGAGGGGGGAGAGCACAGCAGCGTGACCTAGGTGGGTTATTCATGTGCTTGAAGCCTCGCACGTATTTTGTTCTGTACAGGCTTGGTGTATATGCAAGCACACCACGTGAACTGGGGGGTGTGAAGAAAGCCCGGGTGAGTAAGGATTGCGGTGAAAAAAAAATGTGCTGCTGTTTTGAGATGAAAATTTAGGACATTTATCTGTGAATTGATGCAGAAGGCTTGTGAATTGGAGCTGAGTTTGAAATGCAGCATGAAAACGCTTTCACACCTCTCCATAGATGTGAGCTGCTCTAGAGCTGCCTTCGCTGTGGAGGAAATAGCAAGTCCTAGTCATTTCCTCACAGTTTCAATACTTTGTTTTCAGTCCTATTTTTATTCTTAGAGCCAGTGAAAGAGAGGGAGGGCAATTCAGGAAAACTTGTGTCATTGCCAAGCAAATATAAGATCTATTAGGATGTCATTTCAAGTGTCCCAGTGCATTCAGTGTCTCCTGTCTTCTGTTTTGTCTCTCTGGCAATATTTGTGTATCTGTTGAAGGCATTTCAGTGAAGGCTCTTTCATTTCTCACAGCAAAAAGGGAAAGTTGATCAAACTCTGTAAATTCACCTTCTCCCCAAAGAGCATTTGCTGCTTCATTTGCTACTGTTTGTCTCTGAAGCAGGGTAGACCAACTCTACAGCATCAGTGCTCCATCCTCATCCCTACAAAAAAGGTGTTAGGGAAAATTTAACCTTCTACAGCCACAAAGCATCTGACAATTACGATCATTAGATCAAAATGTGTTCTGAAGCTCATGGAAGTTACGTGCAGGGCATAGAATGGTCTCCTAAGTGTTATTTTGCCCTGGAAACTCACCCCCAAAGCCTATGTATCTTCTTCCCATTTACCAAATGGGAGGTCAGCTGAAGCAGTCAGCTTCACAATGTTTCTCTTAATTCAGACTCCAGTAAGAGAACTGTCCTCCCCTTTTACTTGGTATGCTAGACACTTTCTGTTATGTCAGATTTTGGCAAGGAGGTTAGGTCTAGTATTTCAAAAGTCAATATATTCTTTTTAATGTGATCCTTGTTTTGTTCTGTTGTGTAATCCAGGAACGAGGGGGAGAAATACTGATGCATGGCCTTCCTAGAGAGAACGTTAAGAAACTATAAACTTCTTTCCCTGGTCTCTGCCTGCTCCCCCTGCTAAGCTTTAGTGTGCCTGCTCCCCCTGCTAAGCTTTAGTGCTTCCTGTGCTCTCATGCAGAGCATAAAAGCAGTGTAGCTTTTCATCCATATTCCAGCTGCATCTAGGTTCGTGTCCAACTTCAGAATTGCAGTCCCAAGGAATATTCACTGAGCTGCCACATCTCCTGGGAGGCCCCACAGTTTCCCTTTCCCCTGAAGACTTTTATGTGCCCCAAAGTGGCTCAAGTTTGACAGGCCTGAATGATTATTGCTCAAGCTGACTGGTAGTAGGGGCAGGCTGAAAACCACCACTGACTTCTCCACTTTGTTTTTAAAAGGTATGAATCCTGTTCTGAGGACTGCTTGTTCTTCCTCCAGTGACTAAGTTGATATAAAATAATAAATGGTTATTTTAGGTGGTCTTGGGACTCAAATTTTCCTCTAGGCCACAACAGGCATGAACATTCATTCATTCATTTATTCTCCATCTTTCTTTCTCTCTTTCCCCTTCTCTCTTTCTTCCGGACCAAATAAAGCCAATCTGACAGAGACCTTGTAGTTCAGGTCATCATCTCAGTTATGTTGATTCAAATTCCTTCAAGTGAGGGATCCCTTCACAGCTGCAGTTTTCCATCCACTGGGTTGCATCTACTAGGTTAAAAACAGTGCTGAGCTACCAACAGCCACGTTTTAAGTGTGATTCTACACCTTTTTTTTTCGGAGAGGAAAAGAGAGGGAAAAGGCATTCGTGGCATCTTATTCCAGACCTCGTGATACTGAATAGAAAAGGGGAAAGAGATATAAACCTACCCATTTTCAGTATTTCAGTAGTACCTGCCCATGCTGATGTCTGTGTTCCAGCATGTTTTCAGGGACTCCATCCTTCCTAATGCTTTGAATAGGAATACAGGGTAACAAGACCTAGCATATTGTTCTGGACCCTGGCAGGACAAGAAAGCAGAAAATGTTTGCAAGTCGTAATAAACCTTTACAAGGTGAAGGGAGAATATCCAGGTGTGCAGGGACGCTGTTCCCCTGTAAACAGGAGACACCACAGTGTGCTTATATGTTCTTTCTCTCTCCTTTGTGCAAGCACTCCCTTATTCTGTTGTGTCTTTTTTTTTTTTAAATATGGACTGCAATCTCCCATTTGCCTTTTCTTAGTTTGCTTGCCCGTGGCTGTGCAGGTGACAGCAGTTTGGCCCGAGTATTGGACATTAATGGATTTCCTCAGCAGCTTGTTCAGCTTCTTGTTCAGCAGCCTGCTGGGCTGGAGAGCTTTTGGCAGGGGGGCTGATCAAGGGCAGTCATATTCCTAGTCAGCCCGTGAATCTCGGCAGTCAAGGACTCTAGCCGGAGTCCAGGCACCCCAGAGCACAAGTTCTGTTTGTGCTGGTTGTTCCTGAAGGACAGATGTGAACCCGAGCCACAGATAACTTGTGCCTGGCTTGGGAGAGTGAGACTTGCCCTTGCCCTTGCTTTGCCACCCTGCTTTCCACAGCCTCACTCTCTGATCTCCCTTCTATCTTCCTTGCAAAGACAAAAACAGAAACGGGGCAGACTAACGTGGGATGGACATTCTTACCCCTGCCCTGAGCCCGAAGACACATTGAGATTGGGTGGTTCAGGCCCTTATTTGAAGTTCTCTTCTGACATGGCACAGGACAGAAACAAGAGAAAAAAGGTTAAGACAGAAGATGAGAACTGAAAAGGGACTTTCACCCTCCAAGCACTTGCATATGCTTTCCTTGTGCCACCTGTAATCTTTTGTACGAGGCCCTCATTAAATTTTTGAATAAAATGGTGTTTCTTATTGCCTCCAAGCACAGGATAATTTTAGAGAAGCTTATACCACTTCTAGTAGTTCAAACATGGAACACGGAATGCTAGAATAGTACCTAACACTGAAATAAGTCAAGTAATAGCCAGGGAAAGGGGCTTCGTATTTATTCTGACAAGTTTAAGTTCTACTCAGACTATTCAAACAAATTTTGGCTCCATTTGGACTTCACGCATGCTTGAGAAGAGCTGAATTTGGCATATAGTTTGAAAAAAGAGCAGGAAAGGGTGCAACATTTTTTTTTTCAATTTGAAAAACAGTATTTTCTTGATTTTATTTTGGAGATCTGGTTTCTCACATCATCAGTTAAGAATTAGAGCATGCTGCGTGGCAGTGTGCTGTCCATTGTAAATTTGCTAACATTTGTGCCTTTTCTTTTGGCAGCAGTTTACTTCTTGGTTAAAAATAAGTATTTTAAGTACAATTCTCCATCATGAATTGTCTTTTGTCAAGACTATTTTGTGATCTCTTTAAAGCCATTTTCACAATTGCCCATTTCCAGTGCTGGCAGTGGATTTGGAAGAGAATAGAGATGAGGACAAGAAGTGTTTTCTTTTCTCACGTGCATGTCTGAAGCACGGGGCCGGTGTGATACCCGCAGATCACTCGCAGTGATCTTGGCTTGAGTTTCTGGAGGTGCCGAGCACCCATCATTCTTGACAGAGTTTGGCTGCCCTGCACCCCCAGATCCACAGCGGAGCAGGGCAGCGCAGGCCTGAGAGGATGGATTCTGGCAGCTCTGGAAGGTCCTGACCAAGTCTTTCTCTTGGAGAACAGTCGGCAAACTGAAGAACGCAGAGCAACCCCGTGTTTCGGGTGTCGAAGATGACTTTGAGCACTCAAAGGTGTTTCATTTCCCTGAGGATTTTAAATAACTTGTGTGAGCTGTAGTTGGAAGGCAGAGCACATCTGTGGGTTCGTGATGACACTGTGATCGGACACCACCCTTGAGTTGGATCCATCTGATAACTAATCATTGGGGAAGAAGTGGGGGAAACCACAGAGGAGGAGGCAGGTTAGTTTTTGGCTGAGAGGGTTCAATGGCTCTCACCCTGCTCTGGGCAAACAGGAGGGAACCTTGACACGTGTCCCCTTGCAGCAGTGGCTTGTGCGTGGATTGTAAGCGCAGCCCTTGTGTGCAAGCTGTGGCATCCCATCCATAACAAGTTAAGGGGTTAAATCCCTTCTTCCCAATCCTAGCTGTACCTTCACAGTGGTGAAGGCACATTTCCTTCTCATGTTTCCCTCTTCACCCACCCCTCACTCTGTCCCTGTCCAGCACCCAGCCCCAGCAGTGCTGGACCTAGCAGCTGTGGGCTGCTGGCTGAATGACACGGCGAGCTGGTTTAGCAGAAAGGGCTCTTTTTTCCCACCTCTCCAAGATTCCTTGGTCTGTGTAACACAAAAGAAGCTGGAGGGATAGGGAACGGAGGAGGACTGCTTCTTCCCACCTAGGTAAATGGCTTTGCCTTAAAGTGAAATGCTGCGGATTTGATTGTGTCTTGCAGTTTGTAAAGTGAGTGCCAAGTGGGTGTAAAATGCTGCCATTTAGACTTTCACAGGTATTGAGGCAGTGATTGCATGGATCATTTTTCCGAAGCAGCACTGGCGGCAACTGCCCTGGTCTTGCTCCAGTTTTGCTGCTGCTGAGTAGGTGTTTGTGATGCTGCACACAGAGCTGAACTCCAGGGCATTGAGCCGCTCAAAAGTATTTTAAATTTCAACAGATTATTGTTTAGCTGGACCAGTTTCCAACACAGGTCACCCTCCGCCAAAGAAGTTGGGAACTGTGGGCACTGCTTCCCCCTGTGTGAACAGGGCTGCTGGCAAATACGTAGCCCCAGTCTGGCTGCGCATATTCAGTGTCTCGGGCTCTTAAACATCTGCAGCAGAGTAAGTTAAAGAGGCATCATGGTACCATAGTAAGGTTGTTAACAAGTGGAAAATGGTGGCTGGTGGTATGTCAAAGGCATGATGGAAATGATTTTCACAACTATCTCCACCTTGCATTTGCCTGGTACCGGTAATTCTGTATTTCATAAGTGGAGAAAACAAAACCAGAAGATAGAAATAGAGCTACAGGATTCCCTTGACACTGGTAGAGCATGAGTTAATATGGATGTAGCAAATAATTTCATAGATTTAGACAAAAAATATTCAAGTACATTTTCCATGTGGAATGGCACAGAGGGAATAGGGACCGTTTCAAGTTAGAACAATATACTTACACTTTGAATATGACACCACTATATAGTATCTTTATTGAAAGCTTCCATCATCAGCTTCAGTGCTGCACTTAATTTTCCCTTTATTATTTCAGTGAAAGCCACCTCAAAGAAAGTGCAATATCTCAGCAGGTGTCCTCAGCTGCAGCTGAGAAGTACATAAGTGCTGGTGTTTTTGTGAAATTTTTAACTGTAAATATCAGATAGCCCCTAAATACTGCACTTTAGGGAGCAGGAAAATCATTCCAATTACACAGAAGAACATAACAATTCGCGCAAATCAGAAATGAAAGAACAGGATGTTCATGCGAGAAGTTGAAATAATTTTGTGATTACACGCAGCAAAGGCATCTTTCTGTTTTGATGTGACTAGTGTGGTATTCTAAAATCTAACTGTGCAGCATTTTTTTAGTCATTTATTCACCTTTTTTTTATATTTAACAAAGGCTAAAGATCAAGACAGACAACATAAATGTAATGCATTAAAAATCTACACTTTTGTTATGCAGAATCAAAAGCAGTGCCCCATTTACCTAGTTATGAAGAAATGAGCTTTATAATAAAGTGGAATGACAAACACTTCACATTACCCTCAAATTAAATAAAAAGAACAGCTAAAAACTCACTTATTGAAAGATGGGAAACATCCCTTACTATAAATTGGTAAGTAATGGGCAAAGAATAGTAAATTTAAAACAAGGTTTTATGTTCACTGGATTTAATAAGAATATAAAAATCTTACTGTGATATTTTACATAATTTTCAATTGTCTCTTAAAAACATGATACCTAGGAAACTGCAGCTAGCACATTTTCCTTTAGGTTGCCTTTGTCCTAACTATGCCTCGCTCTCTTAGATTAGCATTAGTATTTTAATAGCAACTTTAACCCGTAGAAGCTTTACAGCTTATACTCCTCAGGCAGAAAGGAGATGTCGAAGAACATTTATGAACATAGTAAACATCCCTGTGGGTGGCAGCGATGGTCTTTCCAGCCCCTTCTTTCTCCAGCAGTGACAAAAGACCCTGGAGCACATCAGGTGCTTTGAGTGAGCATTTATGAGCCAGGCTGTGGTCTCTCTTCCACCTACTCCAGAACCTCTTGCTGAAGTTCTGGATGCACTTTTCCCTTCAGCTTTTTATTTATACTCTCCCTATCCCTTTCCAAGTCACAAGTTCTTGTCAGCCTGTTGCAGTCCCTGCCGAGTGGGTTACTCAGGCCACCAGGAGCGGGAAGCTTGAGGGCGAATCCTGGTGGCCGTGGTTTTGATCCTACCATCTTCTCCCATCTCCAGCCAGGACATCCCTGGGCAGCATCCACCAGCTCCTTGGCTGCAGTCAGGTAGTGGAGTGAGGTGTCAGAGTTTGTCTGCCTGGTGTTCTCCTCCAAGAGAACTGTATTTTTGATCCTCTTCCCTTTATTTTATTTGTTTTCTGTCATAAATAGTTCTTCCTTCTTATTTTCTTTTCATTGAGCACTTTCCCCTCTGGAAGGGCTTCAAGGTTTTGCTGACGTGTGCCTAAACAGAAAAGACGTAAACAGAATAGAAAGAATAGCAGTAGGAGAAACTATGGAGAGCACACAAGCTTGGCCATGTTCTATAAGTCTTTTCCTCCCCTCTCCTCCCCTCTTCAAGAAAGGCTTCCATGCTTTTAGGAAACTATATCTTTGCCTGGTCCCTTTATGATGCATTTTTGGACCCGCTTTATGTGAACTTACCTAATTCTATTTTGAACCTGCTGTTGGTATATGCCTCCATACCCTCCTTTGGCAGCATGCTTTCCTTTTATTTCAGTTTTACTAATTTCACCAAGTGACCCAAGCTGTGAAAGAAAATGAAAAACAGCTCCATATCTTTTCACCTGCCTAAATGATTTCATAAACCTTGAACACCTCTGCTGCAGCTCTCTCTTTTCCCAGGTGAAGAGTCACGTCCTTCTAGTCTGGTGCGGTTACTCCATCTCTATATTCGCCTCAGTTGTTTTCTCTGTGTCTTTTCTAAATCTACTGTGTCCCTTTTATCTAGATATCAGGACCAGAGTTGTATATAACATTCAGAATGTGGGTATATGAGTGTTGCAGGTAATGGCAAAATGTTGCCGTTTCACTACCTTTTTTTGATGTTGCCCAACACTTTTATTTTTTTCCTGAGTTGGATCTGGTGGTTAGATGTGGCACTGCTGTGTGATAGTGCTGTGTGCTTCAGAGGAAGCCAAGCTAATTTAGCCAACTGATTGCTGTTAATTTTTAGAGGTGATATTAACCCATACAGGAGCTTTCTCCTGATCTTGTGTATGATTATGTTTGCAATTTGTTGTTCCCAATGAATCGTGTCCCCATGTTCCAACAGTGTTCCAGCTCTATTTTGAGTGAAGTGGAATTCTTATTTAAATAAGATCAAATAAACTCTATGGAGTAGAGGAGGTAAAAATGCAGTAGATGCAAACCCTAGGAATGAGGACAACAGAGAGAAGGTAAATCATGGTTACCTTTGCTGCGGCACCTGAGGCCACTCTTTCTTTGTGGCTCGTGATCCCAACTCAGCATGAAACGGGAGGAGAATTGGTGTTCCTAAAACATCAACATCATCTTCACAAATCTTTATGCTTTCCTTTTTTTTTTTAATTTCATCTCTAACATTTTTAGGTGCATGGATGCCATTAGTGAACAGTTGGTTTGATTCTGTTTTTATTTTTTGCTGTAGTTACCAGAGGCTTCATGAGAGCACTGGGACCAATGAGAGTGTCCTTTCTGTGCCTGTCTGTCGGTGCACACCCCGTACACGATGCATCTCCTGATCTGAACACCTAGAAGTGGAGTTTGGATCTAGGTAGGAGGCAAAGAGGATAAAATGGCTTTCAGCAGCTCAGACAGAAAGTCTGTAAAAGAAGTGAAAGATTAGCCTAGACCTTTGAATCCCAGTACAATGCCTCTGTCACCAAGCCATCTTTACTTGTTATCTGTGAACAAGCATATGGAGAAAGCTCTTTTGCTTTTCTTGTCTTCACCTGTGTTAATACTTTAGGAGAAAGGAGAATTTCTGTGGTCTGTATTCAAGTATATCTATCTCTTACATATTGCTTGGCACGTTAGTGCTTCTCTGCTAAGTATCCACATGAAACAATAATGGTTTTTAGCAGGGTACCTGTATAGGCAATCATACAAACAGACAATGTGCTATTCTTTTGTAACACTCTTCAGTGCTTTATTTCTCATACTTTAAAAATTCAGGCATTTTAAATCAGCTTTCGAAGCAAATAAAAGATGATGCTACTTGCTCTTATTTTTGGGGGGGTGGTTTTTTGTTCATGTTGTGTTTGCTTTTTGCATTTTTTTGGTAAAATATGCAAACAATAAATAAAACAGTCACTTAAAAATGAATAATTTGAACACTATTCTACTCTTGGGAATGAGGACTACTGGAGGAGGGAAAAAAAATCTTAATTTGCAAGCTCTTTGTCCCTTTGAAGCCCCTCTGTGTTAGTAAGGGTAAACGCAGTAGAAGAATCAGCGTTTTGCTGTTGATCAGTATATTCCTCTCCCTTCTTGTCTTCAAACCGACACAGCTGCTGTCAGCTCTGTTCTTTTTATGCAGGGAGGAGGAGGTTACAGCAAAAATGTTTCATGAAAATATTTTAACACCCAAGCTTGCAAAAAATAAATCCATCCTTCTTGCAGTTTTGTATCATGTTTACTGAAACATAATTCTCCTGATTGCTCTATATAAATTCCTTTCTAATAATATGACTGATGCCTATAACTACGCAGGCAGTGAGGTGATAATCACCCAGGAGGGAGAAGAGCTAGGAATAAATTCAGGCTTGAAATTTAGAACATTTCTAATCAGTGGAAGAATCTGATTCTGGAGCAGCTCTTCAGAAGTCACAGTGGGATGAATCCTTCACTGTGCAAAGATGACATCTGATTTCCAGCTCTGCCAATTTAATCAGAGGGCTGCCCACGGCCTGTACACTCTCTTTTCTGCATAAACTACCAGGTAGAAGGAATTTTGCAGTCTGGGCAATCTGCTGCCTATGCAGGCACACCGTGACTGCTGTATTTTAGGGAATAAAAGGAGAAAATCCACATCCCAGTCTGCTGTGCCTTTCCTATGCGGGGAGTGAGATCTTGTTGAGCTGCCGAGATGTGTTAAATAACTTTTGTGACAGGCTCTGCCGAAGCTGAAGATGACCGCGCTTGGCTGGAGGGTACTGTTACCCAAGCTGAGCTGGCAGCGGCCTGTACAAGCCGTCCTGATTTGCTTCTGCAAAGAGTCAGCCCAGATGAGCTCCAGACGCATTAAGCAACAGTTCTAGTAAGGCAGCTGGCTTAGCACAGCAGAGTGGGAGGGCTGCCGAGGCCCTGCCACAGGCTGGGCCGCAGAGGCCGAGCAGCCTCCAGAGGGAAGGGCGGCCGGAACCCTCGGCTGCCATTTTGCCAGTTTCCATGGCGATTATCAGACACAGCCCCGTGGCTCCGTGTGTGCAGCCGGCTCCTTGCACTGGTGCCACGCCGCGAGCCCCGCCGACGGACGGGCCTGCAGCATTGCCAGAAGGTGTTTGGTTCCAGATTTACACATTGCGGGATGCTCTTCTATGACCTAGAGCATGGCAAAAAGTAATAATAAAAAAAGGAACAGAAGTTATGAACTCGAGGGTCTAGCTCAAAAACTGCTGTAGTTGCTGTCCTGCGGCCCATTTCCTCTTGACCCATTTGGTCATCTCTGCACCAGAGTCCCAGTCTTCACATGCACTTGAGTGCTGGTTAAGGGATATTTGACATGTTGGCAGTGAAAGCCCCCAGGCTTGTGATCAGGCCGTGCGGCTGCCACCATCATAAGCTTCATTGAGATACAAAAGCAGCCACAGTGACTTAGGCCAGAGGTCCTTTCAGCTTAGAGGACTCTTCTTAACAGTGCCCGGCAGCAGATGCTCCCAAGAACTGTGTAAGAACCAGGAAACATAGTGAATGATCCTATCCAGCCTCCAGCAGGCCGTGACTGCTTAAGGACTTCCTAAATCGAATGTTCTTCTGACATGATGTTACATGCAGATCGCTGGGTATGACAGTTACAGATGGTCTTTCACTTCATTATTTTTTTAAGTTCTTTTTTAATCCACTTATACTTTTGACCTCCGTAACATTTCATGGCTATGAGTTCCACAATTTAATTATATATTAGAAAAAAAAAGGAATGGCTTGCAGGACTGACACTGCACAATAGCTGTGTGCTCCTTGGAGCTTGTTTGCTATTTAGCCTGCTCATTTTAAAGTTTCAGCCTACAGGGACACATGCAGGAGCTAGAAATGGAAAAGATTCATTATACTGTAGTGTTAGTCCCAATCTTAATAGAAAGTGTTTTACTCACAGCTTGATGTGATAACATCAGTGCACTTAAGAGATACAGCAGGTCTCAAAACAGTCAGCAGGGTACAAAAACAAAACAACTTCTATGGCCCCCAGGGTGTTTATCCTCAAAAGAATGAATAGGGTAGGATTCTTGTTGGAACAATTTGAACATCTTATTTGGAATATGTTGCATTTTGATTAGGCATGTTATTTTCCTGACAGTAGTTGCTCTGGAGGTGTTTTCTGTCCTTCACAGCAACAGCTCTTAGACTGGTATTATGTGAGTTACAGAGTTAAGTTGCAACACGGTGCAAGAAGCAAGATCTGATCAGTGATTAACTGGAAGAAGAAAAACTATATGAAATCTTTTGGGATCAATAATGTAACACTGCCTTCTGATTTATGGTATTACTAGACAGTTTGTGAGTATCTACATGGGGAACACAATTGGCCTTTGGTCGAATAAGCAGTGGTGTAAGAAGAGGAAATAAATGATTGAAAACTTACCATAAATAAGGTCATTCTAGAAGAAATGCTCAGACCTGAATGCTGAAGAAAACCACTGTGATAATTCCCAAACGACTGTAAAGGATTGTCTCTCACTTGAAATTATTTGATCAATAGTGAAAATAATGGGTGTAATTTTTTTTTCCCTTAAAAGCTGTTTTCTGTTTCAAGAGAGAACAAATTTAGAGGACTATTACATTACCTATATTTTAGGCCATAATAGATGAACACAGTGGCCACATCTAAGATTACAGAGTATAAAAAATAAAAATAAAGGAAGAACTCAGAATATCACTGAAAGTCGTGATTTATTTTGGAATAATTCAGAGGAAGTAAAGATCGTCTGGCTTATACAAGAAAAAGTTTTAGCTCCTTCTGTGTTGCTGCGAGGAGAAAGCTTTATTTCCTTCTTAATGAAAGTTTCTGAACCTTATGATTGTGGAGAAAACATTAAAAGTGTGTGTCAAAGGCTCAGCCATCGTATACCAAATAAGACAAACTGTAAAGCCTGTATTTCTTTTTAGATTCCCCGATCTTAGAGCGGTATTGTGAAACCTGAGACAGTGTTATGCTTGGGGCTGATAATATTGTCATTCCTATCTCTTTTTAGCCTTTGTTGTAGATGAGAAATAACTGTGTTACAGCCTAAACTCTGCATTCCAATCTCATAGGGATTGGATGACTCCAGAATAATTTTTTTTCTCAGTGCATTCCCTTTGCTCAGCCCTTAATGAACAGGGAAACATGTATTGAGTATTGTAATACTTAATATTTGATCATATCACTTCCTGGGTTTATTTTACCTAGATAGACTTGAACTGTAGTTTATATTCTCCTCAGAACACTATACTATTGCTAGTAGTTTAAACCAGCTGCAGGATTATCGTATCTGAGAAATAATGCTGACTGCACAGAAGTGAGCCAATTCATAGGTATTTACCTGAACACAAAATTGGCAATGGTCTGTGCAAGGCAGTTACCTGAAACAGCTCTGTTCTATCAATCCAAAATCTAAAGTTTGCCTTAGCTTTTAATGGCTCTAAATTATATATAATTCTAACTAAAGCAGACCTTCTGGACCACTTGCATTTCATTCACCTACTGTGCCTGTGGGGATTGTAGAGAAAGCAGATGCAAGTAACTCCACAGTTATTCATTGGTCTGGAGACAGATGGATGTTTAGTGATCAGCATCTCCTCAACACATCTTGGAAGTGTGTTTAAATACTGCCCTTCTTCAACTCTGCAGAATATAGAAATTCTCATAAGATCATAGCTCAAAATGGTGTCACTATTTTTATTCAATGTTCACATTTTATATTTATTGGATGCTCAGCATTAATTTTCAGTTTAATTGCATTCCAGGTGTTTGTACCATACAAGGATTTTTGTTTCTAAGTAGGTGTTCTGCTATGGTAATTATCCTCCTGCACTATAATTCAGCTCCTCAAGACTGCAAGTCAATTTATTCTCCACGTGTTCTGTGCAGAATTAAATGTGTAGCCCTTGCAACAGACATAGTCCTGGCAAAATTGATCTAAACAGTTCCAGAAATGTCTCATTGCCTTCACAGTTATGAGCCCAATTAACTTGTCAACATTTTCCAATGGGTATTTACTACAGATTTAGCACAGCTATAATCTATTATAGAAGTGGGATTAAAAATGGACATTTTGTGTAGCAAATGTCTTTCCTTACAGTTTTCTAGTGACAAGTGAAAACAGATCCACATCTTGTGAGTATTTTAGGAGATATTAAAACAAATAAATCTGCCTGTGTAACATTTGTAGGACTCTTTTGACTTCGTTGGGGAAAAAAAAAAAAACACCTTTCTATTATGCTTAAAGATATAGGGGAAACAAAGCAGTGGATTTGGAGGTGCCTCTTTCCACAGAATTATTCTTCATTTTATAGTTTGTTGTCACTCATTGTTGCAAATTCTCACCAAATGAATTGTGTGTACGGGTGGAGCGATGGCTCGGAAAAGCTGCAACAAGTTGGAAATGGTGATGGGTCTGAAAATCACGAGCAGGCTTGTTTAGTAATTGTGTGCTGACTCTGAAGGCTACTGAAATGAGCTTTTCTACTGCTAATTGGTTCGTTCTCGGTGGTTTCAGTAGACGTACTCCATATGTCATTCCACATTTAATTTGCTGTCTGAAGACTAGCTTATACCAGCTTTGTTCATCATATTCGGAGGACTCCTGTGCTTCAAGAAGAAAAGTGAATACTTAGAAAAAGAGTATATTGTCTACTGTTCTGATCACATTAATCTCGTTCACATTTTGTTCTTCGCGTGTGCTTTGTTTCACTCGAACTAAATTGCTGTAGATTTTCCTAGGAAAGCATCACACTGAACTTGGTGTGACGCGAATACAGCCGGACTGGGGGCCTTGCCAGAGACCGGGCCATGGTGCGTTCTCTCCTTGCTGCCGTTCAGAGGCACCGTTCATCAGCAGATGCCGATCTCGCCTGACGCCCCCAGGTGGGTGACGCTGTGGTCAGGACTCAGCTGCCCTCTTAGGACTGCACGAGCAGCGCGACTGCTCCCAGAGGAGGAGGCTTCCTGCACCCCTCGGGCCTTGGGCACCTCCTGGCCAGCACCGGGCAGGCGTCGGGGCCTCCTCACCGCTTGCCCAGGTCCTGCCGTGGCAACTTTCATGCTGTGTCATAGCCCGCTGTTCTCACAAGGCTCTCCCCATAGCCTCGGCTCTTTCAGACAAGAGGGATCTCTGTGGCAGAGTTCATCTAGAAATTTCTTCAGGGTGAGAGAAGTTTGTGGGCCTGGGAAAGCGCGTCGCTCATTCTAGCAACAGAATCACTATCATCTGTCCATAAATATTCAATTTGCAGTTCTGTTTTTAAGATACATGAATATAAAACTAAACTTGTTTCTTTTCCGAGAGGGCAGCGTGACTGAATGGAAACCATGGTAACTAGGATGGCATATGCTGGTGCCTAATTTGTGAGTGATAAAAACGCATAGAGAGTAGGCTTTGTGCTTAGCAACAAAACCTAATTAAGCAAGTTTTTGAAGAGCCCTCCGCTCAACCTTTCATTGAAGCTACCTTGCCACATGCTGTACATATGGCCAGGCTCGGGACTTTCATGTTCACTGTGGAATAAACAGCACAAAATATAGATCACAGGAAAGAAAACAATTTATTTTCATGGCTATTACTTCAAATGAATACACAACTCTAATCTCCTTCCCTGTTGAGCTGTTGTGAAGTATGACTCATTCTGAGCCAACATGTTGGATGTTCACTTTTATTGGAACATGTGTCTAAAGATTGTTGTAAACATATGCTATCAAAAGCAAATTACTACCTGGTATTCAATGGGAAGTAGAAGCAGTTTTAATACATTAAGCTGCATATTTTAAGTCATGTTAAGGCAACACATTGACAAAAAATTAATTAGGAAACCTCTCTAACTGGCATACATTGGCTGCCATACAAATGATGTTGGCATGAAAATGGAAATAAGCAAATTGTACTCTATAGTGACATTAAATATTTTCTAAACACTGAGTAATACAATATAAATCTTTGATATCTACTCTGTGTGGCAAATCTGGATAAGAGTCCAATTTGTTTATTAAAATGAGTGAAAAAAAGTATTGTTGCTTTCTAGCTGTCAGGGATATATGGGAAAACAAAAAAGGGATATATGGGAAAACAAAAACACCTCCAACTTGCATGCAGAGTCATCTGAAATGCCTTTCTTCTTACCTGGGATCCAGCCAGCTCACCCAACAGCACCAGCATTTGACACAGCGGCTGAGGAAGCAAGAATCTTGGGAAACTGTAAGAAAGGGTAAAAGGAATATCCATAGGACTTTCCACAGGAAAGCCTAGGACGTGGAGCAAGCTTTCATAGCCCAAAAGCCAAAGTATTGCACTAGAATGATAATAGGTTGTATGTGTCTGTGCGTATGTGTACGCCCTTTCCCTTGTGCAGAAATAAATCACAATTAGCTATAAGCAATGTGAATTTCCCCTGTTTTTGAAGTCCACTTATTTATTAAGTTGCAGTGTGCAATGTCAGAGATTTTGTAATAGCATAATACTTAAAGCAGAGTGTTAAAAAGGAGTCTCTAAGGTGTTGGGACTAATTGAATTTAAGATCAATTCTACTCTTAAAGGATTCTCATGTGGTCAGGTCAGCTGCACACAACTGCAGCATGACCATGCCTTTTCCTGCTCAAGTCTTCACAGGGTGCCCTCTCACACTTTCATAGGAGAGTATTTCAGCATTTGCCATCCCCCAAACAAAAAGGTGAAAACCAGAAGCTTAACTTAATCCATTTTTTGGAGAAATTCACAGAAGTCGGGACCTGAAGATCTGTGCTGTTCCCTTGGCCTCTCGCTCTTTGCGGTGTCCGTGTCGATGGCAGCCGTGGTGCCAGCCTGCACCGGCGCGGGGCCAGCGTGCACCTCCTCCCCGCATCCTGCAGCCATTCTGCAGTGCTCATGGGGCAGGTCAGAGGTTTTCTGCTTTCTTCTACTGCTAACCTAAACTTTAGATGAGTCCTGTAACCTTAGTACTAGCAATTTCTTTATATTTTCTAGGGGGCAAGGAACAGTTGTGAGTTTACATACAGCTTTTCTACGTTTTTGTTCCTTAATTAAAATAAGGAAACTTTATTGGTAAAACTGCAAAGGAAAAAAACACAGGGAAGTTTAGTTTGGGTTTTCACTCTTCACTTGTTTTCCTGTTCACATATTCAGAACTATAGCTGGTGCCTTTGAGAGACAAATGTATTTCCTTGTATAAAGGCTATATAGAGAAAACAAGCAAGGTGGGAGGAAGAATGATGGATTAATCCCTAAATTGCATGTTTGAGTGCTGCTGTTGAATGATTCCTTTGTTTTTTAAGCTATATTTTTGTACATTTTCTCTCCACTCCTCATAGATGAGATGACAGAGTTGGCTGGGAGTGGGAAGACGAGGAGAATGAGTGACGTTCTGAGCAAAGCAGCAGAGCACAGAGGGATAGAATTAAGCTTCGTTCCCCCGATTTTTAAGGTTCTGGTCATGCTGAGACAGATTTGGGTGGTTATAGAAAAGACTCAGTCCCTCTTCTCAGAGGATACAGCAAAAGGATAAGGCGTGACGGCCACAATGGGCAACACGGGATATTTTGCCTTTTCCCCCTGAGGATGGCTGAGCACTGGAACGGGTTGCCCAGAACTTGGAAGCATAGGAAGCTCAGCAGCACAAGCTAAGTTATTCCCTTCAAATTTAAATTCTGGAATTCTATGAACTTAAAGTGGCACCCAGCACTACCCAATTTTGGAGCCAGTGTTTTCATGCAGCAACTGATTCACCTCTTTCCCAGCTGAACTACTCAGTTCTTTTCACTGTTCTTTGTGAAAAGACTGTTTCCTGTTCCTGAGCACTTCAATCCCAAATAGCCGGATGTCCGACTATGCTCGACTTCCACAGAGGTTCCCAGGCCCCTACTGTAGCTGTCATCCAGCTCCTGCACATTAGTAAGAACCTGGTACTTATTCCTGCACTGCAGTTGTCTCTGCACAACCTTAACAGACTACAGGGCAAGCTCTAAAAAGCACTACAGAAATTACAGGTGTTGCTAATGATTTGCACTTTCATAAAAAGTAGTTTTTCTGAAATAGAAATAAAGTTGTATCATAGCAAAAAATGTGCACGTAGGGAAAAGCATACCCAGGCAAACAAGATAATTTTATTATGTTTTATCTTGAAACTTTTTATCCACAGAGAAAACCATAGTGATAAATCAATGTTTTGTGTGATGATTTTTCCTGAGTAAAAGTGGGGTGAAGTGACCTTGCAGCATGGAACCAAAACAAATATTATTCATGTTTTCATATTTCACATTTAGGTGCATATTGGTAAGTCAGCTTCTCTCACAGTGCACACAGGTTCCCTGAGCCTTCCCCTGAGACTGATGATGTTCTGATAAATCTTGGGGCACTTAGAAGCTTTGCTAGGCACCACCAACAAAAACCACCCGAGGCAACTGGAGCATAATTTTGGTAAGAGGACATGACCTTGTAAGCCTTTTTTTTTTTTTTTTCCTGTTTTCATCTGGAGAGAGGGGTATTTTACACCGTTATTATTCAACACGCCCCAAAACTTTCCAGTATTTCCTGTGTAGCCTAGAGCTCCATTTTTCTCTAGCATATCTGATGAAAGAAAGGATGCAATGGGTAGGCTGCTTTCTCATCCTCAAACCACATTTTCAGCTGCATTTTTAGATACTCTGCAGCCATAGAAACACGTTGACCAATTGGAATGAATACTGGGCTCCATCTCCAAATAATCGCTTTTCCTTATCATGGAAATAGTGTGAAAACAGCACCAAGTGAAGCTAGTTCAGATTCATGTTATCTTCCACTTCTTCTGGGTTGCAGCAGACCCAAGAGGATTTGAGCAGCATGGTTCACACACAGTCCATATTTCCAAGCTTCTGCTTTCAGCTGGGAACTAATTGAACATTTTGGCAAAATTAAATGTTACATGCTAGACCACAACACTGTAGCAAAGGCAGAATTCTTTCAAGTTCCAAAGCAACAGTATTGCAGAAAACATGAGTTTTGAGCATAAAAGTCCAGCAAGGCTTTCCTCAAGGGCTCTGCCAATAAAGCTGTTTTTTTCCGTGCAGATACATTGCAAATAGATACGTTATTTGTTGAAACAACAACAACAAAGGCTTTCAGTAATATCTCTTCAGCTTTTCACCTTTTAATCACAGTTATGAACCTACAAGTCAAGTAATTTTCTTTCAAAGATCTACAAAATAGTAGATTTCTCTCAAAAGAGGGAGGAACCAGTGATTAAATGTTGATCAGTCTATAAAGAGTAACAGAAGGATGGCTGAATTTCTCAAATTCCCACATTAATGAGAAAGAATTTTACAATATAAAAGTTATATCCTGAGAGTTAAATCCTGAACCACTGCATCTGCTGAAGTGAATGGACAGAATTTATCTTTGTTATGTGGCGACTACTGTGAATTTGCTCCCACACAGGAAATCTTTAACTGGTGACAGCTAATTGAGAGAGGCAGAATGCAATATGAAATGTATTCCCATTTTCTTCCTCTGTAGGGAAGCAAAGCCAAGAGAGTGCCACTATTTCTTCCTAAAGATGTCTTCAATAACCTACTTTGCTTTGATTCATTGCTATTCAATGCACTTAACTTTTTATTTATCCTGGTTTCACAGTAGCTTTAGGTACACAGTAAATCAGTCTTATCCCCAAAGAGCTATAAAACATGACCAGAAAGCTGATGGCACTCAGCACCAAACTAGGAGAGGCAGTGGGTGGATCAGAGTTAAGCAAGGATGGGAATGGTATTAACTACGATGAGACTTTGGATCAGAGTTAAGCAAGGATGGGAATAGTATTAACTACGATGAGACTTAAAAAAAATAAAAATAAACCTTTTTTGTTTGTGAAAAGTCTTGGCATTTGCGATAGATCAAGGGAAAAAAAAGGAGATTTCTTCAATATTTGAGAAGTCATAGAGTCAGAAAAGGCATCTTAGGCATTTGAACAAAATGTTTTGCATTCAGTGAATGTCATCACCACAACACTAAAAAATTAAATAAATAAATAAGTACAGTTTGGAGTATGGTTTGTCCTGCCCAATAGCCCAAGGAGAGTGGCGAGGCCGGCGTGCTGGGAAGCAGCGCGGAGCAGCCGCGGGAGCCTCCGCGGGGCTGCAGCCTCCAGCACCTCCACAGCTTGGCCTCACCGAGAGGGACACCCCGAGAGGAACGTGGCTGCGGCCAGCGAGGAAACTTGCAGTGCTGAGGGCAGCACCCAAATTCCCCTTGTACTCAGCTATCATATGAGGAAAGACTAAGTGAGCTGGGCCTGTTTAGCCTGGAGAAGACTGAGGGGATCTGATCAACATGTTCAAGTTCCTGAGGGGTGAATGCAGGGAGGATGGGGCCAAACTCCTCTCCCTGGCGGCCGGTGACAGGACAAGAGGTAACGGGTGCAAGTTGAAACACAGTAAGTTCCACCTCCATATAAAGAACTTCTTCCCTGTGAGGGTGACAGAGCCCTGGAACAGGCTGCCCAGAGAGGTTGTGGAGTCTCCTTCTCTGGAGATCTTCCAAACCCGCCTGGACGCCACCCTGCCCCACCCAAACAGGAGGAGCTTTGTAATAATCTTTGTAATAATTTTGGCCTGAAGGTACACTGATGAGCTTCAAATGAACAAGAGCACACGCCCACTGAAGAGCATGAGGAAAAAAGGAAGAATTTATCACGTCTCCAGGGTCCTTCTGTCTGAAACATGGTAGCATAATAGGTTTTAGACCCAGAGCAAGATAGTTCATAAAAAGAGACAAAAGGAGCCAAACTGCCTACTGAGCTAGCCAAGAGGCATGGGAAGTTCTCTACTGCTGGCAAATTGTGAAGCGAGATTTTAATTTTACCAAATTATCCAGGCAAAAATTCATTTTTAAAATAGGTAATCATAGAGCTTCCAAAAATAAGCATGTCTCTCAAATGCGGTCCACAGCTGCTCCTTGTGAGCATTACCTTCAATTCCATGCTAGCTCGAGCAGGCAAGCATACAAGTGCTTGCTGCAACCAGAATAATGGTCTATAACCAGAATCCTTTCTGGAAAAATCTTTTATGCAATACACAGCTCTGAGGCAATATGCAGTAGTGTCAGAATCCAGCTCTGTCCTCTGTAAGACTTATAGGAACAGTGACAAGCCTGTCACCCACCGTCCATTCACATGTCTGCAGGAATTAGAGATTTTACACAATGCACTTGCGTGCCTATGCCATCTTTCACTAATGCACAGGCAGAAACAAACCATACGGTGTTACACTATACCATAAATACCTTGTTCCATGTGCGTCAGAGAAGCGGAAAGTACTGTGCTCTAAAATAACAAGGTTGGCGGTGTTCTTCATAGCACGTTTAATGCAATCAGGAAGCTAAAGTTCTCAAAGGACAGTTACATTGTAGGCCTGGTACTGACTTTTTCCCTTTTAAGATACTTGGCTTCTTAAGTGAAGTCTATTAGGAATGTCAGCATTTCACAAAATTAAATTTTCACAGAAAACAAAAACAAAAACTCAATCATAACTCATTTCTAAATATAAATTGACACGCTTTTCTCTCCCCTTTGTCTATTTTAGCTGAAGACATAAATCAGTTTTCACCACAGTGTTTTTTTAACATCAGTGCAAAACTCCTTCCTTATGCACACCTGAGTAGCTGAAGTATCCAAGAGGTTAAAAACCCCTTCACACCTTGTAACATCCTTTAGTAGGAAAGGACAGTGTTAAATTTCAATGTTGTAGTGTGTTCACAACTTACCCTTACTGAATATGAGCTGATCCAAGCTCACACTTAAGTAAAACAGATAAGACCTCCACAAGAAAAACAGAGCTGTTGTAACAAGACAGGCAGCAATTCACACATCTATTCCTGGATCTAATTACTAGAACCTGTTAATTATGGCATGAGTCTGTACTGTAGGTGATAGATACTACTGTAGCTGAGATACAGCTGTAAGACTCAAATACAGCAAGATCTCCATTTGTTCTTTACAAATCACAGACTGACTGACAGCATATGGGGAAGTACAGACATTAAAGCTGCATCAGCTACCATCAGCCATTCCTGTTTCAGCATCATAAAGGTCTTCTTGCCATTCATTCTCACTCTAAGTTTTTGATAAAGCCTTTTTTTTTTTTTACGACTTTCTCCATCAGTATTCTTCTTTGCAAATTATAAATACTATTCCATTTTCATACAGAGGAAATATATGACATTGTTACACATATATCTTGACAGCTAGTCCTTCAATATGGACCATAACACAAAACTACAGAGCTGGTACACACAGAACACTGCTTTGGCTGAAGGCCAGGAAGTCTCTCTGTTAAGAAAAGCTACCCATCTTAGAGATGTATCTGACTAGAACTGACATATTTTAAGTGAACTTGAATATGACAGTAGGTTCATTGTGCCACATGATTCTCTGATTATCTCATTGACACAAAATATATTCTGGTTTACAAACTGCCTCCAATAATCACTATGTTTGGTTGAAGTCAAAATGGAATTGCCCAAATATATCCTACTGGCATAAGACGACAGCCTTGTTGGATGACATTAGTAATTCTTTTTAGATAACGAACATATTCAAAGTAAAGTTAAAACAAGAGTGAGATCACACAAGGTTTTGGTAATTATTTTTATGTTGCTTTTATAGCTTTTCTGCTTTCAGTAGGAAATTCCTGAATAGAAAAGGGAATGAAGAATTCCAGAAGAGAGGTTACTTCCTTCAGTTCCAGACTGTATTCCTCTGCTATTTTCTCTGCAGTCCATATATGAGGATGAAGTTTGTGATTGTTGAGAAGTGTCAGAGCCTCCACAATGGAAATTTTGCCTTTGGGAACCTTCTTAACATCTAGAGCCTCCAAATGACCTAGTTTTGTAAGTCTCTTTTCCTCATGTTTGCACGGAAGATATTCACCACCTTGATCTTTTACCTAATTGTGGAAAGGAAAACAAGAAGAGCTTAACAGCAGTTCCGTTCACTCTGCACACTGTAAGAACCAAGCTGTTTTCCCAAATACCTCTTTTCTCCATTTTCACTGCATTACAGAAAAGATGCTTTATCTGCTGCACTTCTTGATACCACCAAAGTTACAGTCAGCTATTGCACAGCCATTCTACATACAGGGCCAAATCTCTACCTGGATTTGTGAAAGTCATGCATCCATTTAAACACTAGGCATTGTACATACTAAACAGCCCTACATTGGTCACACAGCGGATTTTGGTACTGAAACATAAATACAGGCGATATATAACACTCAGTACTGATTCATGGTGGAGGCATCATGTTGCAAATTGTTATTTTTCTTCTGGTACTGATAGCAGCCCTTTCATATATTCTCTCTCTCCTTCCCTTTCTTTCATATTTACATCCATGAGCTTTGTTAGACCAAAATAAAGTTACTTTGCAGCCCTATATACAGCTTGATTCCCATGATTCCCAGTGCTCAGACATCCAAAGTCTATTGTCTAAAACCCTTTCATATTTGCTTTTCCAAGTATTTTTCAAAGTGCGTCTGCCTTCCCTGTACTGCCCTTCACTAGGACTTTACCAGTGAATGTCACTGCAGAAAAGATGCAGTGGAAAACTTTAAACTCAAGGAGCACCAATTTTGAAGTTTTCATTGGCTATTGCCACAGATTAGCCCTCAGTCACTTCATATTAACCCATAAACCAAGAAGATTCTCCAGCATCCA
Organism: Tinamus guttatus; assembly: GCF_000705375.1. The sequence goes on along the minus strand of NW_010580542.1, from coordinate 862,740 downwards.
TACTGTTTCTAAATTAAAAATAACATTTGACAATATGTTACTAATTTCACCCTTCCCTAAGTATTCCTAAAATGATATTAAGGTGACAAACCCTAACATCTTAATAAAATGAGCCAGCTCTAGGTATCTTGCCAGTTCAAGACTGGGGAGGATGTGTTTTTATTTAACACCTACATGTATATTCTGCATGTCTGTTGGCATGTAGACATACACACAGAAGCATTCATACTAGTGACAGGAAAGAAAGGAATAAGCTATTGAATTAAGTTTTGTGAATAAGTCCCAGTGCTGACACTTTTATATTTTCTTAACAACTTAGTGAAGCACTAAGGGATCTATTCTGCTTTTGGCTTTTCCTCAAATCTCTCTTAGCAGCCTGACAAATGGAAGCATTAAAAGATATTGAAATCATGCCAAAGATATTGAAATCTTTAGCACTTCAAGGTTAGAGTCTTAATCTCATTTATGAAAATAATGGATTACTTGGATAATTACTTGGATACTTCAGGGAGAAACTGCAGAAATCCACTTACATTAAAGATGCTTTTAATCTTGAATGGAAGGCACTAAAGAAGTGGTAAATCAGAGAGATTCAAGAATTTTATTGCTAGACAATCATATAAAACTTTTATTACCGCATGAAGAAGATGGAATAAAAAGTCCAGTAACGGAGTAGGTAAAAAAAACCCCACAAGATATAGCAAAACTAAGTGTAAGAGAGGAGACTGAATTCCAGCCTATGCACTACTGGAAGGGGTTTGCCTTGCCTTTCACGTGAGACCGCAGCCATTAGTGACAAGGAAACTGATCTAAAAACAGTCCCAGAAGTTATGCACTAAAGTTCAACCTCAACCACACAAGGAAAGAGCTCTGTGTAGCACAACATGAACATTTTGGCAGAGTATTTTAACTACTCATGCTAATGTCTTCATCCTCTACCACATTCACGCTTTTGTGTTTGTCCCAGTCTCCTTACTTTGAGCAATAATAAAAAAAAGGCATTGTGAGGTTAAAAACAAAAAAAATAAGTGTAAACATTTGAAAGGTGGCACTACCATGGCACTCCCTCCCATATCTTCAAGACCATGAGGGTCAAACACAGCCAGTGCTACTGATATATGGAAGAGCAATAAAAACAACAGCTTCATCTGTAAAAAATGCAATAGTTTTTAGGCACTGATAGAGTATTTCCCTTGAAAAGTCTGCACCCTAGCTGATATTTGCATTGAGTCTGAGGACCACGAAGCAAATGCTCGCTCCTACAGTCAGACTCACCTGCGCAGGGGGATCTCGAGACTCAACATAAACATCCTTTAACAAAGCGAGGAGCCTGTCGTCCTTTCTGTAGATTTCCTCCTGTATTTCTGGGCGACCTAAACGCAAGCGCGGTCAGCAGTCGCCGTTAGCGGCGAGAAAACCCATCAGAAATCAGCCCCAACGGTTACACAGAAACACGCGCCAACGGCCACTGTTGCCCCTA
>NW_010580542.1:847835-860970 GCF_000705375.1 Tinamus guttatus | reverse complement strand
CGGGCGCCCGTTGCCGCCTCGTAACCGATATGAAACCCTCAAACGCGCCCTCGTGGTGGGCTTGTCGCTTCATCTGCGCGTTGCTGTAATCGTGTTTTCAAATCCTCCTTTATTCTTGTGGAAAAAGTGTCCTCTCGCTGCTGCAAGAATAGAGGCGCGTTACGGTCGTTCTGGAAAGTCTTATTTTTTTCCCCCCCAAGAATCTACTTGCGGATGAAAGTGCAGTAATAACGGTCTCCCGCAATAGCAACACGTGTCTTACAGTCCCTATACTTCTGCTTGGGGGAATTTGTTTTAAGCATCTATGAACATGACTGCTCTGGTGTAACTCCTTTTATTATTACTATTTTTATTTAATATGCTCGTCACCCAAACTTGGCGCGGCCGTTCAGCCCGAGGAGAAGCAGCGCCCCGTGGTTTCTGCTGGGGCAAAGTTGGGAATTTCCTCAAGGTGGCAGCGCTGCTCTAGGGTTTCCGCACGGCGGCTGCCGCTTTCTCAGCGTTTTCATGCGAGACGTGGGCACCGCTGTTTTGTACATGGTTTTGAGATACGGCACTTTTTGAGTTAAAAGCAGGGTTATTGCTTGTGCACATCACCAGAGGAACCTTAGGAGAAAGTAGTGCAAGCGAAAATCTCCACCGGGCCAATACATGTCCTTCTCCCCAGCATCTAAAGACTTATTAAAAAGCCTTAGCGGCCCTGACAGCAAGAATAAGAGGACCATTTAATGCATAAAACATTAGCTGCCATCCTCTTTTCACATTCTAGCCTACAAATACACAGTTAATCAACTAGAATGCCAGTTTACAGTGCCTTACCATGTTTTTTCTTTTTGTCTTTTTTTTTTCTTGAATAATAATATGGAAGGATATTGTTTAGGGATGTCACTCATTTTACTATTATTCTATCATTAATATGTACAGTGTGTCCTTATAGGCACATAATTGCTTTATTCAGTCACAGAAAATTCATTTTCTAGGCAGACATGACATAGAACATGCACCCTACCTAGCAGTTCAGAGAGCTGTTCCTCTGCATTGTTCAGAGTTTGTGGGCTACGCTCTCTTATTCACCTGTGGTCTTGTAACCTTCCTCGTTTAGCTGTCTCTGATAAGAGATGCAGTCCAGCTGATGCAGCCCAGCTGAATAACCTTGGCTCTGACTTCTGAGAAAAATGATAAGCAGAGAAAAAAGCTGTAAGGAAGTATTTAGTCTTGAGCCATATAAGATAAGGTAAAATTGCAGACCAGAGGTAAGATCATCAATGTGAAAAGATACAAAATCCTGTGAGAGAAGAAAGGAGTCAGAACAGCAACACATCAGTGCTCTGATAGGCATTAGAGGCCGAGCCTTCTCCACTTGGCTGGTGACAGCCTGGTGCATGCAGGCTGAGCGGGTACCTTAGTAAGGAGGGAACCATATTACTGCCTTGTTAATCCAAGGTGGTGTGTGATTTGGCCTATACGCTATTGCCTTGTGGTTTGAAGTTGTCTGTATCTTGTTTGCAAACTCTGTTCATGCATTATAGTGGTTACCTGGGTCAAGGGGCTAAGAGAGTGAGTGTCACAAAGGATAGTGAAAAGATCCAGTGTCTCCCAAGGTGCTTTTCTAGGAGGAAAACACACATTTTTCTGTCCTTGCATTCAGCTAGCTTTGTTACTGCTGTGCACAAGGAAACATGGATGTCTATTAGTGTTAGTAGCAGCGTTATTGTTAGTAATAACAAGGATGATGTGGTAGTTATTAAGACTACAGTGTGCTTGAATACTGCATAATGAATAACAGGTTTTGCCTAAGGGGAATTCAAAAGACAAAGCGTGTGGGTGAGGAAAACAGATAAACCCAGCAAGGCGGTGAGAACAGGGCAGCATGAGCATGATCTGTGCTTCATCTCTGCCGTTCGCGTGTGTCCTGAAGGGGCAATTTTTTCACATTCACGGTTGGAAGACTCTCATTGCGTGTAGGAGAAGGATGGAAACATCTCTTCAAATTCTGCTTTCTGTTTATAAACTCAGCCTCTAACCAAAGTGATCCTATTTTAGGCATTGGATATGTCCTAATAATAGCAACATTGAAGCTGCTGTAAGATTTTGTCTTGCATCTGCCCGGTGGAATATCTGATTAAATATTAGTGGTCAGTCATGTATGTTCTGGAAGTTCAGGAGGGTTGGTGTTTTTGTTGTGCTTAGCCTAAGCAGTATTTTTATGGTAAAAGCAATGGTAAGATTCACGCGGATGCCCTTTCTGTGTGCTCAGAACCTTTGATGTGCCCTGCGGCGTTTTTCTGAGCCGCGTTCTTAAGTCTTTGAGTGGCTGCAAGCCATTGCCACCAGTCTGGAAATAAAGACGCTCCCCTCCCAGAGATAAGAATTGCTGGCTTCTAGGATCAAACTCTTCACAGAGATTCCCTATCTGCAGAGGCTGAGTGTGACTAACACTGCTGTAATATTTACTGACAGCAAAATAAATTCAGCAGAAGGCAGTCAGTTAAAAATAAGAAGTGATGTCATTCTCTGCCTGTCGCTTCCTGTCACTGAGGATGGCACAATGCTGTTCTTTTTATGTATAACGAAGTATGAGAAGTGCAATTTGATTGTCACAGGCAAAAGAATAGGGATTTTGAAAAATTCTTTGACCACTGAGCATTTTATCAAAGTAACTGTATTGATGGTAAGTAGCAGTACCCAAGAGCCGGGGAACGTTTTCTCTCTCACATATCTGCAAAAGTTTTTTTTTTTTTTTTTAATGAGCATACAGTTCCTCAAAAAATAAAAAAAAAAAAAAGTGTTTTCAGCTTTTACTCCATTATAAATGCATTTTTCTTGAATCAGGAACCTGAAATACTGAAAAATTATACTGGAACTGGCACCATATATATGTGCCATAACGTGCCATATTGGATATTCTTTTAATCCTTTCTCACGTCCAAGGGAGAATTTTCTTAAATTGTTACACACCTGGAGAATAAAAGTATATTTGCAAATATTCTTAAGCCTTTTTTTCGTCTTCCATACCACTTTTGATTTTATGTAGTGGGGTTTTGTTTGTATGTTTTTCATTCCTGACTAATTCCATAGCTGAATACAAAATAAGCCCCAAATTAGTATTGGTAGTTAATCAGCATTAAAAAAGGCTGACTGATCTATTGCAAACTCCCTTTACGGAAGAGAGAAGTTTAACTTTCTCGTTGTAAGATGCTACCAAGGTTTCCCAGCTTTCTTTTCTGCTCAGAAAAAGCAGAATTCAGACTATTAGTCTAGGGGGGCAGGTAATCTCAGGGAAATAATAATTTATTTTAATAAAGGATGCTGGATTTGACAATATTTGAGAAGAGGTACATGAAATTTACTACATGATTCATAGTCTAGAATAGTTACAAAGCTTAAGGCAGAGAAAAATGTGAATCACACTGTAGTGACATAGTTTAATATTTGATTTTCTCCATGCTTTCTAATACTGATACTGTTTTTCTCTTCTCACATTTATTTTCCCAATTGCTCATAAATTATGGCAATCTATGGTGATACTGTCGAGCAAATTCATGTATAATTAGGACCAAGGGACCTCGGCTCTTCTTTCTGGCTACTGGTTTTCCATTAGATACAATGAGAGCATTGATCCATTTGTTCCTTATCTCACCAGCAGGAAAAAAGAGCCGGAAAACACAGCATTAGCAAGAATTAATTACAACCCCGGAAACAATGCTGGTCCCTTGGCTTTGAGAAGACGCACTCAAAAAAAACGATGGATGTTGAGATTACTGTTAGATGTAAGTGATTTCTGGTTGTTCTGTTCTTTGTGTTACAGAGCTTCACCTGATCCATCTTCCGTTGGCTCCAGAAGTATCTACAAATACACAAAGACTTTTGCCCTTCCAGGCTATGCCTGGAGCATTGCTAAACGCTTGCAGCTTTTCAAGGCTCGGTGGCTGCAGTGCTTATGTAGAGCACAAGTTTCCGTCAGTCCTTCCCTGGGATGAGGTTTCAGAAGAGTGCAGCAAGCCCATGTTTACAGGCCCACACCTGGTTTATTGGGAAATTCATTTGAATTCCCCTGCTTGACTATGGCCTGGTACAACTGACATCATCTTTAGCAAATTTCCTAGCTGGTGCTTGTAATCTCAATTAGCCGATTCCTTTGACTTGGAAATGCACAGTAGGAGCCAGCATATCTCATAATGAGACAGCCTGGAATTAATTACTTATCATGATTAGAAATGTGCATTTTGCTCTGCTTTTCGGTGAGAGGTAACATGCTCTTCATCCTTACAGGGCTCAGTGGCACTATGGCCCCGGAGAGCTGCTGCCCCTGCTTTTTCCTTTAGCCCTTGCACCGTGCTGTCACACGTGCTGCAGGAGCTCCTCGGGGTGAACATCAGCCAGTTGATTGGATTTAGTAAATAAAACAAAATGTCCTGTGATTTTTCTAAGGCATATCAATTACTGATGGGTTGACAGCTCCCACAAACTAGTGATGGGTCTGAGGTAAACTATGTGACTGAATGGCCATTAAACTGAAGGGCCTGACATGGCTGAAGTACACTGGGTACCCACTTATCCGATCTGACTGAGACCTCTTCTTTCAAGTCTATCAAAAAGGAGGTGCATATAGAAATCACTGCTTTTTATACCCCAGTCAGTTAGTCAGCAGGGCTACTGGTCAATCAGACACATATATAGGCTATTTACACAGCTGTCTTACTTCTGAGCTATATTCAAATATAAATAAATAAATAAAGCAGTGAATTAAATTAGGCATTTAGAATATGCCAGTAACAAAAATGTTTGAGCTGTGATAATGAGGGTGATTAAGAATGTGGGGCCCTGCAAGGATTTAGTGATTATCTCTTTAGGGGCACCTTGATGCAAAAAGGCATTGAGATTACTGATCTCCCCAAACACAAACCTTTCTGAAGATTTATGTTTTAATATTGCTGAGCAGGGAAAAAAGCAGGAGGGGAATGAAGATTTGGCTTCACCCACAGAGCACTGTGACCAACAGGAAGACTCAGTTCCTTCTTTCTGTGTGTGAAAAAGGAGCGCTGAGCAGCACCTACACCTTCTGTCAGTGCACAGGCTGTAGGAGGGGGATTGTATAAAAATCATTGTTGCTTCAAGATGTAGCTTGACCAATGCCACCTATCCAGTGAAGCCACTCAGTAGAAGTTAGTTCTAGCCAAATATCAAGAGTTATGGCCCAGTTTAGTAGGTCAGAATATAACACTGGCTTGGTCAGTATTAATAAGCAGTAATAAGCAGTCTTTGACTACATGTTCTGTGCACATCTGTTCTCAGGATCTACAGCAGCTACAGTCTACCTGGCACTGGGATGTTTTGCAAAGTTTTGGGACAGACAAGCCTAGCTGATTCAAGCGTAGATTTATGTTTAGCTTTGTGATTATATTCATTTTTCTCCATATTTTAAACAATAGCTGTTTTGGGGCTGGCCATAAACTTGCAAAAGCTAATATTAAAAACTCATATTGACTTCAGCAACTGTTAAACAGGACAAGATAAATAGGAATGAAACATAATGGCAGAAAGAATCTAAGCCGATAGACAAAAATCTACATTTGAAATGGAACATAAGGAATTCTCAAGGTTTGGGTTTAGTCCAATGAGAGTCAGAAAGAAAACTCCCCAGAAGGAAGACTCTCATATCTACTGGTATCTGCTGTAGGTTTTTTTGTTTGTTTGTTTCTGCCTTTCCTTTGCATCTTACTCCGAAGCACCTTCTGTAAGCTGTCATTAGAAGCACTGTTCAAGACTACACAGACAGGCTGATTCATTTCACTGATTCATGGGAAAATAGATATATTCTTCACTTGCTTCATTTGCCATAAAAGGTGATGCTGTATTTGACTTGGGAGTGAAACAATATTCATTACTGCAACATATTGCAGAAAAATGCTTCTTCTGATAGCCGAGAGGCCTGCTGCAAAGGATTTGGTCTGCAGCTAATGCAGCAGCACTCATTCATGTTCGTAAATTATTTCTGAGGTATAGTCCCCAGAGGAGGATATAATTAAGACAAATAATGCTGTATTATTTTTGCTGAATTTTATATTATTCCTATCTATCATACTTCATGTATAGCAAGGCAGAAAATGAATTACTCCATAATATGATAACAGGCTTTCCAGCAGAGTTCCATTACCACTTCTGAGCCTTTTCATTTTCATTCATAAGCATTACTATTTCCCTCAGCACTTATATATACATATTGTATATGTATATGATGCCAACACATGACTACCAGTATTACAGTCCAACTGGAATTCATTACCGAAGGTAGAATTTTGTCTATCTCTTTCCACAGCATCAAAAATCTGGGAGAAGGCTGTGAGATACAGCTGCATTCTGAAGTAATTTACTAATTATATATAATGGTTTCTAAATATGCAAGTAGCAGGTTGCTCAAGAGGACATTAAAATATACAATTAAAGAGTTCCTAAATTATTTAAAAAGGGACTACCTCTATGTACTAAAAGTTCATTGTTGTTGATTGTATCACAAGATTAAGCTTTAAACTTCCAGCTTTAACGTACTTTATGAAAGCAGACTTACTGAGATGGCTTTTGGAAAGAGATCTGCTCGTGTGTGCGCTGTTCCCTCCAAGCAATACACGCCCAGCCCTGTTTTTCTGAACGCAGCAGGAAACGGGAGACGGTTCCCGTTCTCGCAGTGCCAGGCCCCAGCGGACAAGCGCGCACGTCCACACGGTCATCTGCTTCTGTTGCTCTTCTGGAGAGGAGGGCCTCTTGTCAGCTCTAGCCCTGCTGTCCCAAGCCAAATGTTTCATGTAGTGACTGTGCTCCGTGCTGGCCCTCCGCAGTCACTGCAGCCACGTGCAGATGCTCCCGGTAGCTGGGGAGCACACGCAGAATCACACAGCATCACAGAATGGTTGAGGTTGGAGGGACCTCTGGAGATCACCTAGTTCAACCATACCTGTGATTCAGCATGATTTCAGCCAGATTGGCCTAAAAATTGAAGACCTAACACACAGCAGATACTGCGATGCTACCCGTGTCATTTACCAGTCGTCATGCTAAATTACTGTCGTTATTTTTCTAAACCCCAGCAAAACATTTCAAGTTAGAATCAGGACTCAGACTTGCCTGTATCCTAGTCAGGTTGTATTTCCAATCTTTTCCTAATAACGTAAAAGCCTAAATAGCGGCAAGCACAATCATGAGAGTACAAGCTATGTTTTCCACTTCACGTTACTCTGATAAAAACATACCACATTTCTACTTGAAAGATTTAGGTTATTTTGCTCTTGTGGTCCTTGCCATTTCTGTCAGTTCAATTTTACAAAACCCTAGAGGTAAGAAGATACTTCTATGCACTTTTTGCATGGTGACAAATCCAGGCACAGCTGTTAAAGAAAGTCTTTAGGGATCTGAATACCGGAGTGTAGGTATGTCCAGAATGGTGACCCTGAAATCCAGTATTCATCTGCTGCATGATTTCATAGATATCTATTTCACAAGTAGTTTAACACATGTATCATTAAACCCAGTCATGATCCAGAAAGTAGCTGCAGTTTCAAGACTTTGGTGGCAAAATTAGGGATCTTCTTATCATTGACTATGAAGAGAGTTTGCGTGAAACATGAGGCTGCCCTCCTCTGAGGCATGCTCTATGCACTAGAAATGCAGCATTCCCTGCCAAATGCAGCCCTTTTTTAAAGTGTAAATTATTGCTCTTCATTGTGCCACTGTCATTCATCTTTTACATCCCAGTCTAGCAGCACTTGCTGGTGGGAATCTCTGATCTCTCTAGAGTGAGCCCTGTGAGCTCTTTCTGGTGTGTTCCTGGGGATACATCCAGAGTCTCCGCAGTGCCTGAATCCCAGAGAATTAGTTAACAGGCAACATTAGTTATTAGGAGACAGTCCAGAACTAGAGATCACAACCAAAACGAATGTGTTAGCACCAGAAAAGGGGTGCTTTTGTGTAAACTCTGGTAGTCACTGTTTCCTGTGATGAAACTAGCCTAATCCCATGCAGTGTAGATGGGTCACGGCAGGGCTGCGGCTGCTCTTGCAGCAGCCACATGCTACGTGCAACAGCGACAGCTTCCCAGTACTAGCAGCAGGATACACTTGTTTGTGTTGGAAACACCTCCTACTTCACAAGAGTAAAAGCTGTGTGGTGTCACATTTAGCATGTCAGACTATTGGATTGCAGCAGCTAGAAGCTGAGAATGATTTCCTTGAAGCAGCATCTCATTGAGCTTGGTCTGTTTTTCTTTGGGAGTAGGGAGAAACTGGAAAAGGGAGAAGGAGGAATAAAACAATTTTTTACCCTTCAGTACCAAATAACTTACCTGTCAACAGTGTTACCACGGTTGTTCAGCAAGCTTTTTATAGTTGCCTGACTCCCAGCTTGGACCTTCTTTTATATGAATGTTAAGTAAGTGCTGCATCTAGAACTGTATTCAGAATACCATACGTCGCAGAGAAAACACTGCAAGGTTAAAAATGGGACCTTGTCCATCTGGAGGCTTCCTTTTTCCTGTAAAGACTGTCATCTCATCTGAGTAAATCTGTTCTAAATGAAAGAACCTGGTCAACACAGGCATCTAAATAACTCTGATAGTAGAGTTAGCACTGCTATTTATATAGCTACTCCAGAGAATACCCTTATCCATTGCACTTTTGGCCACTGAGCTGCATTTTGGCAGATAACTGATGTTGTCTGCTCCACCCAATCAGCAGAACTGAGGCACCTGCTTCACTCCACCCATGTGCTTCTGTGTTTTCTTCTAAGTCTAGTTATGAGTTTGGAGGAAGAGGATTGCCCATAGTCATTTTTCATTTTTTTTTTAATAGTGGACTGTTTTTCGATTTAATTGCTTGTGGTGCTGCAGTGTAATATGGGAAGTGCTCTGCTGAGTAAACTGCTCAGAACTTGGCGTGGTGTTCAGTATTTTTATGATTTTACTCAAGATAGTGATAGTAACCAAACACAACTAGGATTTTTCTGGCTAATTTTTGGAATATTGAGATAACACTTACAGGAAGTTAACATTCAGCTTTGCAAGTGAGGAAGCAAATTCTAGGAAGAAAATAATGTGTGGATAAGTTATCAGGAGCCTCTGAGAATAAAAGGTTTATCGAATCATTGATTGCACAAGAGCAGAGAGTGCAGTAACTTGTGGTTATGTGGGAAATTCACCATAAATCACAGTAAGATTCAGCATCTTGCAGGGATCGATGCTGGGATCTGAACTGAGAGTTTTCAGTATGGTTAGCTGAGTGATGTATGGCCTGAGACAGTGACTGTTTAGCACTTAGATGTTACCAGAAAGCTCAAAGGAGCTTCTTTTTTTCTTTCTGCTATCAATAACTGACGACTGCAGTGTCTGATCAATAACCAAGGACTGCAGTGTCTGTAGAGCTTTCAGTAAGAGCACAGAGATGGCATTTGGAATGGAATTTATTCTTCCATTATGCTGTCAGAAAAATAAAATTCTGTATCTGTGTTTGAAAACAGTCTCAGTTTTAAGTTCAACTCAGCTGTACCCTGCGGCTGAAACATGGCCATGTTTTGGCAGCATGGAAGCTGCCATATGTTGTAATGATAGAGATGCCAATCTCCATCTGCACTGATGCCAGTCTCTGAAGTCAGACTTATGAAAAATACCTAAAGGAGTATATATGTAGCAATATAAGCAATTATAGCTCTACAATCTTAAGGATATATTAAAGATATTTTTTCATCGTGCACTGTGTAAATGCCACAGACTGCAATTCACTCATGTTCTTCAGAGATCTAATAAATAAATCCATTCTGTTTCCTATCATACAGAACTGCTTGTTGTCTGTCTACCAACTTCCAATAACCAGAACACAATTCCACTCTTTGAATAAGTTCTTACTTATTGACTGGCTTTCAGTCAGCACACACTGGAAATCAATGAGCAGATTCTTTTTTTAGCATGGCCATTCATGCAAGGCCTCCAAGTGAGAGCATGAATGTGGAGAGGCGGAACATGACTGTTAACAACATGACATTTTCTTTCTTTCTTTAAGGTGAGTATAGGCTGTTGGTTCACAGCTCTCATGGGTGACTTCCAAAGCTTTTAAAATCATCACTTAGCTCATTTTAGTGCCTGAAATATGTTTAGTATCTTTGGACACGAACAGGTATTTGTGTTACTGATACACAATAGTCTAAAGGACCGTCTACTCAGAGGCTGTGGTAGAGCTGAACCACATCTACGCAACTTAATGCAAAACGAGATACACAATGCAAAAGAAACACCTCAAGCAAAATTCCTTCTCCTTCCTTTTGTAAGGACTGCAGTTGTTTCTCATTGCTGAAGAGGACAGCTGCTGATCAGTAAAGCCTAATATCTCAGCAGTTACATGTTCACCCCGAGTATCCTGAGACACATTGTGAGACTGCCGAGAATGGCACTGAAAGTGGCTGGTGGATTCCTTTAGCATCTCTTTTTTTAAAACCATTTATGTCCCTTAGATCTGGAGAAAAATTATTAGGAGACACAATAAATTTGTTGCAGTTAGAAATTGTACTGTTGATTAGGTCTGTAGTTTTCAGGCGCACATTTTCTTGCACAGCAGTCATGGTTGTCTTCAAACTTCTATTTTTTTTGCGAATACATCAGCTAAATTCTTCCAAGTTTCCTGAACTATCAGGTCGTTCTGTCTTTGCAGCAAAGACACTAATTCAGTTGTTCCCCTTGCAAGCCTCGTCATTTCCACTTCTTTTAAATTCCTAAAATCATTCTGAAGCTGAGCAAAACCACTGGCTATTTCTTCTTGTAATATTTTCAGAGTGAGAGATCTCCAAAGGAATTATGCATTTTCTTTTTATGACTCCCCGTCTCATCAGCCGCAGCAGAATATTTCCTCATGTTATTCTGAATCTGACAGTTTAGCTGGAGGACAAATTTCTGCCACTGATGTAAAGCTATTTAATGCTCTTCCTATTCCAGATGTATGGTCCTCAAGCAACCTCAGCAGCTCAGCTTTACCATGAAATGACAGCCTCGTGTTGCAGTATTTTTAAGACATGTAAGAAACTTCAGATTCCAGTTCTTTAACAGAGGTAAAAGATGCTGATGCAAGGATATTACCTGCCAAAGAACTGGGGGAGAGGAGGTCACCTATAAAATCTGTATAAAGATGGTAACAGCTGTTCTTGCATTCACATAGTTCTCACTGACTGAATCTTGGCTTTTGTTGAACATAACTTCTGTTTCTTCTGCAGATGTATTTGGATGATAGCATTGTGTACATGAATAGCCTTCTTATGATCCCGTTTCACATGAAGACCAGATAAATCTTTCGTTATAATAGCACTAAACAACTTGCTGGCTAGGCCATGAAGATTTTCTTCAGTGTTTTCCAAAACTGAAAGTATATATGAACCTCGGCCAGACGACCTTGATTTCTTGCAGATCTGTGTTTCTTCTCTTTCTTCTTGTTTCTTCAGTGTTTTCCAAAACTGAAAGCATATATGAACCTTGGCCACATGACCTTGATTTCTTGCAGATCATTCTGTGTTTCTTCTCTTTCTTCTTTTTTTGCAGATCTGCTTTACGTTGTTCAGGTTCTTTTTTATTAATTGTGAGTGGCTTAGTGATTCTTTTCACTTTTTTCATGGCACTGATTATGTCAATATACTCTGCAATGTATTCTTCCTCAGTTGTCACCTTTCCATTAGGGGCTTCATTAATTTTCAAGGGAAATACAGAGTCCTTTTGCTTCTTGTACAGAAGCAGACTCTCGGCTCAGATGCTCAATCTCTTCAGCATATTCTTTGTCAGCTTCTGGTTAACTTCAAGTTTGTTCATTATGTTCTTTGCTCTGTAGATATACTCCAATGTACTCAATGTTTCAAGACTTATAGACACTGTAGAAACTGTGGCAATTATTGATGTATTTGTTTGGCCTCTTGAAGAGCTTTGAAGGCTTCTTGTGAGTTTAGATTCTCTGCATCTTTACACAATAATTTTTCCTGGAGTCAGAACAAACCAGCTGGTATTTCCAGCTTCAGCAGCTATTTTGTCTACTGCCTTACACTGACCAATATTTTCACTTCCAGCAACATCAACCAGGTTTAGCTTCCCAATTTTAATAAGCCCCTACCCATCTATTGTGTTTTTTTTCACCTCAAAACTAGAGCGGGAATGACCAGAATATTCAGTAATATAAGTAGCTGTAATAGTTCTTTCTTCCATACCCCTTTCCAACATCTGACAGGCTTAATTTTTGGCATGTACGGTTATTTCTTTCAAGCCTTTTTAATTTACATCTCTCTCATTTCACAGATCATGAAACATCTGCAGTCTTTTTTGAGCATTAGAAGTCAGATTCAGCAAATCAAAAGTTGTTCCTTACAGATTTCCAGAAGAGAGACTTTCACAGAAAACTCATTATTGTTCCCTCTGAGTTTTTCATTTTTTTGACATGATAGGGTTATTACACCTGCTACAGGATCCTGTTTCCAATGTTTTTCACTGAATGGTGGCTCCCCTTCTGCTGTGAAGCTCTGTCCAGTACCAGTTTGATCATGAGCAGTGTACAGTTTAACCCATAACTTCATCAAAGGTGGGACACAAAAAACACACCTGTATTGCCTGAGCTCCAGAAACCACGTCAAACGTGTAAGTCTTTCTTGATGTTCTAAGTCCCTCCCAGATGGTCACCAGCTTCTTTTCATGCTTGCTCACAGACTTAGGACAGCTTCAGAGCCTGGATTATGTTCTGAAGCACTACAAACATCACGGGGATGTTCTTGCCCTTCTCTTCTCTAGCGCTGACCCCTCGCTGGCAGCTGGGGGAAGCTACGTCAGGCCTCGGAGTGAGGTGAAGCACTGAGCGTCCCACATTGCCCTCCGGTACCCTCAGGTTCCTGCCAGCCACCCACTCCTTGCAGGCTCCTCAAGAAGTCCAGTGAGGGCACACGGACTCGAAACCAGAGCTGCTCTAAACAGCGCTACTTCCTCCCATGTTGTAAAGCGATGCCCAGTGCTGCTCAGTACTCACTGAATTTCTTTTTGATTGAATTTTGGCCTTGGAGCTTCCGGGGCGAAGCTCAAGGCGCCTCCCGCCCGTGAGAGCCGCGCGCCCGTGAGAGCCGCGGCATGGGCTGTGCA
>NW_010580542.1:771366-828733 GCF_000705375.1 Tinamus guttatus | reverse complement strand
CTTTTTCACCCATATGTAGTTGCTAGTCCGGCTCCTTTCCTGTATTTGTATTGTCTCAGCAGAGAATTTTGAATTTATAAATTAAATTAGTTTCTGGGAGCACTTTTATGCAGTACACAGAGCAAAACTTATTCATCCAGTTGCTTTTTGGCAGAAGCTTCCACTAACCTGACATACCACAAACCTGATAGTTTGTCTGAGTGGTTAACACTCATGGGCAGACCTGGGTGCTTGGTAATTTTTAGCTATTAAGCACTAGTTTAGGGACAAAATGGACAAAAAACATTTGATAAATCAGTGTTTTCTCATTCATAAGATCTGTTTAAACTGCCTTGTATGGGTGTACATTCTACATATGTTGCTCTGATAAAGGATAAGGAGTTGATTTTTTTTTTCACTTTCGTCATTGAATTGAAAAAAAGTTTTGAAATTGGAAAAAAAATGAAGCTGAAAAAAATAAGATGCATTTAAAAGCAGTGGTTTTACTTACTATTCATCAAAGTCATGACTCTTTCGTGTCCAGTTTACTGAACAGTCTTGTCTTGCAAAAAAGCTTTTACATTCTGTTGATGAAGTCTACTTCTTTCCTGCAGTTGCTGATAAAACCTTTCCTCTCTTCCCCCGCCTCCCCTTTACATTTTCAGTGTGCGGGAGATGTTGACAGGGCAGAGGCTTTGCCAGTCCAGCTCTCACAACGATGCTGTCCTGGCAGCCCTGAACCAGCAGCGCAGCGACGGCGTCCTGTGCGATATCACCCTCGTTGCCGAAGAGCAGAAATTCCACGCGCATAAAGCAGTCCTGGCAGCCTGCAGCGACTACTTCCGAGTAAGTCCGAAGACCTTTGGGTTTCCTTATGTCAATATCAAAAATCTCCCTGAAGGTGGGAGAGAGAGAGTTGAAGATTTTATACTGAGGAAGCTTGAAGTCTGAGCCTGTGGAAATTTGGGGATTATTGCACATAGTGCAATAAAAATGCAAGTAGAAGGATTAAGAACATCATTTTTTATCCTTATTTATGATTTAGTTGTGCTTTTCTTTTACAGTAGAGAAAGGCAGTGTGTAGCTTTCTATGAGGTCTGTACCCCAATGAAGTCTGAAAGAAGATGATTGTTTTTAGGCCTCAGGTGTTGGGGCCACTTGTGATTAGTGTGTGGGAAGGTGAGGAGAGGAAATTTAAATATTAATAAATATAGTTTATACAGTCTTGACAGAGGACTTCTATTGCGATGGCAATGGCCTCCCTCAAAAAAGAGGCTCTAGTAAGTTTTGAATATAAAGAGCTTTCTTATTTTTTTTTTGTATAGAAATAGTTCTGAAATATTAAAGGTTAAAATTAAGGTTAAAATATTCCCATGGGAATCTGACTAACTCCAGTACTCAGCATGGAAAGCTTTCATTCAAAATATAAGCTGAAGTAACTGAGAAAAGAAGTTTTCTAAGAACAGCATTTTTTGTAGCAAGCAGTGCTAGCAACCTTCATTATAGTGAATGTGCTCAGAATGTTGAATTCTACAGTAAATCTAGAGTAAGTTTATTTGATATTTTACCTCCACCATAACTGTAATGCTGAACCTCTTTATAGTGACCTCTTTGTTCTGTTAGAATAGTAATACAGTTAATGGCAACTGTACTGTATTCTTAATTTCTCTTTCTGTCTTGTACTCACACTCCTGGTAGAATTATTTAAGACATTTAAGACTTGATGTTATTTTCATTGTGATGAGTTTGAGCAAGTTGATTGCTTTTTCTTTTTTTGAGGGTGTCCGCATATTTCTGTGTTCTGTTACTGCACGTGCTGTTCTGCCAGAGTTGTGAATATTGTTTTATCATGGTGCCCTGGCCCACTGGAACAGAGGAAACACACGGTCTCTGTTACTTCTCTTTTCCCTAGTGCACAGAAGAGGAATGATGAGGAAGGTCTGTATGTTATGATTTTCAAATTCTTTTCTGTATGGTAACTCCTGAAGGACTCTTCTTTGAAAGAAGAGTCTCTGTGGTTTTCTCTAATTTAGTTTAGTTTAGTTTTCTCTAATTCCCTTATTTCAAAGGGAATTAGTAGCCACCTTCATACTCTAAGAAATCTATGTAAAGAGTAGTAAATATGTTTTTTAATGATTTTTTTTCTAAGCAGCAAACAGTATTTTAAGCAAACTTCCACATGCTTAATACTTCTGCCACAGCAAGCATGCTCAATTCTTAAAAGATATTACTCTCTAAAGTGAACCTAATGGATGTTAATATTATGTACAGACCTTGTACTTAAAA
Organism: Tinamus guttatus; assembly: GCF_000705375.1. The sequence goes on along the minus strand of NW_010580542.1, from coordinate 826,468 downwards.
CTGTCCCAGCTGTTTCTTAAGAAGCTTATTTTCATAGGCCTTCCAGCCTTATATCTTTCCTCCCTGTCAGCAGATAATTTCTTGGTGCATGCTGAACGTAGCTGAAACACTTGTGCTTTTATTCCTTTATTTATTATAGAATTCTTACAGCTGACAGTCACTAGAATATGTTACAGTTGCCAAGTCCTCAGTCCATGCAAACAGTGTAGTTTTTGCAAAAGGTGTGAGGCTGTGGAAGGGGAAGGCCGTTTCAGCTAGCAGTAATACCCATGCCACATCAGTTACACTTTCAGGTTTCATTGCCTTAAAAAAGCAGAGCGTGGTTGGAAAACTGGCTGATAATGGATAACTCACTTGAGCTGAGAGCTTTTGTTTTGCTTCACTGGCATGAGGAACTGTTCACATTCAACTGTATTAATTTCTGTGTATTTAAGATATAAGAGCGTATGGAAAGCAAACCTCTGGAATATTATTGGCTTATGTTGTTTTTCTGGTTTTGCTTTCTCTTCAGCACAAAGCCAAGTGGCAATTTTAATCTAGGCTTATGTCATTTGAATAAGTGATTTGCTTCAGTGGAAAATCTCTAGCTTCAAGTTTAAATGGAGAGATGTTTGCAGACCTGATCTAGGACAGTTACTAACTCAGGAATTAGAGCATCGCCTTGAGACATAGAAAGCTAAAGTTCAAGAGCAAGACTTCTTTGGTACCAATAAAAAAGAGAAGTTAAGGTCTTATCTTGTAATAGGTACTGGAGTGCTGCTTGCTTTTTGTTAGAAAAATTATATAGACATTGCCAATAGCTTTACAAAATTGAATCAAATCACTGGAAATAATACAACTAGGGTAGGTATACACTGCTCATTGTAGAAAAGTCTTTCTAATCTGAACTCTATCTGAAAAAAATGTGTACTTCTGAAGTATATGTGTCTATTGTTTATAAATGCTCTAATGTCTTCTAAATAAATATTTCATTGTGCATCTGGGTCTTTCTGTGACACTCCATCACTCTTCTATCCTCCCTCTCTCCCTCTCTCCCTTTGTCTCTTTCTTAATGAATAAGGAGGTATCCAAATTTCCAGCAGTTCTGGTGTAGAGTAGATGGCTGTTGCAATTCTCATAGTATTTAGATGAACCGATTGCAGTTGTGGCACTCCTGGGTGGCAACATGGTGTCCTGCTCTGCGAGTCACCCTTCCATGCAGCGCGGGTGGGCGCTGTGAGCAGGCAGAGCAGGAGCAACTCTGCAGTTAGTGAGATAGGCCCTAGGAGACTGTGGCTTCTTGTTGCTAATTAAGATAGCATTAGGTTGCTTAAAAAGAACAGAAATGAAAAGGATTCATTGCAGTCCTGTTTCTATAACTGCCAGTCTTCTTTGCTACCCTCTCCATTTCTTCCTCCAGGCTGCCTCAGTTCAGTTTTACAGCATAGCTGTAGTGGGTGCTCAGAACCTGAGCTGGGCTTGCTGTCGTTTTTGCAATGCTAGAAGAATCTGCCAAGGGAAAACCAATTCATCAGGATGGGCCTGTGGCAGAGAAGCATTTCTTGCCTGTTTTTTTCTTGGTCTCTAAGGTCTGCTGAGGAAATCTTCTGTCTTAGAATGTGGTTGTGTGCAGTAGACACCTTGTACACTTTGCAGCCCTCAGTAGTATTTTCTGCCTTAGAAATTAAAGCTATTCTTCTGTGGGTATAGTCAAGCTGAAACATCTTGTGGGCACCCAAGACAATTATTTGGGCAGAATGCTGCTTTTAGTTTCAGTCAAAGGGCCCATAGACCATCTTAATAACATGAGAAGTATCCAAAGAAAGAGGCAAGTCTGCTGAAGAGCTAAAAACCCAGATCTTACATTTGTAAAGTGTACATAGCAGCTGTTAGGATATTTTAACACTATCAGAAGAGTTCTGCTTTGTTTTGTTTTTCGTCGGGATGATCCCTCAGGATTTATTGCATTAATCTCATTTGTATAAGGAGAAATCCATCACAGTGCATGTGCTTGTGCCCTTTGTGTTGCACAACGTGCTGGTTGGAAGTCTTAGAGGAAATACCTTTCGCTAAGGTCTTCAATTCTTACGGCAGGATGTAATTTCTCTAAGTCAACCTGTTTTCAGTCCGAAACATCTAAAAACCTGTCTGAAGCCCTAGTCCACTCTGACTGAATGACCACTGTAGAAGTGACAAATGAATTTAGCTGCCAGTCTGTTAGTGAGAAGGGAGGGAACTGCCCTTGCAGCGCGATCTGAGCGCATAGGGATGGCCAGGCCGGGTCAGATCAAGGGTTAGTTCACTGCAGGAGGGCAGCAGTTGATATTTGCGATGTCTGGAGAAAAGGAGCAAAAAAGGGATAAGGGATAATGTGACACGTGTCCTTAGAATTCTCCAGCAGTTTTCAGTTCAGGGCATTTCTGGAGAAGGATGTAATTTTTGTCTATTTAGTAACCCCAGATAAGCCTGTTTTCCAAACATTTATCCTGTTTCTCCTTGAACTTGTGCGAAATTTTTCATTGACTATTCTCTGGCAAGAAAGCTGCCTGCCTGCAGCATGAAAAACTACTTTTTTCTCTATTTTGCTTCTGCTTCTGCTAGCAGACTTTGTTCCCTCTTTTTTTCCTTGAGTACTCTTATGGTACTTGGTTATCTCTGTCTAGGTTGGAGGCTTCTGACTTACTCAGATGCTTCTCAAATGGAAATTGTTCCATGTCCTTCATCGTACTTTGTGCCTTTTTCTGGAGCGTTTCCTGCTCTAAAATATCTTCTGTGAGATGAGGATAAGAGAAGTACATGCAGTGCAGGCCAAGCATAAATTTCTGCACTGCCATAGGGTTGTTTTGTTTTCTCTTTCTTGCCTAGCAATTTCTAAGCTTTTATTTCTTTTTATTTAAATTATTATTTTTTTATTTTAACTGCTCCTGCATAGTGAGATGTCTTTTTTATGGAACTCCTTCAACCTCCAGGGTTTCTCTCCTGAGCTGTAATGGTCAAGTCAGAACTAAAGATTTTCTATGTGAGGTTAGTTTTCTTTTTTTTTTCCTCATGTTCATCACTAATTTGAATTTCATTTGCTGTTTCATACACCCAGTCCCTCTATCTCATATGGTTCTTCTGTGATTTATCATTATTTTGCCCATTTCCTTGTTATACTGAATAACTTTGTCTCAGTGACCTTTCTAGCCTCATTGCCATTATCCTTTTCCACATCTTTTATGGATATGTAAAACAGCCCAGGCTCTGAGATGTTCCCCAGGGGATACTGCTCTCCTGTGAACACTGGCCTGCTGTCTTCCTGTCCTCCCTTTTATGTCTTCAGTCACTTATTTACCCAGGCAAAGACGTTGCTCCTTTTCTCTCTTGCCTAGTTTGCCTTACAGGCCTTTGATAAGCAATTTTGATAAAAGCTTTTTGAAAGTCCCCCCTGGGGGCAATATGAAGCAGAAACATGATGGCTGGGGCCCAGTGCAGCGTCCTCTTCACCCGTGGGCTGGAGAGAGGATAGCTGGAATCCAGCTTGAGCACCTTAGGTGGGATGTGGCTGTACCCAGGTGGTCTTAGTCACTGTGAAGAAGATGGGGGTGTAGAGGATAAAGAACAGGCACCCTTGTGAGCTAGGGCATGTATTTTTGCATGTGCCTATATTAGATTCAGTAATGTTGAGTTTTCAAACTATAGTTGTTATTTTTACAAATGTAAAAACTGTTTGATGTTTGCGTATGTGTGCAAAAAAACTGTCCTGCAAATCTGGTACCATACTGCGCAACCAGTATCAGGTCTTCTGAAGCTCTAGGGTACCACCAATAAAATAGGCAACAAAGTATGTAAAGCTCATTTGAAAACAAAATTACTGCATGTAAGGGACCTTACAAAATGTCTGCCTGCATTTTCAGAAGTTCTTATGTCTGGCACTTAAGAATCTATCTCGTAAGAGTTGGATTTCACCTGAAAAGGGTTAGATGTAAAGTTTATTGAACTTAAGGGGATAACACAATTGACATCAGTGTACTCTTTTCCTTGGAGGGGATATTTTCATCTGAGATGAAGGAAAAGCCAAAGGATAAATGAGCACAGCCAAATTTGGAGTACTAAAAATAAAATGAAGATATGATTTTATAGAGTCCTTTGTCCCAGAGGAGATGGCTCATGGGGCACAGAGCTCAGCCGATGATGAAAAACTACAGCGACAAATGACTTGAATATTCAACCCAAGCTTGGTTTTATTCAGCAAACTATTAGGCTTTAATTACTGTTTTAAGTTTTCCCAGTAAAGTGATATGGAAAATCAAATTTAAAATGGTTAATAAGCTGGTTTTAGTCTTCAGCTTTTGTATCAAATAATTAAATAAATATTTTGGTGAGAAGTGCTGGAGAGTTGTAGTTCTGTTGTTTTAAAGATCTGAAGGATACCTAGTTCAGCTGCTGGTAGAATGGACCATATAAAACTGCAACACTTGGCTTTTCATATACCTTGAGTGCTGTTTCAGTCAGGTTACAGAGTGGAAGATAATTGCCATCGTTTGCTGTTAGTTCATACGCTTGGGTTTCGGTGAGTAATGACATTTGCGTCAGCTCTATAAATGGCTTCTTAAGAAGCTACTTATAATAATAACTAAGATTAAAATTCTTAGTGACAGAGGGATTTTGCAGTGATGCTACCTACAGATCCAATGCTGATATGAATAGAGATTATGTCTTTTTTCTCTTACATATATTAAACTTTTGCAGACAGTGTGAGAGAGAAATGGATCAAGCAAGTGGATGTTCTTAATTCTTGAAACAGTAAAGGTTATTAGAGAAGCACAGCTGAAAGTGTGTGTTGGCAATATTAGATGAATTTAAGCAATGGAAATGGAGGGATAATTTTCAGTATGTAGTATGTAATACATCAAAAAATATTACTTTACCTATAGTACTTGAAGTGGAATATAGCTGGAACAAATTTTGGGGAGCAGAGTAATCCCTTTCCAGTGTTGGTTTTTTTATTATTATTATTTCAGCCATCATGATCAAAATCAGATTGTAACTAAAGTTCTATAGGAATTCAAGACAGTGGCTGAGAATTAATTATCTAAAATTAGGTTCCATGTTACTGGAAGTTGAAGAGTACCTACTGTAATCTGTAACTCGGTAGCTCTCTGAACAGAAAGCTCAAATCCATCAGGTAAGACAAATTGAAAGACAAAACAAAATGTGTTTTCCTTCTTCTACAGTGATGCTGTGGAAAGTGTGAAGAAACAGGAGTCTGCAATTTTAGCTTTGCTTTCTGCTTCCATCACCTTATATTTTCTCCCAGCATTGGAAAAGCCCTACTTAGTCCTCCCAGCATTCTAGAAACATCTCCTCATCTCCAGGAATTTTGAGGATGCAGTTGGATGGTACGGTCACACTGACATAGGGTTTAGTTGTGGCTTCCCTCTTCCTTTCCTGACACAGTTCTTTAGGATGGACGCTTCCTTGGCCTCACAGTGAGTCCCTTCAGAAAACTGAGTATAGAAGAATTTTGATGTCTTCTAGTTCTCTAATAACTATGGGTGAATCAGCACAGCCTGCAAAGAAGAGAAGGGACAGAGGATATGGCCAACTGTTCTGCTTACTGTTGCCTCTTGGACCACTTAAACTGCCCAGTCTAACTGTACCAAGAGGCTTTCCTGGATCTGCTCTTTGCTTTAAATGGGTCTCGTGCCCTTCTCAGGACTCTTTGGTCTGTCTTAGCCGATCCTGCCCCCTGTTCCAATGCAAGTCATTTCCTTGCCGTTTAAAAGGTCTTTGAACTGTGACAAGGTCAAGGTGATCCAGCCTGTCTGAGGAGATGAATCGTCCTTCTGTTTCCTACAGCATTATATTGTTCCAGGTCTGGTGGATGAGACCTTGCTGTGTAACTAGCTATGCAGTTAGGGCTTGCTCTCTAGGGCGAGGAGCTTATCTTGGCAGCATTGTATCTAATATGCTTTTGAAAGGACCCCCTAAACGTCATCAAGAAAATCTTGACTTTTTTTTTGCTGCCCCAGTTTAAAAAAAAAATGGCAAGAAGGATTGTCTCTCTAAATGAAATGTGCTGTGGTTATTAAAGTGCTTGTTTAAGAGCTACCTGATTTTTATTCCAGTTTTATTTTGGGCTTGCTTTTGATATCACTTGCTAAAATCATCAAAGGAACAATAGGCTTATGTACTCACTGGGAAGCATTAAACCAATTTAAGCCAGAATTTGCAAATGTGACTCATACTATTCTGTGCTTGACTGGAAATTCTGGGGGAAAAAAAAAAAAATCTGTGTTTTTAGTTAATGTTGCTTCCTTGGTATTCCAAAGGGCAAGTCTGTTTAAAAGTGGATGTTGTTAGGACAGACTGTACATTACTGCATATTTCTGCATTGCTTTGTAATTGCAATTCAGTTTTCTAATTTCTGCCAAAATAGTTGGCACTCAGGACTCCCATTTTATGGCATTCAGGACCACCAAAAAATGACTTGTTTCTTTTGAAATTCTCAACTAATTATGTTAGCTGTAGCAGTTCACATGTAATTTTCTTCTGTTCTGATATGAGATTGCAGATGTCAGTTAGAAAATTATTTTGTTTCCACCTTAGAACTTGGGCTGCTTTTGCATATAGGCCTTTCTGGGGAGGTAACAGCCCATTAGGAATAGGATGGTACAATCTGTCCTCTTCCCTTTTCTCAGATTGTATTTGTGCACCTAAGTGTAAGCTTTGAGAAAACATAATACGATGATTATTAAAAATATAAGTATCCAAATATCAATCATAAATGAGGCAGGTTCATCCAGGAAGGTAACTTGCTACACAAAAATGTGAGTATTTATTGCTATTTTGGCTGTGAGCACGGAACCTTTGCCTTGTTACGATCTAGAAAATTCTTTCATTTTTGCCAGGTAACTCTGAATAAATACTTGCTATACAAATAGGGAAAAACACCATATCCTTAGCACCTGGGAATAGTAAAGTAGGTTAGCTCTTTGCTTTCATTTTTAAGATTATTTGGAAAAGCAATTTTTATTACTTTTTTCTTAAGATAGTAAGAAATTGTATCTCTTTGTATTAGCAGTGCAGTAAACCAAATGCATGTTGTAAGTGACTTATCTTGGTGTAATGACTCTTAGGTGCTGTGTATTCTGGCACTGTTTGATATACTGAGAAACTTCAAAGGTCTGGTGGAAATTGCTACACCAGCAGGAGCGTGTGAGACTTACAAAACTATACTCTGGTGCCCATTTTTTTTTCTATTCTTATGTGAGTTTCTGTAAATATATTTTTTTTAAAAAATGAGTGATATTTGACCTTTTCATCATTTTAATTATATGGCAAAAGCTTAAAAACAATATTTAGATAGATTTCATTTAGCAGATGTGTTACTGCAGGCTCAGTTATCAGTGATTGACATAGTGACATTTTTAATGGCAATTTGTATAGAACTTATTCAGGAGAATAATATAATGAGCCTGTTAATCATATTTCATGCCGTAGATATTGATGGATATGTTTTTCAGAGTGCAGGAGACTGGAGGACATGGCTAATGATTGATTTAGGATAGACAGGCTCAAAATGGGAGAAAAAGAAAGCAGAGTAGAGTATGCTAGATATAAGAACGAATGGCGTTTTTTAGAGGCAGTGAAGAAACATGTGCATATTAAATTGGTAATTTGGGGACATACACATTATGTGTCTAGAACATAACGGGTACTCAGTGTGATCTGGACTTTGTCACCTGTCAAAGTAGTATTTTGATTCTGCCTAAATGGCTCTGAGGATTTTCTCAAGAGCAAGTCAGAATGCTTTGGCCTCAAGGCAATTATAGTCCAAGTGCCTAAAACAGTTTCTGGATCTTACCAGCTTGAGCAACCTATATGCAGACAGGTTCCTGGTGAGGAAATACAGGGATGTGAGTCGTTCCATGGGTGCCTGTAAAACTTCTCACAGGCTTAAGGTTACACAAGCAATTACAAATTGAGGATGTCACATTGCAATTGAGCTACCTGAGCCGTGTAGAGAATTGTTCCAAAATCCTTTAAATGTTAGTTTACACTTCTAGTGGTTTTTATGATTCATCAAATCAGAAGTGCAGTGAATTGCAGGGAGGAGGAGGGCGCAGAGGTGTGATACCAACAGCTGAATAGGGAAGAAGCTGAATGTCCTGTAGGAAGTAAATCTGAGCAGTACACTGCACTCTAATGAAGATACCGATCTATTTAAAATGATTAAAAAGAAGAGCTCAAGCAATGTCCTTATGGAATTGTGGCAGATAAGGAGAAATTTGTGATGGAAATTCTGCTTGTCTAAAGTAGCAGAACAGAATCAGAGGGTGCCATGAAGATTCAATGCAGGAAGACAGAGCTGTGGGAAGCCTTGGCAAGGGTTTGCTACAGGGACAGAATAGGCACTCAGTCCTTTGGCACATGAAGTCCTTTGGCACATGGTGTTTTTCACCTACAGTCATCAGATACAGAGTTTCTTCTTTTCTTCAGACATAGTGTCTTCTGAATTGGGTAGTCAAAAATCCTATTCCATCATAAATAGCCAATGGAATTGCCAAATAAGTCATTAAATGATTTTTGCTTGTTGCCTGTAATTTAAGCCTCAGTAATAAAAGAGGCTGGGTTGAATGGCGTCCCTATGAATTAATTTCTGGTAAGACAGAATAGAATATTTTTCCTGTAACTTTTGGTGGGCGTGCTTAAGTATAGTTGATAATTGGTAGGAAGAGGAATGAGTTTTTAACAGAGAGCTCTGTGCTTGCTTACAGACGAAAAGCTTGTGTGTGTCAAGGCTAGCTCCCAGGGAATTCAGCTGGCCTTCCTGGGTGTTCACCTCCGCTTTTGCGCAGCGTGCTGCAGGGAGAGGAGCTGCAGGAAGGCCGTGCAGCCCGCGCCCGCTTCCCGCCCCGGCAGGCCGGCCGTGCTGTGGGAAGCGCAGCGAACGCGGCAGCGCCTCCGTGCTGGCCGCTCCGGGCTGGAAGGTGAAGGCACCTGCGGGAGGGCAGCTGCCAGGAGCCTCCCCTGCCAGCTCGCAGGGCTGGAAGGTGCCGGGGGAGCTGAGCTGAGTCGGCAGAGACGCGTCGTGTGGCGCGGAACAAGTGCGGCCTTGCCGGGACCCGACGCGGGGGTCGCGTAATATTACAGTATTAACTGCGTAAACACATGAATCAAAATTCTCTTTTGAGACTTTTGCAGTACCTGGACAATGAGTTAAAGCTGGGCTAATATCTTCAGACTTGCCAGGGAACCAGTAAACACAGTCAGAGCGTCGCGGGGCCACCTGCAGCGGCCTTGACTGGGACCGCGTGGCTGCAGTGCAGTCAGCAAATGTGTCACTGGGCACCTGCAGGCTGCCACAAGCAGCCCGCGAGGCTGCGGCGGGCTTAGGAGGTGAGCACGTCTCTCCAGGCGAGAGCTGTGCAAACAAATATCGCTCCGAGATTGTTTGTTCAGGGAGTCAGGTGGCAAAGGAGCACTGTCTGGTAAGTTTGTTGTTTGACTATGAATTTCTGAGATCTGAAGTTTGCCTTCATAAAAAAGGAAGTACATATAGATATGGTGACACAGGTAAATATTTTATCTTAGATGCATCAGGGCAAATGTGGTTAAAAGAAGAGCCTCTGTGTAAGTTTAGAATACTTAACAGATGCTCCTGGCTTTGGAAATACACCTTTGCAGAAAGAAAAAGAAATAAAAACATTTTTCTTCAAGTCCAGGTAGTCCATGTGCATCCATGAAAACCAGTTCATGAAAAACACTGACTACCTACAAGCCATATCTAACTTGTATGCTTTGCAGCAAGAAAGATGATCACAGCTTCTAAATAAACTCAGTATTGCAGCCAGTGTTTTTCTGTTCCGGGCTGGGGCACATGTGAAATAGAATGAACTTCTGCAACATAATAGGTGCTAAATTACTGCTTAGTATAAATAGAAGCAGTTGACACATGGAACACTTGGTACTGTGTCATTAATAATAGTGTAAATTCATTTGTGTACGAGAAATTGATCAACATTTTTCCTTCTTCCACTGAGGCACAGTGTATTTTGTAACTGTAGCATGACGTTCTTTCAGACATACTGACAATGCCTAATGTTTAAAAAAGTGGCATGTATATAGCTTAAATATATGAAGATATAATTGTTCATTGGTTAATGCTTAGCAAGCACAAAAAAACACTTTTTATATGGAAAATTCATAATTTAATGAAAAGTAATAGTCATAACATGAGCAATCATGCATCCATTTGCAAAGCATAGCAGATCTTTACCAGGAATGTATTTGTGCTTAACAAAGTCGTCCTTTTTGAAAGGCTCAGTATGTAAAAATGGCAAATTAAATATTCCTCTGTTAGTGATCTGGTATGATTTTCGTCTTGAGTCTTGCATTACCCTTCTCATCATCGTGTGCTGTCATGTACAATCACTTCAATATGTGCAGTTCCCTGCCACAGAGGGCTTTTTATTCTTGTGGTGGGAGTACAATTCATGCTGTGATAATCGTTCCCATGACTGAATGTGTTTACAGCTAATGCTGCAGGAGATTCGGCAGGTGCTCCATTCCAATGTACTGAAACATGGATGACTCAGGAAACAGATCTACGACCATTCCCACTGACCATTTAAGTATTTCTCCACTGAAACTGTAATCAGTGTAGGGATTAGAAACACTTCTGTCGCATGCAATGGGCAGCAAGTAATCCCAGTAAAAGCATCCAGAAAATACCTAGAAAAACTAGCCGACAGGGTCAACACAAGAGCTCTTCTTAGCTGGTGACACATCACTGTTCATAACCTTCATAAAAAAAAGTTTGTGTCTGAGTTTCCTTTTCTAACAACCAGTATGTGATACTAGCTCCAATGGAGGCTTAGGGGTGCCTGTGAAATCAGTCTACATGGAGTGAAAAATGATTTGTTTTTAGATATTTCTGTTAGTTCACATGATCCTGACTTTCAGTTCCCGAGCCCAGAAAGGCCTGCCCAGTGTGTGTGTTTCATATCCTAAAGTCAAGCCCTTGGCTGCAACGGGAGTGGGGGCCGTGACCTTGCAAAAACTGCAGCTGTGGAGGTAGCCAGATTAGCACCGTAGTTTGGGCCAGGGGTGTCCTTGTAAAGTTCTTCTTCTTGCTCCTGTTAACCATGACCTCGTAGTGCAGACTGGCTTCCTTCAGCATGAACCAAAGCTGGAAGATGCATTCCAGGCATTATGTGGCACATAACAGGGCCAGGCACCCTCCCAAAGCACCGTAGGTGCTGGTGGTGGGTTCCCAGCGCCACCACCTTTGCTCTGTAGAGCTGCCCCACCACCGCCCAACACAGGTGTAGCCTGTGTCGTCTGAAGAGCAGAAGCCTGAGCTTGGTGAGAGAGAGGAAACTGCAGTGTGAAACCTAAGGGGAGAGAGCAGGGAAGGGTTATCCTAGGCAAGGAAGCCCTTGCTGCCAGTCTGTGCCCCAGAACTGAAGTGGAAGATAACTTGGAGGAGGCTCACGAGGACAAATGTCAGCCCTCTCCTCTCGGAGCTGAAAGCAGCAGCCAAGAGGTGCTTGATGTGTGTTTTAAATCCCTAGTTCCTGTGTCCAGGACACTTCCAGATTGTAAGTAGATCTGGATTTTAGGTAGGGAAGGTAAGCACCTGGAAAGGGAGATATCCAGCCTAATTTCAGGCAACGATCATAGCTTGGGGTGTTGTTTGTTTGTTTGCTTTTGACTAGAACTGTTGTTAGAAAGCTGAGCCAAGTCTTATTAACTCAACTTGGCAACCAGAAAGTAGCTAAATTCAGAATAGGCTTGCATCTGCTTATTCTGCTTTTAGATGTTTCTAAAACCCGGGGTACTAGTGAATCAGTATTTGCTTTATTTTATCTTTAAGCCTGACCAGCAGCATGTGGAGGACAGTGTTGGATGAAACTGCGCATCTTTAGCCCTTGACATGAGTCACTATTTTCAGCCATGCAGGAAGGCAGCACCTCCCAAAGGAGTCAGAGGTGTCAGAGGCAGGGCAGGGTTTTGCCCAAGCCTTGTGGGCAGCCAGTTGCTGCCCTGAGTTCTCTCTGGCTGCCACGAGGAGCAGTTTTGCTCCTGCACGGGGCAGAAGGCTGATGGGTGCCCTACAGCTCCCAGCAAACTGTGGATCCTCACAATAGTTACTAGTAGTTATATAGCTAAATGAAAATGAAGCGTTCAATCCTGATAATGTAATCAGGGAATTTCAATGGAACTAGAAAAACTGCTCAATTTGTTCTGTGTTTTGCTGTTTTCTTTTTTTCTCCTCCTAGCTAGGAATATTTCATATGGTTGTATCTTACTACATTAGTGCAATAAATCTTTTAAACTATTTGACACTTCTTTTCTCTTGCCAGTTGGAAGAAGTCTTGATAACAGTTAATTGGAATAGAAATTGCAAAAGTGTAGCACTGACCATGTGATAAATGTCATGTTTGCTTATCCTGGCTGATTTCCAGGCAGCAGGTTTGTGTCAAACCATTGCATTTCAGTGGGATGAAAGAGGCTGACATTTCCAATGACCTGACTAGCTCGCAGGAGCCACAGTGCTTGAAAGAAGTCGTTCGAGCTGAGGCGAATCCTCAGTGCTGGGCTTAGGGTGTCAGGGCTACTCTTTTGCTGAAGTTCAGCAGTAGCTGGCGTGCGAGTTGCCCATAGGAAATCCCGTGGGTGTGTTGAGGGCCTCGGCCTCTGTAGGTGTCAGCCAGGGTGGACGCAGCGTCGTAGGAGCTACGGGGCTGCTCTGCTGTTGCGGTCCTGCCCGCTGGAGTTCCACTGCGTAGGAGAACTAGATGTTACACAAAACCCACCAGGGATAAGTTTAGTCTCTCTTCAGCTATGACAGATGGTAGAACTGTTTGATTTATTTGTTCACAGTTTACTGTCTAAAAACTGTGTGAGATATTTTGCTTAAAATATGTGTGGGAGGGTGGTAAAGAAAAAGGTTTCTGTTCTGTTGTACTGGGTGCTGCTGTCTGCAAGAAACTTGGAGTTGTTCTTTTCCTAAAGTCCCTGAGCACATTTGGTCCTGGGAAAGTGTTGGCCTGGAGAACAGGGCTGATAAGAGGATAGGGAGGCAGCAGTAAGTGCAGTCTAGGAGAGGAGTTGAGGCAAAGCCAGGAATTTAATCTTTACAGTGACGAGGAGAGAGCTCTGTTCGGGCTTGGGCTCCCTGTATGGCTGCCTCAGTCCACAAGGCCTCGAAGGTTGGTGGGGGAAAAGGGCAGCCTCTCTCCTCGCTGTTACTCGTAAGGAGGTTCCACACAATGTCACCGACCGGCAGCCTAGGTGTCACGCAGGGGACTGAAACGGTGTGGAAGTGGGAAGGTAACAAGGAGAGGCGCATCTTGATTTTAAGTGACTACACCTCCATTCTGACTCTTCATTCAATTACTTGGGGATCACGGCTCACACTCCGGTGTGAGGTGTCATTTGCATGGGATTCTTTATAAGGGATGGTGTATTAACTGTTCCTAACAAACTTAGTACTTCTTGTACAAGTAATCGTGTATAGTTTATTGTTTTTCTTTCTTTTAGAGACTTTTTCCAGTATTGGGTGCATAGATTTTTTTTTCCAGAGTCAAATTTTTAATTTTTGAATTTTTATTGTTTTACTGGTCCCATTGATTTCACCTAAATTACTTAGTTGAGATATATATATATGTGTATATACCCAAAGGTTTTGTTTCTGTTTTTTCCAGAATAAATTTTTGTATTCCTTTTATCAGTAAAAGGACTCTGTGGCAAGATTGATTGCTTTGGGGTAATATTTAAAACTTGGTATAGATGTCATTCTGACCGGCAAGTCTGTGTCTGTTGCTGTTCAGGATTATGATTACGATCTGGAGAAGAAGAAAGGTTAGTAAAGGTGGAAAAATTATTCCTGTTCTTCCTGAACCATCAGTAAGTCTTGTTTTGAATGGTTAATAACAGTTCTTTTCTTTTCTTAGGCAATGTTCAGTCTCTGCATGGTTGAAAGTGGAGCTGATGAGGTGAATTTACACGGTGTCACAAGCCTGGGTTTAAAACAAGCCCTGGACTTTGCATATACTGGACAGGTACTGTACAGTTTTTCAAATTAACAGATGCAAGTGAAAGCCAATTGCAAAAACTAAAGATGACCCTTACAGAAGTGTTAGAAATGATTATGTCAGTGCCCTGCCCAGTAAAACGTCAACTGAGTTGAGCAGTATATCCAGAGTAAGGCTCTGCTGTATTTTTTCTGTTTGCTTTTCCTTTTTTTTGCTTTGTTTTTATTTTAAGATTTATCTAATAGAAAGCACCTACTAGTTGTGTGTTGCTCCCAGGTAGTGAAGCATGTAGAACTCCTATGCCCCTTTATAGTGACCTGTCTCTTCATATAAATATAATGCGAGTTGATTCCATCTGCTAAATAAAATTTAAAAGAAGTAGCCTAGATAGTTTTTAGAATAATCTTTATGGATCTCTGTTTCTGTGTAAGCAGTCTCTTACTCTCCTGGCAGATGTATTCCAAGCATCATTGTAGATGCTTACAGGTACCTCTTTACTGCAGCATTTTGCAATGATAGCGTCTTGCTTACTGTGATATGCTGCTAGAATGGAAGTCCAAACTGAACTCCAGGGAATGCAGAGTGATGCCTCTGCCTCCAAAATAGTACGTGTGACCTGCCATATCTATGCACTGCCTGCCCAGGCACGTGTTCATGTTGTGGCCTGACTTGATCTCAGTTTAGGGTTCAGGCCTAGTGAACTAAGATCTGTTTGCACCGGGGCATGGAGACATGCAATTTCTGTTTTGGACCCTAAAACTCTAGGTAACCAAACTGATTCTGGAAATACTATTAAAAAAAAAAATCTGAGTTCATTGATTATCTGAGTTCATTGTGTTCACTATTGCTTAATTTGGAAACAAAATTCATATTTGAAGCTTCAATTTGTATTTCATTACTTCAGTTGTTACCTTGTGCAAATTTAGGCGTCTGTTCCATACTGTGGATTGAGTATTTGGCCTTAAAAATGAAGGAAAGTAAATAGAAATATATACAAATAGAAAATAAGGAAAGATTTATTTTTTTTGCTATCTGTTTTAAAAGAATTATTTTTATAATCTGCCCACACAACAGTCAGTACTTTCATGTTCATATTAAAGATTAGCTTTTGAAACTTTCATGTTTCTGCTCTTATGGAAAATGTAACTTATTCAGGGATTTATCTCTGAGGTAGGTGGGAGACACAGATTAATATGCTGTATTCCTGAATCACTGGACGTCTCAGTGCATGGCTCGTCATCTCTATGCTCTTTGTTCTTCCTTTGGTTGAAAGGTGGCTAAATTGATAAGTAAAATGGAATGAATCTTTCTTGTGCTTTCAGTATCTGTATTGTGCTTCAAGTCAGTTGAGATTATAGGTCATTTTTGGAGAGGAGAGCTCTTGCTGTGAAATAGAAGTACCCAAAAGATACTGGATGCTTTCCAGAGTTAATTTTGAGATGCTGAATAGTAATTTACTTGCATGTGAGTTTTGCTCTCTCTTGTGAGTAGAGATACTCCCCTGTCTTTAAGAGAATTTCAAAAGATAATAAATAAATGTAAAATACATTGAGAACCTTGAAAATAAGGCTATGTTTTTTTTTAAAAAAAACAGCAATCCACCCCATGCCACCAACCCCTGCTTCAGCCCCTAGTGAATAATAGGTGATTTCTAGCCTTGATCCCACACACACTCGAGTGTTGCGTTTCCAAGTGTGACCTAGTTTGAATAAATGAGCTGGCTTTTTGAGTTAGAACTACTTGTATCCAGTAGGTACAGTTGCTCACATATATAAGCATTTGTAGGGCAAAGCTTTGAACTCTGTGTCTTCAGATATACCAAGAGCTACTTTGAAACACAGATAAGTGCCAAAGATTTACAAAGGTGTTTTTGAAAACACAGGTCACTGGTACAGGTCTGAGAATGAGGAACACTGAATTTTCCCTTATGTCCTTGAAATTCTGCTCTCACTCTGATTGTATACATATTGAGCTAATATTGCTTATATTAATAAATTCAAACTGAGAAGAATATTGGTCAATATTTCAAGATAGTGAGTAGGAGGAATCCATAAAGGATATAATAAATAATTTGAGTAGTTCATGCATACATCAGAGTTCTTTTTAGTTATCCAAAATTTGGTCCTACTATTTACAACCTTGTTTTGCTTTGAAAATGAAAGTCTCAAGACATGATCTGATCTACCCTTTAGGAAAATAAATAAATCATAAAAAGAAAAAAAGGGAGATTTCATGGGATCCACTTTTAAACCTTTGGACCATCGTGTTGATCCAAAAAGTTGCTGTTTCTTTAGAAAACACTGTAGAACTAATAACAATGCAGAGACAGTCCTAGGGTATTCATTTTATGTGTAACACAGTATGTAAACAAATGAATATTCAAAGTCTGCTTTCTTCCCTTGTTTTGGAAAAAAAAATAGTTAAGCACTTGTTTTCAATTTGAATGCATTGTAACTGAAATGTATTTTTTTGTGTAAAACAGTATATTGGAGACATCTGGTGGAAATATTTCATATTGCGTGATAGCAATACTTGATGCTTGTGGTTATTTTAAGTTATTAGAATTTAATAAAATTATAACTTTTGGCATGACTGAATCTGAAATGCGGTTCTGACATCATCACATCCTTTCTGATCTGAAAGGTGGCTTCTTGCCTGCATAGGCGGGCACTGCCTTATCATAAGTACTGCTGAAAATCTATTGCTCTTAAGGCAAATTGATTTTTCAATAGAAAAAAAAATCATCATAAAACTCAAGTTAACTACAAATCATGTAATAATTCTAAATAAATTAATTCATTACAAATATTTGCCAATACAGCTGCTTTGATTCCTTTACAGAATCTGGCCTTGTACCTCTCATCAAAACTCCATCTTTCCTAGTGATTAGCTGGTGTTTCACCTTCCATTTTCAAATAAGGTTGTGGAGAACAGATCTAAGGATCTAGACAGCTCTTATTCCATAAATCCTTGCTAGCTCTGTTGGGGGTGAGCCGTGTTGCAAAGCTGTGTTATGTTTCTTCCTTTCTTGCCTAAGTGACCTCCTGGTTCTTGTCTGACACCGTTCTACCATTTGCCTTTTGCAAATATGAATCACAGGGGTCAGTCAAACTACCTGGGGTCCTTAGCAGAAGTGCAGGGGAGAGGGCCTTAAAATATCCTTTTCTTGTCTGCAAGGGCCTCTGGGACATAGACACGAGAGGGGGAAAAACAGCTGAAATATTCAGTGCTGTTTTCTTCAGCTCTGTTTGCCATTCTTGTATCACTTGGAGACTGTGATCAAACTGATTTTACAGCACTGGCCTGATTTTGAAAGACTTGACGTGGTGTGGGGAGGGTGAGACTCAAGGCAGAAGGGAGAGGAGGAAGATTCTGGCTGGCTTAGCTGCCCGGTGACTCTGTGGGCCTGTCGGGTTCCTGTAACACAGGGTCAACGGCCACGAGAGCTGCGTGATTCATGCTGGGGTCTCGGAAAACTGTGATTACAGCAAGACTACGTTTTACTGTAAATGTCTATTTACCATCACTTTCAATGTAGTTTCAGGACCAAAACCATGTATTTGATACTCTGACATAATATAAAAGGGAATATTATAAAGAGGATAATCTTGTTTCAGAGCCTAGCATAAGGTTATTACTACTAAATTTCGAGTTTACGGTTGAATTACAGAGAATCCAGAAGACTTAGGAAGTTATAGAATTTAATGAACTCAGTGTGCATAATTTATTGTAGAGATAATAGAGTTTTATGTTATTTGCTCTGGATAGATATGAAGATATCCACAATAGATCTTTTCTAGAATTGAGAGTAATCAAGTACATCTTCCTCAAAAAGGTCATGAATTTGCTTATAAACTAGGTTGATATTCAGTGTATTCAACATACATTCTTATTCACTTTTCTGGAAAATGTTAGGGCACATAGCAGAAGTGGTGGTTTGAGTTGTTGCTTCCCGTCTTAGCTAAAGAGATATCTCAGTTTTGTGAACAGCTCTTTTTTTCTTTTTTTTTTCATCCCCCCAATTGATTTGATGAGTGGAAAAAGGTTTTTTTAGATGGAAGAAACAACAGGTATTTTTTTTAGATACCTGTCTTGTTTGATATGCAGCTCACTGCCTGTATATCTAGAAGGAATTTTCTCTTGTGTCAGACCTTTGGGAATCTTAGGATTTTTCTCCCCATTTCTGTGTTAAATTCCTCATAGTTTGCTTTTTTTAATTGTCTGCTGTAATACTGCCTATTTCCCTATTGCTTGAGCATCTATCGTATGAAGGAAGACTGACAGGCCTGTTTAGCCTGGAGAAGACTGAGAGGGGATCTGATCAACATGTTCAAGTTCCTGAGGGGTGAATGCAGGGAGGATGAGGCCAGGCTCTTCTCTGTGGTGGCCGGTGGCAGGACAAGGGGTAACGGGTATAAGTTGAAACACAGGAAGTTCCACCTCCATGTGAAGAACTTCTTTCCTGTGAGGGTGACAGAGCCCTGGAACAGGCTGCCCAGAGAGGTTGTGGAGTCTCCTTCTCTGGAGATCTTCCAACCCCGCCTGGATGCCGCCCTGTGCCACGTGCTCTAGGTGACCCTGCTGGAGCAGGGGGGTTGGACTAGATGATCTCTAGAGGTCCCTTCCAACCTCAGCCATTCTATGATTCTGTGATAATGCAGTTATTAAATAATGCCATGTCTCGAGTTATTACTTGCTTTGTTAATAGGGAGAGTTGCAAAGTTTCATTCTTGTTCTATTTTGCTCATCGCTGCTGCCTTTGCTATTTCCATGCAAATTTTGTGGGGCCTGTCCTAGTTTTGTTTTATTTGGTTTTGTTTTAGAGAAAAAAAAATGTGTTAAAAAGGAGTAGGAGAAATATTGCAGTCTAAGCAGTTCAAGGAAAGGAGGGGAGAATTCTTCCTACAGTTGTTCATGAGAAAGGATGTATCCTGGGCTCATATGCTGATCCCAGTTCAAGAAGTCATGCCCGCTAGGCTGGAATGTGCTAGGATAGGGTGCTAGGTTGGACGGAGGGTAAAGGGCTACCTTGAAGGCCAGAATTTCTATCTGAACACTAATTAGTTGTGTAGGAGAAAGTAATCTGGCCAGTGAGGTCAGTCTCAAAATGTGCAGTGCCTCAGACCTAGGGATTTGGGAAAGTCTACAGGGAGACGGTGGTTAAGCTGGTTTTCTTGGATAACATAGCCTGGAGTTGAGAACTTAATGAAAATTAACCTGCAGAAGTAAGGGTTGAATAGAGAGCTGCTTGTAATGTGCTGCCAGACACAATATCTAAATTGCATGTAGTTAATCTTAATATAAAAATAGCACAGAGAACAGTCTTAAGATGATAATACATTACACAATGGCAAATCCTGCACTGGTGAAGACTGCAAAGTTGACTGAAGTTGATGGCTCCAAATGATGCCATCTGAGCTTTTGTCCTCATATGTTTAATCGTCATAACCATAATCTTTGGTTTGGCGGTAGAGTAGGGAAGGGGATTAAGTTTCTCCCTTCAGCTTTTGCTTCATGACTAATTTTGGAGGTGGGAATCTAAAATAGGTCTTAGTTTCCCTTAGTTCTCTTATCCGTGTCATTCTAGACCTCAGAGCTGTTGTTTTGATGTTGAACAGATAAGCAGAGGAGAGGCAGCCCCTGTGTTTATTTGGCGTTGTTTGAAGTGGTATTTACGTGTATTTACTCTTACGGTTGAGCTAGGCAGCCTGTAAAGCATATAAACAGATGTGCTGGTGATTTTAAAAAAATATATATATGTACGGTAATCTACTAATATAGAAAGGTTAAGAGGTTTATTAGTAATTGCCAGTTGCCCCAAGTTCAGTAGGAGGGCATGAAATATTTTCTTCTTTACTCATTGTCCTTCTTTTTTTGTGTGGATTTCTCTCTAATGCATTTTGCTGATGTGAACATTTAGCACAAGCATTTTTGCGTATTTCCAAATGGGAATTGAGTAGAAATTCAGACAGTTCAATTTAAGGTGAAGCCTTGGGGAAGAGAAGCAAAAGACTTATCTGTGTACTCTTGGGAATCATAAAAGTGGACGTGTTTTCTCAGCAGAATCTCATCTTGGGTGGGCTGAGAAACTTGTAAGAAATGAGAAAAAAAAACCCAACAACTTGATCCTATAACTAATTTTGCAAAGTTCTAACTATTTTAGTTAGAACTGAAAGTTTGGACTATTGGAAAATTACATGGTGCTCTTTCAAGTGGCTGCCACCTTAACTTTTGTTGCTGATTTTGTGCAGATTCCCTCTATGTAGTAAGCAGTGACCCTTGCTTCTGTCCTACTTATCTCATGCTGATGCTCATGGTATATTATTTGTAAACGCTTTGCTCTAGCTTTAAAATATATTAATATTTCACACAGTTAAATAGAGCTTATATCTGTGCCCACAACACTAATCTGCTTAGGGTTCTAGTTCATCTATTGTGTCTTTACCCACATTAAGCCCGTGGCTGGCATTTAACAAGTAATGTGACATCAGTCCAGGTGACAGAACTTGTTCAGTAGAAACCGTGTCTGAATAATAAACATTGTAGGTCTAAAGCAGCGGGCCCTGGAGAATATTAGCTGAGTGTTTTGTCAATCTGACCCTGAGTTCTCCCTGTGGAAGTCTTGACCGTGCTACACATTTTTTAAATTGTGGGTGTGAAAGGTGTTTTTATAACTGAAATCCAGTCCAGATTTCCCTTGAGTGGAGTATTTTTCAGCAACCTAGGTAGCATCAGCTGCAAACCTAGGTCATGCTGGGCCAGATTCTCATTTACACTGAGTTCCTTGAATGTCTTCCTGGCTGACTAAAGGAAGTGTTGTACTGCATATAAATCACACGTATGGTCACTTCAGACTTCACATGAGTATGCAGTAATTTGTAGAAGCTATAAGTATGACATATGCTTCCAGAACTCAGTGTAAATAAGCTCTTGGTGTAAACAAGAGCTCATTCCTTTTTTTTTTTTTTTTTTCCTTTTTCCCCATTCCAAAAGATCACCTGTGTGGGAGGCAATTTTGTTTTAGTGTGGAGAGATGTGCACCTATTTTTTTCATCTTCTTAAAACTAATTTGACTATAGAAGATGCAGGTGATCTTGTGTTCTTTTTTTATTCTACCTCCTTATTCCTCTGTGGTTGAGACATATAACTACAGTGTGTGTGCAAAATTTAAAAAAAAAAGGGAGGGGGAGGGAGTATGGGGACCGAAAGCAGCTTTACCTCCCTGTGGAGCAGTGAGAGACTGACCTCATGTGGTGTGAAGCCAAAGCTGCTGGGGGAAACGCTTGCGATGAGGATAAAGCCCTGCACAGCCTTAGCATCATTGCAGAATCAGTGTTAGTTCTCATGTCTTTCAGATTGTAATGAGTGCTGCACCATTTGTCATGAAATTATACTCGTTTTGGTAGTTTGTAATGTGCTTGATGATCGAAATTGACTGCTGATCATTGACAGACCGTTGATCTGTGGTCCCAGGCATTTTCTAATATCCTGAGAGGGATGTTCTAGCAAACTGACCCAAGACAGCAGGCTGGGAACTGAGACCAGTTACCCTGGCTGCTGCCTGTGCGTTATTTTAATTGAAATGAGTGGGAGTTTCATGTGAACAAGTGTCAGGATAATCAGGCTTTGTCTCCAAGCCCTTTCTGGCAGCCCCCCAGCAGCGTTCTCACTCTGTGCCTTCCCAACCTTGCCCTGTAAAACCAAGATAGTGGTTATGAAAGTCAGGAAATGGTACCATGCAGGATGGGAAGGGTGTGCCTGCACTTTTTAACATGCTTGAGAAATCTGGGGAATTCAGAGTCCATTCTCTTATCCCATTTCATCAATATATATGGAAACCTCCAGGCATGTTGATAACAAAAGGGTGTTCTGTTATGTTGAAAAGTTTTCTTTTTAAAATATCATGCATTTAATTTTAAAGAATGTTGGGGTGATGTAGTTCATGGGCACTTAAAGACCAATCTGCTTAAAAATTCTTTGGACGCTTGCAGTGAACTTCTAAAATTCTGTTCCCATCCTTCAAAAATCTCTGTATGTGCTTGATTTTACTCTTTCTGTTCTTTTTGTTGACTTAAATCTCTGAAGAATCAAAGGCCTGTAGAGTTTTCTACAAATGCTCTGAGTTCTTTCTAACAAGCTTCTGTTTTCTTCTTTACAGATCCTCCTGGAGCCAGGGGTGATCCAGGACGTGCTAGCAGCTGGTTCCTGCTTGGTAAATGTATTTTTCTAAGCCTAATTTTCAGTAGGATAACCTTAGTACAGTACATGGTCTAATGGAATTAGTAAAGATGTGTATTGGGAGACCTGTATTTTATCATTGGCAGGACATTAATTTGTGCTGGATGCTTTCACTTCCCAATCACTTTATTAATTTTAGACCTGTAAGCAAGCACAGTCCATTGATTAATATCAACACACAGGAGTTTGACTCACTCCTCTTCCAAACAATTCACGTTCTTTTGCCTCTGTTTCACAAACATTAAATACTTCCCTGGTGTGATCATGACTGAGTGTCTACAAAGAATATTCATGCATATTTGCGGGCACAGTTACCTCTCAACACCTGGCCTCATTCCTGTAACGCTAATAACAATAACAGATTTAGTACTGTCATTTTGAAGCAACAAATCTGAATTGAGATTTTTTTTGTGCTTTGCTGTAGGAAATGGCTCACGATCGTGGCAATAACATTAGCTTTGATGTGCATCAGTGAAAAGCTGTGTTTGAGAAAAATGGCAGTAGCAATTCTACAGAACTGTTTCCTTGTCTTTGCAATCTTTCAAGATTGTTTCTGCAACAGGGCACTTTGGCTGTATTTGTGCAACAGTTGACAGTTGGGCAAGGAAGTGCGTGTCAGCACAGCGCTCTCCATATGCGCTTGCCTTCCAGCAGCACAACTGTGCGCGGAGCGTGCTTGGCAGCACCCTGGGCCCCGGAGTACCACAGACGTGCAGCATCCCGTGGCAGGAGCCTCAGGAAGAGCTAAAAGGCTCCCTTTCTTGTAGAGAAAGAGGATTCTTTGGGGATAGCCTCAGGGAAGCCTTCAAAATGTATGTTCAGGCAGTGAGGAGGTACCAATTTGTACATTATAAACCCATTAGAAAATTAAAGTAGCTGATAGAGTAGTGCATTTTATATCAGTTTCGTTTTCAGGGACTATAAAGAAAGATGGAGCTATTTTTAGGAAAAAAAAGGAAAACGGAGGTGAAACATAATGGGAAAGACAGTTTGAGAAATAAGAAATGCCAAGTAACACACACAGCTGCGCTGCCTAGCAGCTGTGAGGTTGGCAGTTGCTTTAGAGGAGGCGTGAGAAGGGGTTATAGAGTGAGGAGGAAGGTATAGGTCCAGCTTTGATCGACATAAAGTATGCTTAATGTCCCCTAGCATATCGGTCAGTGTGAGCTTGTCTCTGCCTCTTGCCTTCTCTGTCTTTGCCAGAAAGTGGACCAGAGACCACTGTGATAAAGAAGCTAGGAAAGCATAAGGGAGGAGAAGAGGAGCTGGGTGCTGTAGAGCTGCTGAGAGGCAGGAGAGAATTGAGGGAGAGGAGCAGGTTGAGGCCCAGTTTAAGAATTTTGCTGACTGTTCCCTTGACTTGTGCTGGAGAGCCTCTGGTACTGGCACTCTGTCTTTGCCAGAAAGTGGACCAGAGACCACTGTGATAAAGAAGCTAGGAAAGCATAAGGGAGGAGAAGAGGAGCTGGGTGCTGTAGAGCTGCTGAGAGGCAGGAGAGAATTGAGGGAGAGGAGCAGGTTGAGGCCCAGTTTAAGAATTTTGCTGACTGTTCCCTTGACTTGTGCTGGAGAGCCTCTGGTACTGGCAGCTCTTCCTTTTGCACCGTCTTTATGCATTTTCAACCTGAAGTTGCAAGGGAAAGGTAGAGTTAACTGTGCTTTGGTCCTAGTGCCCGTGAATGTGCGAGCCATGTTGGGCATTTAGGAACAGTGTGTGAATGAACTGAAAAAAAAAAAAAAAGAGTGAGCAAACATCGCTGCCAAATCAGTCTGTTATTTCCAGATCAATAAAAATCCCATGGATGGGGATGTCTGTGAGTATTTTTCGAATGATGCGAAGGAGCTCTGTGGCACTCAGCAGCGTGCCAATGTGGAGCAACAGGAGCTATTCTGCTGTAAAAGTCCAGAGGGAGTGGGAGCCAAACCCAAGGTCTACAGTGATGGAGCTGGGGAATAAGGGGAGAATATGTATTAGGAGACAGTAGATTAGAGTTCTGAAAGGTGCTTTTGAATCAGGGTTTCATTGTGAGGTACTGAACCAGCATGGATATCTGTAGGATGATTGTAGCTTATCTCATCTCGGGCTCTAAACTGTATTTTACTCTTCTCACTGCATTAATTTATGAACTTCAGTGTCAAAAAAAAAAAAAAAAAGGATATCTATGGACAAATCTGCAGTCTGAATAGACCAGGGAAGTAATTTATCTACCTAGTTTCTTCTGCAAAATTGCGGTCCATGCAAGTAATCAACCTTGGATAATCATGTAAGTCTTTTTAGCAGAGGTTAATAGGCTGTGCGTAAATAGACTGTGATATCTTGCAGGGTGCAAAATAATTATATAAAATTTATTTTTATGTTGTAATATCTATTGCTTTATATTGGAACGATCTAAAAACACAATGAAAGAGTTAAAGAAGGTTTCCTAAAATCCATTTATCACTGCTGGAATTGGGAACAGGGGAATCTTGTTATACCTGACCTCACCTGCTATGATACAGAGGCAAGGAGCGAGAATAATCTTTTCTCATTCTTCATCATTTTGGTTTTTGTCCTGTTTTCCCTTCTCCTCCCCACAATTAGGTAATATCCATATCTAAGAAATGATAGTATGATGGAATTGAGGCTTGTGACAACACTGTTAGCTTACTAAGTGTGTTTTCTCATTTATGAATGTAACACCTTAGTGTCAAATACCCTGCAGTGCCTAATTGCAGAGTAATCTGGATTGGAAGGGATCTCTGGGATCAGCTGATTGAACCCTCCTGCACTGGGGAGGGTTGGCTAGAGCAGGTTGCCCAGGACCATGACCCAAACCAGTTGGGTTTGTACTGTCTCCAAGGAGGATGGAGACTTCACAACCTCTCTGAAAAAGTGATGATAATAATAAAAAAAATGTTCCAGTGTTCAACAACTTCCACAGTAAAGAGGTGCATTTTTTTTATGTTCAGGTGGAATTTCTTATGTTCCAGTTTGTGCCCATTGCCTCTCATCTCATCTCTGAGAAGAATCTGGCTCCATCCTTTCTACATCTTCCCATCAAATACTTACAAACATTGAGAATATTCCCCACTCTCTGAACCCTTGAGGGTGACCCTTAGTGACTGTCCTGCAACTGGACTTTGTGTCGCTGATCACAACCCGACACTTTGGAATAGAAAGGCCATGTAGCTCCCATAAAGATCCCATTCTTTCTGTTAGGTGTAACTCCACTCTTGAACGGTGCAAACTTCCCACTCCTCAGTTCTTTAGCTAAAATTGTGATTACTCTCCAGCTTCTGCTGTTTGGGGTTTTTCTTTTCAGCTAGTCTTGTAGAGAGAAACCTTTTTTTTTAAGCATGTTTACATATTTTAGTTAATACCCATGAATATTCATGAGTCTCTCCTACTTTAATACCTGCATAATTCTCAGGTACTTTAAACACTGAAACAAGGCTAGAAATCTTACACGTTCTTCCGAACACATGAACACATTGAATATCCTGAATGTGCCTTCAGCACGTGGTCACGCATGTACAGCTTCTGGTTGTCAGTTTTGACTGTAAATAGCAGATAGATGGTCATTGAAATTTAACAGGAACAGGTTATCTAAATAAAAAAAATTGTAGCCTTCAGAAGTTGGCAACCTCTTAGAGTATCTATGGAGTAAATATTCTACTAGTAGAATTCTACTACTGATAGAACTAGTAGATGTGGCATTAGAGAAGGAGGAGCAGGCCCATGGCAGGCTTTGGATGTGTAGCTGGAGACCTGAGAATGGACTTTTGAATGGAGCTGCAGAGAGCTCCGTGCCCGGTCGTGTGTTTGTGATGGCCGGGGTGGCTCTTTAAGGCTTGGGAATGTTTTGCGAAAGGTTATGTGACTGTTTTATTATGGAAGATTAACTTTTAGAAGATCTATTCAGAACTTGCTAATGTTTGTTTTGGAAGTCTGTCCAAGGTTTCTAACTGACTGTAGGAGGAAGATTTTTTTCTCCCTCTGCCTCATCAGTTTGAGTATTCAATAGCAAAGGTATCTCAAACTACAGATCATCTCAGCAGTCTAGGGCCTTATATCTTTATGAGGAGGGAATGCTGTTGAGAATATGAATATGGGAGTGTTTTTGATGTTTTAATTTATTTATGTGTGTGTATATATATTTTTTTCTTGTATAGGTATAAATTAGTATCAGCTTCTAAAACCAGCATGATTTCAGCTGTCATTGAGAGACCTCAGACTTAAGATTGTTCACCTTTGACATCTTAAGCTTGGACATCTTATGTGACTTTTTGGTATTGCCAGAAGTCCAGCCTTTCTCTCCCCTACAGTTTATGTGCCTCCTGATTACCACTCAGGATAGCAGCGTGGTGGATATAGATTAAGGGGGCAGAGGTAGCAGGGTTGTCCAGAGCAATCCGCAGCTTCAGTGTGAGAGGAAGAACATGGTGTGGTGCTTCCTGTTTAGCTCCTCAACCCTTTAGTGGCCAGGCCAGGAGTATTTTGTCAGGAGCAAAGGCAGTTACATGCTGGGCAGCCTGAGATACCGTTTGTGTTGCACGTGCTGGTTGCACAGCTGCATATTTTCATGTTTTATGCAGCCTTGCTAGAAGTGTTGTTTGTTGACTGTCCTTGATTTTCAGCATTTCCTCTTCTCTCTTATTAGGCAGGAGCAGCAAGACTCAGACAACTGTAGCAATCCTGATTGCTGTTGAATTTTTCTTGGCTGTTAAAAATTGCTCTTGGGACTATGAATGTTTTCAGCCCAAGGGAAGTTAAAAGGTTAATGCCAAATCTCCCTTTTGTTTTAATTGCTTTAAGTAAGTTCTCTGCTAAAGGATAACACACTAGGTTACTTCTCCCTTTTGTTTTAATTGCTTTAAGTTCTCTGCTAAAGGATAACACACCAGGTTACCCCTTACAAACTTTATTGCAGTGAGTGGATAGGACTCCCACAGGTGTATCTGTCTGGCTGTTAATGGCAGTGATATTTGAAAAAGGGCCAACTTAAGCTCGAAGGAGCAGGTCAGTGAATGAGCAAAAAGTGATTGAAAAGGAAAACCACAGGGCTCTCTAGTAGCAGTCAGCTGGAATTTTCTTGGAGTTCTTCTCTGTACTGTCTGCCCTGCATCCTTACACACAAAAGCAGCCAGTGAGCAGGACCTGGCTGGAATTTACGAATTAGATTAAATTCATCAACTCTCAAATCATAAAATAAAATAAAACCTTCTTGAATAATTGTTGGTATCAGTTGAAGAAGACTAATTGTCTTGAGAGGGACATTTAATTTGTAACCTACCGTGTTGGTCAGTCTGTGCTTATAAAATCTTTCTTTCTGGTATTGAGCACCTGATGAATAGCCGGGACTTTTCTTGCACTAATTTAAAACTATTTGAGTGTGTTTTCATATCAAATTATGTTTGTTTCTGTTTTTAAAAGGAAGAAGTTACAAATGAGTCTGCCTGTGATATGAAAAAGACTGTGTATTGTCTACATATGTGATAGAGCCAGAGCTATATAAGCTGCTCATTCTTGCTAAACCTACCTTCTCTGTTGGAGCTGTGCCAAGAACACACTGCCCAACCTTCACTAAGATACACTCCTTCAGAGATGAATTAATTCTTACACTAGAGATTGAGAGCATCACCTTTGTATTGCTAGAAACCCCAGCTCAGTTGGGAATTTCGCTCCTGGATTTTTCATATAGAGCAAATTAAACTGCCGGAAAAAAAAAATCTAAAGGTCATCTAGCAACTAAGGCTTTTTTCTTTCTTTTAACTAATATGGAGTTATTTATTTCTATGTAAAAGCACACAGCCTGCTCACAGAGTAAGAGTGGCCTTTTAAAAAGCCATCAGCACAAAACTCACGCTCAGCAGACCCTGCATCCCGTCCCGCACAAGCAGGAGCGGGTGCTGTTCCCGCTGCTCCTTGGGGCCCCGTCTCTGCTCAGTGCTGAGCCCCTGGCTGACCAGCATCACCAGGAAAGCTCTTGCACGGGCTCAGAAGTGACTTTGGGCATTTCTGGCTTCTCTCTCTTTAACATGTACACCGTGTTATGTATCTATACATATACACAGGTAGATCCACATAAAATGTGAATGCACTACTGACAATTCCAGCCAGAATGGGACTGGAAAGAAATGCTGGTGGTATTCTCCTTTTTTTTTCCAGCCGGTGTCAGTGAGGCAAGTGAAAGTAGTAGACCCAGTCCCTTTTAATCCCATTCCTACTGCAATCCTCTTGCTGCTGTAGCTGTGCTCTGGTCATGGATTCTGCTCCTGGAGTGTCGCTCCTGGCAGTGAATGGTAGCTGTGGTCAGGGACCTCCTGGGGTTATGTGTGTGTGGAATGTGTTCGTGTTGATTTTGCTAATGAAATAGTAAGTGGGAAAACTGGATTGGAGGCCGGATGGCCTACCTGCATGGCTTTCTGTCTCTCAGCCCCAGAAGATTCCTGGGATCCTTCCCAAGTATTTTTATAAGGCTGGAAACGGTGCCCGATGAGTCACAGAATGCTTAGTGGACAAAATCTGCCCCCGCTTTATTGCTGCCTGATCAATACTAATGTTTTACATCTCCCCTCCTCCCTTTCTCTTTAGTAGCTTCTTCAGTAGCTTTCTCGAGCTACTAATTCGCCTTACCAAGGAGGGCGGTTCAGAGGCACGCACAAAAAAACAGGCGTTGCTGGTAATTTGGTTTATCAGCCGGTGGCACTGCGGAGTTATCAGGCCGGGAGGAAAACGCGTTTCCCTGCGAGCCATGACAAGGGAAAGGTGAGACGGGCGCGCTGGGAGAGAGCGGCACGCAGGGACCTTCCCTTCCCTTCCCTTCCCTTCCCCGCGCGGCCGTGGGCGGCAGGTGGCAGTGTGAGTCCACAGCAGCCGAGCGGCTGCGTTCCCGCTGAAATCAGAAAAAAGGAAAAGAAAAATTATTTATTTTTACTCCGTATTAGTCTCCTGACCTAATCAGTAAAAAAGTCATTATTCGCACAACACTGGGCAATATGCATTGTAATTTTTAACAAATAATAGGAAACTGGTAATGTTTTCACAGGAAATACAGGTCTGCCTTGTGCAGCAATGGTCATTTATCACTGCACTTTGTGAAATCACTCATTTGTTCTAATTTGAATGTAAATGACTCTAAGGTTTTACAAATAAGGTGACAGACTCACATAAATGTAATTGCAGGGTTCATCTCTCTCTTTTTATATATCACTCATTAAGTTATGAATTAAATACATCGTATTAAACCAGGGGCATGTCCAATGATGATATTGTAATGGCAAATTACTCTATGCTATTAGAGGTGTATTTTTTATTCATGGACATTAATTTGTCATTAAGCAGCATTAGTTTAGCACTTTTATGTGGAAGACGTGACCTGAAAGAGGAGCCTTGCTGCTGCAGTACGGAGGAACAGGAATACAGGCACCGGGTACACGGAGCTGCCTCCATCCACCTCCTGCGGAGGAGCACGGGGACGGTTTATCTAAGTTTGCTCCGATCTAAATCAATTTGAATCGTGCTCAGTCATTTTAGCCAAGGTATTCCGAAGCACAAAACTGCTTCGCTTATGAAGTCTTTACCAGTAGAGGAAAAGGCAGAATGGGAAGTACAAAATGGTGACTATAAATCATTTGTGACCTATGAATCTGGATGGGAATGCTGGGCCTGAAGTGAGTTAGAGTCTGATTTTATCTCAGAAGTGCCACCGTGGCAGATAGGTAATTGCCCGGCCTTTTTTTTTTTTTTTTCTCTATATTGGCTTTGCTGAAATAGAACAGATTTTCTTTTATTTCTTTTTTCTTTCCTAGTTATGAAATAAGTATCTTTTACATGCTGTATTCTTTATATTTTAAATACTCTGTTATCATTTGCATAGGGATCAATTGGAAGTTTGGAATGTTAAGCTGAAACTTTTTGAGAAAATGAGGAAATTATTATTTGATAAATTTTGAGAGGCCACTTAAAGCATTACATTCAGGAAAATACTTAATATCTCAGCATATTTTTTAACAGAGATTAAAATAGCTGTTAGGATTTTATTTTTATTCTATAGTCAGTTTAATAGAGGCCTGTATGTCCTCAAAACTTTCATCTATTTGCTTAGTGGGAGAGGTGGACTGAAATTATAAAGATCCAAGTTAATACAATCTACTGTTTTCCAATATTTGGATTTTTGAGTTTTCTGTGGTCCATCTCTAGTTAAAGGCAGGAAATTTGAACTTGATGCAAGTCTGTGTAGTTGGGTTTTTTTTCTCGTTATATGTCATGTTCCTCTGATGGTTTAATCGGTACCATTGGATCCGTTTATTTGAGCTGTTCACAGCACACTCAACTCGACTGCCAGTAGAAAAAAAGAAACATAAAGAAAATGGCGAGATCCTAAGCCTAAAATATGCATAAGGAGTTTCAGAGCTGGAAGAACCCCAAATTAACATCTAGTTTTAAAATTTAAAATATTTAAATACTTAATAGTGAAGCATTCCTCACTAAACATTTCAGCTTGTAGGAGGCACAAAGCAGAGAGTCCTCTGCAAGGCACTTTGTGTTTTCCAGTAGTTGTTCACAGTGGTCAATGAGGCAGTGCAGTAGCACATCCCCTCATTCGTAGTGTTTTGCTTTGCACAACTGCAGAGGGGTAGAACCCGCCAGGAAAACAGGAGTGATCAGACTCAGTTCTACTTAAAGGGGGAGGAGAGAGAGAGAGGAAAAAAAAAAGGCATTTCTGTCTAGTAGGGTAATGAAGAGGATTTAAACCCAGAGTGAATGTAACTGTATGCATGATGTCTTACTGAGTCTGCAGCCAATAGCTAATGAGAGCTCTGAAATATGTAAGTAATATGTAAGTAATGTCCTGCCAAGTATGTTATTCCAACCTGAAAAATATTTAAATTTACTCACCTATTTTCTTAAGTAAATTATGGTAAACATCTCTATTAATTTGAAGGAAGTTGGTGCTAAATTTCCCATCTGTGTCGCTAGAGCCTTGCAGAACTTGGGATTTATGTCACAGAATGTGTCTTGCTGTACTGGGTCATCTTCAGTGACTTAAATTCAGGACTTAAATTTGCTGTTCTGAGGGAATTGAGCTGACATCCTGTGGAATGGCTTCTACAGGATTTTGTATGTATGTAACTAGAGTGCTGTAATATCCTCTGGAATAGGGAAACTGGTAATAACATATTAGCTGGGCTTCCTTCCAAAACGCTTTGACTTTTGGTGTTTGTTTCTCATATCTGTTTTATTTTTTATTTTCTTTTTATTTTCTTTTTCTAAATTCCATTTCAGATTTTTTTCATTATTAACTGAAAACACATCTGTTTTAATTATGTAAAATGTATTTTGTACAAAAAAATGTAAAATTATGTAATTCCGTAAAAAACCTTGAATTTTTTACAGTATCAAAGCACATGGGTGTAAGGTATGGTGGTAACTTCAGATAGGTCCAGCTTCTAAAATGCCTCAAAATTGGAATTCCGATTACCTGAAATGGTAATTCTGGACAGGGAGAAAGCTGAGGAGAGAGGTCCAATGTCGTATCACTCAGAGTCAATGTATTTGGGTTTTAGTTTTGTCTGCCTTAAGATATATTGACACTTCTACCATTTTCATGGAGAACAGAAGTCTGCAGCTAGTGCATGCATACAGTGCAAGGACCTCAGAGACTGGTATTAATTATATCCTGTAACTAAATACTTGAAAGTATTTGACCCCTAGATACTGCTGTGAGTCTGGATTGTGTAGCATGGAAAGCTGTAGTCGGGGTCTGGACTTGGGTAGCATCATGCATCCCTGCTCCAGAAGTTGAACAGACAGATGGAGCTTCTGGAAAAGTAATCAAATAAGTAGCTAAAATTATTAGTGTGGTGAATACTGCACAAAAAGCAATAATATCAGATATATGTAGCCTATCATAAGATACAAAGTAAAATGGTAACAGCAGTTTATTGTAGTGGTTGAAATCTTAAAAATCTGCATTTGTCTTGCATGCCTAACACTTTGATAAATATTTTTCTTCTCTTTACTTATGAGGAGAAGATGTCTTGGGGTAAAGCAAGGAATTGAGACCATAATTTGTTTGAGGTGGACAGAGGATGGGTGGGGGCTCATGGTGGTATTTTCTTATTCTTAAGAGCACCTGGAAACTAAAGTAGCAAAATAAACTACATCTTTGGAAGATCCTACTATGCTTAACACCTTCAGCAGTGTAAACATTCAGATGGGTTAATTTTGGTAGGACTTGTAACTCGTTTTGTGATAATGAGAGGCAGATGTAGAATCTGTCAAACTAGACAGTCAGTCAGTGTCCACATTTTTTACATTGGGCTTTGCACTTCCTAGATTTCCTGTTTTGGAAAGTCGGATTTACAATGATTTTTGACCATGAGACTGATATGTAAATCCAAGGTCACTCATGCTTCAAGTAAAATGAAATAATAATAAAAAAAGATTCCATTAAAGCATACCATCTTTTTTTTATTTCAGCCAGTGATACTTCCATTTTTTTTTTTTTCATTTTTTCCTTCTTTGCCACCCATATGTGGATTCCTATCTCTCTTCATCGTGTTTACCTCCAGATAAATCAGTTCTGATTATTATGTAGTAAACCTACTAATCAGCAGAGCTCCTAGTCATGTGAAAAAGAGGTATGTTCTTTTCACTGCATAAATTTGAGGACGGACTGTTACAGAGATGTTTTATATCACTGAGACATATTGCTTTAACAAAACATGTTACAGACATTTTGCTGATATACTAAACTACATAAATAATTTAAAACCGTGTTACTGTTGGATGAAAAGAATTATATAGTGGCTGGAGCACTGGAATGGGTTCCAGGCAATTGAGCTTCTGTTTTCATATCTAAATTTTCAAACTTCTCCATCACAGCCAATTTTTAAATTTTTCTGCTGCCCCACTTTTTCTCTGTAAAATGCAGATTTGCTTTTGCTTAGAGTTGTGAGCACAAAATCTATTTGATTTTTGAGGTGTTAAGATACTGCAGGAGGATGGAGGCACCAAGCAAGTAACAGTTTCACAAATAATGCATATTTGGCAAATCCTTTAATGATGCCTTTTTATCATTCAGATGCTGATGATCAGATTCTTTGTAAGAGATGAGTATTCTCACATCTTCCTGTAACAAGTCTCCCACTGTTCAGAGGAATATGGGACCTTACTCTCTTATAGATCAATTTATGTATCAAAGGAACGAATTCCTTCTTCAGCTGTACAAACAATCAGCGCAAAACCCTTATTTTATTGTAGTAATTTTCTTAATGCAGAGATGCAAGATGTTTATAAGCACAAGAAGGTAATGCAAAAAGTCCCATATTTCTAGGCCAGTGAAATTTTGATCCTACATCCACAAATCAGAAACTGTCTTTGAAAAATTTGATCTTTGAGGCCATAACTTTTAGAAGTTGCTGGAGTAATGGTAACTTCTCTTCCCAGTTCTGATTCTCTGCAACAGTTTTGACATATATAATTATATGGAGAAATGACATCTTTCTTAGTTGACCAATATTTGAGCAGTTTTAAAAATACTATATGAGACAGCAAGAAGGTTCCTTACTTTAATTGGGGAGTACTTGGTGTGTATTTTATGTCATGAGCCTGTTTTTGCCACAGGAGTATTCTGAGAACTCATATGGTTATTTATGTGCCCCTGGTAGCCCATAAGGCCTGTTCCAAGCAGGGCCTATTACATTTTCTGCTTCAGCTCTGTTACTGGTTCTCAGATGTATTTCATTAGGATGTGATTGTTTTGCTGGGAAAGCCAGACAATATTCTCTTATTTGTCATTCTCATAATTTGTCACCCTACTGCAGAGTCTTGTGCAAGCTCTGCTAGCAGAACTTGTCATGTCTAGTTTGATAATACTGGTACCAATGCTGGACCAAGAGTGAATCCCCTGAGGACTTCATTGTAACGAGTCACACTGCTTGATAACTTCCTGTTAATAACTTCATTAGGAGATCTGTCACTGAACAAATCTCTGATCCATCTAAGAGAAACATATCTTACATATGTTTCATATATGAAAAAATAAAGATTGTAACTGGGTATTTTTTGAGAACTGCTTTGTTCTATCGATGCAGTTAATAAAATGAACCAAGTTTTTCTGCAGAGGTAGGAGATGTCATTTTCCAATGTCTACCTGATAGATCTCACTCTTATTCACCTGCATTTGTAAATAAACTCCCAGATTCATTGCATGCATTGCAAGTTATCTAACCAATCTGTAGGTCACTGGCATGGACAGAAGTTCGAGAAAGTTTCTCCATTTTTTCCCAAAGCTTGATCAGTGTTAACACTAATTCTTAGTGGGTTCCCTTAAAATTCATTATTGCAGGCCGTCCATGGTGGTGATACTAAGGTATGTAATTTCTGTTCATATCTCACTTTGTTACAAGTAGAAAATTTGTTGTTCAAACAGCAGCAGCCGATATGGGAGGCTAGCCTTTCATGCTAAAGGTAGTACAGAAGTAACTGGAATTTTTCTGCTTTTCCTGTGTCACTATCTGCAACTTCATTATTGGCTTTTATAAATAGGCTCTGGCCCCTTGTTGTCAAAAATTCATTTTGCTTGCTTCTCTTTTTTCCAAAATTACATACCCAGGTTGGTACTGTTCTGTTCGTACTTCCACATCTCTGTTTAACTGACCAGCCAGAGGCCTATCTTGAGTTTGTATGTGGTCTTTTTTAGTGCTCATTTTGAGTGTTTTATAGGGTATTGTAATGTTCAGTTTCCTGTAATACCTTGTGTTAAATTTGTCCTGACTGACTCAGCTTTGTCCGTCAAAATGGTTTTCAGTATCGAGTTATCCTACGCTGGATTTGGTCTTTGTGTCTAAGGAGTATCCATGTACTGCCTTAAAAAGACCCAAGAAAGTTCTGTTGCTTTGCAGAGACAGACTTTTTAAAGAGTAAAGCAGTCTCACATTGCATTTCTTAACATATTATTGCAGTTATTTTGGTTTTCCAGAAATAAAATGTCATAAAAAGGTT
The DNA here is from genome assembly GCF_000705375.1 of Tinamus guttatus. The sequence goes on along the minus strand of NW_010580542.1, from coordinate 791,233 downwards.
CTGAAACAAAGTTGTTTGTTGTATATGAACGTCTGCAAATGTTGTTTGTACCTAGACTATCAACATTAGTATATAGATGGATAATGCTATAATCATAACATTGACTTCCTCTTTTAGTTAGTAACTCCCCTGCTGTTCTCCATCTCCCTTATTATTTGCTTATGTTTATTCAAAACACTTTGAGGATCTTTCATGCGACCATTTCTTTCTGGATTGTAATTCCAATAAAACCGCCACCCTCCTGCTGGATTCCCTCCCTTTCACTGGCCATCCCTCGGCTCCCTGGCTGCGGGTGCTCTCCGCGCTTTCCTCCGCGTTGGGTTTTGCTGATGTTTCTGCACTTCCACGTGACGGTGCCCGGCTCTGCATTCCCGAGCCCCGCAGCAGCGCGAGGGGAGAAGGCTCCCTGCGCTGGGGATTGCGCAGGGGCTCTGGCCCGTGGGGCCAGCGATGCCCACGGGCCTTGTTGAGGGCAAGGGCAAGAGCAAGCCAGTCTTTCCTGAGCATATGCAAAATATCCTGCTTTTCCAGGGGCTTGTAACTGCGGTCAGCTGTGGAAGCTGCAGTGACAGCAGCTCCCACCAGTTCTTTCCTTTTGCAATAAATTTGAGTGTGGATAAGCAAAATATGTGTGTGTATGTATATGCTTGTATGTGTATTTATTCGTTTTTTACTCTGTCTTATTCTTAATAATATCTAATATACTTCCTGAGGTGTTTTCTGCAGAATTGAAGAGATTGTTTTGAGACTGAAAAGCTTCAACTTTGAAGTATTAAATTTTGGCAAAGTAGCAAGTGATTGAGAAAAAAAGGCATTAGAGAGAGAAGTGTCAGGAATTTAACTGTGCAAACAGACCTAATATAATGCAGATTTTTTTCATGGTGATGGAGACTGCAGTTAATGAAAATGATATTTTAACCTACTGTGTGTTAGGTGTACTTTTGGCAAGTATTTCCACTATGCATGATGGTTTTCATGCTTTGGTATTGATTTAAAAATTATTCATTTCTTCAGAACATTAAGGGGTTTTCCTTGCTGACTTTTGAAACAAATCTTAAGAAAGTTATTGAAATTAGTTTTTGCGCCAGTAAACAATCATGTGTACCAGGACAGCTGCCAGATCCATTACTCAAATATAGAAAGAAATGAAAAAAGAATTGGAAAATCATTTCTGAGCATCCTCAGTAGAATCTGCTGTGTTTCAGCTGATCATACTCAATTCCCATTTGTAACGTGTCATATTATTCCTGTCCTGCCTGACAGACAGAAGGGCTGTTACTGTGTCTCATATGAGGAGCAAGTTTACAGAGAATTTTCATGTCTTGAATCATAGGGAGACTTTGAACAACTAATGTGATACCATCAAGAGAAGGCAGTTTGAGCATGGGATATTTCGTGCAAGATAATTTCTTAAAGCTAAGGAAATATCAAGGCCAATAAACGAGGTAGTGCTGAAACATCATGCGAAGTATTTTTAAGAGTTTGCCCAAGCAGAAGCAAAAATGAAGTCAAATTGGCATAGGTGCAGAAAAGGGCAGCTAGGATGATCAGCAGGCCTGTTTTATGAGAGGAGATTAAAAGAGCTTTGCTTGTTTAGTCTAGCAAAATGAGGGCTGAGGAGGAATATGATTGCTTTCTGTAAATATATCAAGGGAATAAACACTAGGGAGAGAGAGTTGTTAAAGCTAAAAGATAATGTTGGCACAGGAACAAATGTGTATAAACTGTCTGAGTAAATTAAGCTCGAAATTAGAAGAAGGAGCCTCCAAATCAGCTGAGCCTGCTGGTGGTAGCAGTTGGGAGCGATACCTTGAAGTAGTTTATGACAGATCTTGCTAAATTTATGACCAAGACTGAGCTCATCCAGTATTGCAGAGGAATCGGCTTGCAGTCCTGTGTTCTCGTCTCTTAAATTGTCATTAGACTCTACAAAAAGATGTAAAGAAACGGCATTGTGCAGCCCTGCTTTTTGTGGTTCCTCATGCCGATGGTAGAGATCTTCCTGGCTCTTCTTCTGGGAGCTTTGCTGGGGCTCTGAAGCACAAAATTTGCTCCTTCTGGATTTGATAACATTAGCAACAACTAATGGATGGGGGAAAGTCAGCAAAGGAGCTGACAGATTAGCCATATTGAATGATAACTAAAAAAATAATTTTAGAAAATGAGTCAGTTACAAAGTTGTTCTTAACTGTGCCTATAAACGCGTCTGCGCTCCGCAGCGATGGTGTGATGATGTAAACGCTGTTGTGCAGATCAGGGTGTTTTGGCCCCGCTGTGCCTCTGCTTCAGCAAAACTGCCTGGCATGGCCCAGCTGCACGGTTTGGGCCTCGGGGGCAGGAAGCTTTCAGAGGAGACCTAAAACACAGTTTGTGAAGTATCTGTGTACATGCTAAATCTGAACTAAGGGCATCTCTTGGCTGGTTCCCTCTACAGGCAGTTCGGTGCTTCTGGAGGAAATGAGCGTTGGGGAAACGAGTGGGGTGTTCCACTGCGGGCGCCTTTGCTGGCATAGGAAGAAAGAGTTAGCACTGACTGAAATGGATTTATTTTCTCTTAAAATGCAGTTGATCCCTTTTATTGTCATATAACCAGGCTTTTGTGCTGCGGTGACGCTCCTGAGCTGTTACGGACCTCTCTGCTGCGATGTGTGCCAGGATTCTGCCCGGTGGGTTCACCTGGGGCCTTGTATTTAGCCTCGCGGACACCCGGAGGGTTGAGGCTCGGGACCCTGTTGCACCGGATCCCGCATGGATCCCAGTGCTGGCAGCTGCGCGGGAAGCAGGTGGAGCCGCAGCCGGGGATGGGGCTTTGGGTGTTAATGGCTTGGCTCGGCAGTGGAATTTCCAAAGCTGTATATACTTTTTCTGTCTTAATTATGCATTCATTAAAAGCTTTTATACCCCACAGAATAAAGTAAATATTTTTTGATCTCTGTAGTGTGCTCCCAGACTGTAGATTTGCACAGCAGGGTCTTGATAATCTGAATAAATTGTATTTCCCCAAGGAGTTTATCTTTCAAATAAGGTCATAAAGAAATGCATTCTTTCCCCTTAGTTCTCCTTGCACTTTTTCTGCTATTTCTAACACAGAGCACAGGAATAGAGGTGCCTTGTAGTCTGCTGTGTTCTTGGTTAAGATTAACTCTAATTTATCTACGTTTCTATCCTTTTTTGTGGCTTGTGCAATGCAATTATTCTTGAAAATACAAATGAACAAGGAGGAATTTGAAAGTAATTTAAATAGAGTGTTTATAAAAAAGCCTTCCTGTTTGGCAGTTTTAGTATAGAGTTATGATACGGCATATCTGCATTAAAATACAGACAGTGTCACATCATTTATTTTAAACATTTAATATTGTCTTGTTTTCAGGTTTGGAAAACTGTTTTTCTTTTATGAGGATTTTAAATGTCAGCTTGTGGGAAATGTCTAGTACAGCGAATGCACAGGATCAGATACCTCTTCATTTGTGAAGTACGCACTGATAAATCATTTGGTTAATTTGTTAAAACTTCTTTGAGTTTGTGATGCAATTTTAGAATCATTTCAACTGTTAACTGTAAGATTTGTCTTATATATAATCTTATACATATTTTTCTTGTCAAAAAGTGTTTCAATAGTGTAAAAGGCATCCTAGAAGAAAAGATAGGATCACTACCAGTCTTTAATTCTCTTTAGTTCTCGAGAGTTCTGCCTGTGGTTATATCTTGTCATTCCACTCAAAAAAGATAAGTGGCCTATTTAAAAGTGTATAACAAAACAACTTTACAAGTTACAATAATTTATAAATTATTCAAATATAAACACTTGGAAAATATGGAAATATGGAAATCAATACCTGTTTTGTATTCCATTTTTAAATGGAAAATTTCTATGATACAATTCCAGAAGAAAGTTGCACCCAACTTCTAAATTTTTATTACTACTTATGAACGCTATCTACTAAAACTCATGGAAAGCAGAGGCAGGCAGAACTCCTACCCCTGCCCGCAGCTGAATTGAAAGAGTAACAATTTCACTTTTATGTATTGAGCAGAAAGTTTGAATTTAAGAATTTAGTTGAAAAAAATCTAGAAAATAGGATGAGTTGATAATAATAAGTACAGGATGACTTGATAATAATAAATACAGACCTATTGGTCAACCTTAGAGAAAGACAAGTGAGTTTGTGATCGCAGCCCAAGACCAGTTTGCAAGAGATGCATTGGCAGTAGCATCAAGCAGGAAGCCACTAGTTGTGACAAGTCACTAGCGCTTGGTGTGGCAGGAAATCTCAAGCATCTGCTGCAGCCTAGCAATCAAATAGATAGATAACCCCCATCATAAATAGATGCATATAATAAACACCTGAAATGAGTAAATGAACACACAAATATGACTAAATTATACTGTAAATAAACAACTGATAGTTTTATTTGTCTGTGAGTATCTTCAGCCTTTTCAACTATGTAACAATTTTCAGCAAGAACTTCAACTGATGTCGATTTGAAGGAATAGGGGAGTTTGGGAGATGATCAAAAATACCCAAATAAAAATGAATCCTCTGCAGTGTCTTTTAGATTTCACTGAAGATTTAAAGGTTTTTGTTTGATTGTTTGTTTTGTCAGGGAAAAATAGCATTTATGCGTGACGATATGTGTGGCTCCGTCAGGCTAATGAGCAGCCATTACTGCCCTCTTCTGCAGACCACCAGCGTCCCTCTGGCCCCCTCCACTGACACGCAGTGGAGTTGGATCAGGCTTGTATCTCAGCGAGATCACAGATCTTCATCACAGATCTTGATTATTGGTTTTATTTTTGTTGTTATTCCCAACTATAGCTGTTGGTTGCAAAAAAACCCAAGTTCAATAAATATGCATTATTTTATTTCTTTTTTTTCCCTGCATGTTTCAAATTCATTCCGTTAGCTGATGATTCTTTTTTTAAAGCTGCTCTTCCAAACCAGTGACAGTAAAATGTGGTTGTTACCTGATAAATGCTGTGGTTTTTCTTTGAATTACGCTGCTTTACATTGTGCCTCAGCTGCTTGGCAGGGCGGTGTTTTGAGGTGCCATCTGTGATCTGCACGTGCTACTTCTAAAAACAAGCACACACCAAACACTTCTCATTTAAAATTCATTCTTCCTTTTTTTGTTGTTGTTTTTTGTTTTTCGTTCTCTCTGCTGTTGGCGAGGGTTTATCCTCACCTCCCCTACTCACTGTGAAGAGGTGGTGACACAGTAGAACCGCTGGGGATTTGTGTGGCTCTTGGGCTTGTGGCCTATAGTGCTTATTCCAGCAAGTTAGTCAACTTTTATCTTTTCTTCCAAGAAAAAAAAATGCGACTCCTATGCAGGAGCTTAGGTAGATAATAAATACAATTTATTTATTTATTTATTACATATAACCCTGCCACCAAAAGTGAGCAGTTAGAGAGGAAGATTATTTCAGTTCAATTTCCTTCAGTACTGACTACTCCAAGCAGGTGGAAGAAAAAAAAAATCGTCCCCTGTACCCTGCGCTGTGCACTGCACCTGCATAAAGAGCTCCAGAGGCGCCAGGACAGCCGCCCTTCCCCGCTGGGGCTGCGCTTTGTGTAACATCCCCAGCTGCCTCTCCTCCCCTGCCCACGGCCGCTTGCTCTGGCTGCCACGCGGCTCCTGTGACACCACAAGATTTCCTGTCAGCGTCACTCAGCGCGCAGCTGCCCCCAGCCGCGCGGCACGGCGCAAATTGACTTGGTGGAGTCGCTTTCTCCTTGCCGCTCGGCTCCGCGTTAAGCAGGCGGCAAAGTGAAGCTGACACCGCGGCCTGTCGGCCTCAGCGCGGGTGCGCGGCGGCGATGGGCACGATGGAAACCACGCGTGGGGAGGGCGGGAAGCAGGGAGAGCCCATGGCGAGAGCAGGCCCAAACACACGCGCTTACTGCCCGAGCGCGCTCGCGCTCTCCTGTGCTGCGCTCGCGTTCGTGCCTCTGCCCTGAGGGCCCCATCCAGAACAGGAGCGGCCCTAGTTTACAAAGAAGGCCAAACTGAAATTACTGGTTCCTTAATACGGGATACCTGTTAGCTGCGTGAGAAAGTACTTCCTGTGCTCAGTTAGTGTTGCTTTGGTCTCTAGATTTTTCTGCTGGTAGCAAAAAAAGGACTGAGGCCAGTGTCATCTACAGGTTGCTGCCGGGTAGGAAAAAAGTGATTTTGTTGTTGTCGTTCATTGAAAATAAATTTATATAGAAAATGTAGTTGATCGTGTCATAAGGAAGCGTTTTGTTTCAATGGAGCTGAGAATTATGCCACACAGCTTCTCTAGCTCAATCAAAATAGTAAATAATGAACATTTGTTTGGAACAAACCACTGTAATTAACAAATATATATTTTTCATCTACTTTTTACGGCCTGAGAGCTTTTGTTGTGCACTGTAAGTCATGCTAGTTTATTATTTTATGTATTACTTCGTATTTCTTATAGATGCTGCATACATATATAACATCAGCAGTTGCGGCACAAATGAGTCCTCTCATGTATATTTGTATATACAGGGGTAGCAGTTGCACATACATTTTGAATGAAACTATGTTAATTAATCTGAAGTTATACTGCCTTCTTTCTCCCCAGCTTCCAAAAGAGCAGCCTTTTTTATTATCTGAGATCTCTGAGTTTTTTTTTTTTCCTCCATTTTTCTTTTCTGAGACGTATTTTGTTTGCTTCACTCATCTAGGAACTAAATAGTTTCAATTATTTGGACCTGTATAAGCTGGCGGACCTCTTCAACCTCACGTTGTTGGAGAATGCAGTGGTTGACTTCTTAGTAAAACATCTGTCCGAGCTGTTGAAGAGTCATCCTGAAGAAGTCCTGGCCCTCCCATACTGTCTCCTTCGGGAAGTTTTTAAAAGCGATAGACTCACTTCACTCAGTGAAGAACAAATCTGGCAGGTAAGGAAATCAGTGAAACAAGAAAAACATGTGTTCCTCTGTAAACCATAACATAACAGTACTTTTTTTTTTTTTTTTGGTAGCCTGGAGCAATCTTGAGAGACTAAGGACTTGAGCAAAAACTTTGATTAAAATGTTGTATTATGTTAACATTATTAGTTCATTTGCAGCGGACTCTGCTTATCGCTTAATTTGCATGCTGCAGGTGTAATGAGGTATTTTCTCTCAGATCCGGCTTTGCTGGTGAGCGAGGCCAGCGCCACCAGTGCGTGACAGGTCCCCTCGCGCGAGCTCTGCCCGTCTCGTCCCTCGAGGCAGAGCTGGTTGCGGTGCCTCCAGGCAGTTTCTGCCCTGGGGCAGGGCCACTGCGGCTGCTCTGGGACTCGCGGAGTCCTCGCAGGCTGCTCTCTCTGCTGGGGGATGAGGCAGGAAGCTGGCGGTGATGGTCACTCCTACTGCAGAAAGCTGGATCTCAGAAGGGACCACGCGCTGACAGACAGAGAATATTAGCAAGCGTAAAGTATTGTTTTGTGAGATTTGTTATAGAAAAAATAGCCCAGTGCTAAAAATGTATGTAGCCTGCAAAGACGGGCATAGAAAAACAAGCAAAATCCAGCCTTGGAAACACTGCCACCAGACATCTGGCACTCTGGTAAAAATTGGAGATCATGATATAGTGGAAGTGAATCCTGATAACCTGAATTGCTTTTTTTTTTTTTTTTTTTTTTTTTCTGTCATGTTTTGTAAAAGCAAAGTGGTTCAGGGTTTTTTAAGGTAGAACTTAATTGATGTGAAAGAAATCTTTCTACTAGAAGAGTGGGCATCTTGGCCCAACAGGGAAGCCCAAGATTCAGAAGATTAATTTATATTCAAACCCTGTTGTTTATCTTCTTGCATTTTGGATTATCTTAAGCAAATCATTACATCTGTCTTCTATCATTTTCTCAAAGTATAAAATACTATCTGTAAGTACTTTGTGTACAGTAACAGGTAGGAACCAAATATTCCAGTTTAAGCTCTTCCAGCTATAATGGCAGCATGTAGATGTAATTTACTCCTTCGCTCTGATAACTGACATATTTGTTTCCAAAACTTTGAGGCTAAGATTCTGGAGTCTTTCTGAAGATGCTATTTTCTGCAGATGGTAATATTGAAGAGTTGCCCTCTTCCTCTGCTGCTCTCTGGGGAGCGTGTATGCAGCAGAACCTGGAGGCCGCTACCTGCGGTGCTTCTTGGCTCTTCCTTTAAAGCCGGATACTCTGGAGTCCTACTTACATTCCCTTGATCAGCAAAGCACGTTTTGATGTACAAGATTTTATATGGGGCATAGCTGACTGGCCAGTTTGGTTTTTATGATCATTTCTCTGAGTGTGCAATGAAGTCTTGTAGATCTGTGCTTGGAAATACTTTTGCTATGGAATAGGTACTGCAGAAGGCCATGCAAGAATTGTTTAATGTCAGCTCATTAGAGGACAAGAGGATGACAGATAGCGTGCCCTATGCAACTTGCCAAAATAGCATTTAGGAGATGGAAGTTCTTAGGTCTTTGGGCATTCCCCTGTCTTGCAGGAGTAACTCGTAAATCATTTTCGTAACTGTCTGCACTCCCGTCACCGAACACTTTATAAAGCCAGACTGACAAAGCTTATGTTGCTGCTGCGGAGTCGTCGTGGGGAGCGATACTTAGAGGCAACGTGCTGCTTTTTGAGTGACAACAGACTCTGCACTGTCCATTTAAGTGTTATCGTAATTGCCTCTGTAAAGGTTACTCATGCAGTTACGAAGAATTTCCTAAACTGCTTTGCTGCTGCAGGCAATATGTGTGTCATTTTAACTCATTCTGTAGACCCATGAATAAATATATATTTATAAATATTACAGGTCCCCAAAATGAATTAAAAGACACACACAAATATTTACCAATGTAGGCATTCAGAAGGCAATAAGAAACTGTTTTTGCTTTATCTTAGTAAATAAGTAATTCCTTCATAGTCAATCCAATAGAAGAAAATCAAATCAGACCAGCTATATTGCCTCAAGTGTAGTTAAGTTCATCATTTTTGCTAAGGTTATAGTGGTAATGCAATATACCATGGAAGAATCTAATATTCAGCCCAGGGTGAAGATTGGGTATGCCAGAGGATTAGTGTCAGGGTGCTTTATAGAAGTGAAACTTGATGGACAGGCTGGAGACAGATCTACAGAATCTCATTAAATTGCTGAATTGTTCATTACTGAGCACTCTCACTGTAATAAAGTGCTCATTGACTTTGACAAATTCCCATCCTATGTTTTAAAGAAGAACAGCAAAGCAAGAGGTGGTGGGAAAGCGGGACGAAATTGGCACCAAGTGGGGTAGGTAATAGAAAAGCTGAGCAGGGGAGGTGCCTCGCAGCTGGCCCCAGGTAAGACACACACATCAAATGGCAGCGAGACCTTCTGCCGCATGCGCGCCTGTTGTGGCTCCAGGAACTGAACGTGTCCCCAGGTAGTCAAGGCACCTGCACTACTAGGGCTAGGAGGATTAGCAGGGCTCCCTAAGCACACGTTAAAGCTTCCCTCGAAACCTCTGGAAAGGAGGCCGTGCTCTGCAAAGCGCGGTTATCCTGCCTGCATCCCCAGTGTCCACTGCATGCACCCAGTGCACTTACAGACTCCGATGCACATGCGGTCTGTATTCAGAGCCGTGCTTGAGTGTGATTTGAACTGCAGGGATTTCCGCTCGTATTTAGCCCCCACCAGGTTGTTATTGACTGCCAATAACAAATTGCCCAGCTTTAGTTATAGTGTAGATATCTTTTAGGATTTATCCTTGAACAAATTAAGTTTAAGGAAGTTAACCAGTAGTATTAATGTCAATAAATTAGGGTATGTATTGGTTTATAGTAGTGTAGTAATTCCTGACAATTCTTTCAGAAAGAAAATGTAAATGAGGTTGTAATAGACAAACTAAATAGTTAAAATTTTATGAAACTGCTTCGACTCTTGTAGGTTAATTATTTCTCAAGATGCAATAAACAATAAATATAAACACGTATTTCTTAAGCAAGCAATCTGCCTCGTAAAACCTCTACAGGTTGAGAAATAGGAGCAGTTTCCTAGCCTCAGTCATTGGAGTATTTTAGGTAGCTTAAGCCAATAACAATGATTATTATGTGGCATAGCATTTTTTTTCATACTGATCATTACATTCAAATACTATGTGAGATTATTAAAAATTACTTTGTAACCATATGAAAGGTATGGCTTGTCTGCTGTGTTAAAATGTGAGTAAACTTAAAATTGAAATATGAAAGAAAGGATTAAAAAATTACAAAGAAAACCAAGATTAAAAAAGCAGATTGTTCCTTGGTGCTTTCCCTCTTCGTGATATGTTTGTGTCTGAGCTGCATACTTTAGTTCCAGGAAACAGTCATGATGAGGACCTAAATGGCTAGTTGTGCATGAGGTGAAAAGTGAATCTTTTTATAATTGGCCTTTACTAAAAACACTCACTGGCTCTCTTTTAAGCAAGCAGATTAATTCTTTCCCTTGATAAGTGGCAAGGTAGCCAGCCTTGTATGGCTGTGCCATGCTCGGGGCCATGGAGTGGAAGTGGGCTGCTCGCTGGAACCTTTGCGAGGAGAAAGCAAGCCAAAGATTTAAGCAATAAACTAATGTTAGCTTTAGCTGCAGTATGGTTGTATCTCAGTCATAAACATTATTAAAAATCAGTGTCAAGAGACTTCAAAGTTCACTATTCAAGAATCATGCTAATAGTTTAACATGTCAACTGGATCATTCCGTCCCTGGCAGAGAGGGTGTAATATATATATATATATATATTTTAAATGGTTAAAATTAAGAGTAGGTCCATCTTAGTGGTTGCCAGTACTTCTCAAGTTAATATTAAGAGTTTCTTGTTAATTGTTGCTTTGCCACTCAGTCCAGTTTCCTGACATCAAGCGCTAAGTAACGTAGGAAGAGCTGGTAGATACCAGTCCCGGAGTGCTGTATCCAGGCGGAAAGCACGCGGGTGCGTCAGCTGTTCCCGGTGAGGTGTGTGAGCTCGCGCGCGCCTCGCGCCCACTGACCTTCCACGTGCAAAAGGGCCGTGCTGGTTTTCCCTTTTCTTACTATGAACCTGAAGTGCAAAATCAGTGTTTGGTCTCTATAATAGGGGACTGTCTTTGGTTGAATAGGTAGGAAAATAAGTGAAAGGTTGGTGAGCATCTGTTTTATGAAAATAACACATGTATAAATCCAGTTTTCTGATTGTAGTGCTGTTTATCTCCTTCTAAGGAAGAGTAAGGGACCCTGTTTTTAACTGCCTTTTTATGCAGTACTGATGCATTTGAACCTCCTTGTGACAAGTGTGCAGGGCTAAATGGATTCTCCAGCAGAAAAGCCCTGCGGTTCAGTGCTGCGGGATGTCTTGGAGGCTGCTGCAGGGATCCAGCTCTGCCACGGGCCCACGAGCATACCCCAACCTCGTGAGTGACGCCCGCTGCTGCCCTGTGTGCAGCAGCTCTTGCTAGAGGTGGCTTGTCAGGTAGCAGTCCAAACTTGCCCTTCCGTTTGTGTAGTACTTGAAATTCTATTTTTTTGCTTTGCTTGCAATCATTGGATTTTATGAGCAAATTTTAATATGATAGCAAAAATTGTGTTTCTCAGGGATTTATATACATTTTGACAAAATGTGGACTAAGGGCCTCGCTAAATGTGAGCTGAAGTCCTACTGCAAAACAAGTTACCAAGTTAACATTCTGAATAGTAAGTAAAGGAGAGCCTTTTGGTAATCAGCTTTGTATTTAAACAGTATATTAGCATTTCACTGTTAAAGAAATAAGCTTAAGTGCTCTCTTGGGCAATAAGAAAAATTATGTCTGGTGGCCTAATGCGTGTCTGTAGGGAGTATTTAGCCTCAGTAGCAAATGACTAGTGTTAACGTGGCTGTCAGCCTCTTATCAAGCGGTGTAGGAGAGAAAAAAGGAGTTTGATGCATATCAAGGCTGAGGTGATTATGGAAGTTATTGTGTTAAAATCAGTGTATTCCCTGGGGGTGTTTTGGTGGTTTTTCACCTGCTTTGTACTATCTTTTTCACGGGCAGCCTGTGTAAAGTGCCAAAGAGCCACTTTCAGATCTCACTCTGCACTGTGCCGGATGTGCTGCCCTCACGCTGGCTGTATCATCGACAGCTCCAAGCAAGGATATGCAGTTGCCCTCCAGTAAAGCTGCTGTGAAAACACGGCCTGTGCTAGGATGTGGATTTTGTTTTCTGAAGGTAAATCCCCCTGCCCCATTATCATAGAATAGAATCATAGAATCACAGAATGCTCAAGGTTGGAAGGGACCTCTAGAGATCATCTAGTCCAACCCCCCTGCACACGCAGGGTCACCTAGAGCACGTGGCACAGGACTGCGTCCAAGCGGGTTTTGAAGATCTCCAGAGAAGGAGACTCCACAACCTCTCTGGGCAGTCTGTTCCAGGGCTCTGTCACCCTCACTGTTAAGAAAGTTTTCCTTAAGTTCCTGTGGAACTTTTGATGCTTTCGTTTCTGGCCATTTCCTCTAGTTCTGTCAGTGGCCACCCCTGAAAAGAGGCTGGCCCCATCCTCCTCACTGCCTCCCTTGAGGTACTTATAGACACTGATCAGATCCCCTCTCAGCCTTCTCTTCTCCAGGCTGAACAGGCCCAGCTCCCACAGTCTGTCCCACCTGAATGGAGGGTGTGCAATGGCAGTACTCCCAACAGTCCCTATGGATTATTTCGGTGGGGTTCATTTGTGTAGGCATAGCTGTCTGCAGCATTTTTGGTAGGATATCCATGACATACAGGGCGACCTGGCAGGTGGGCACATGGCGCTCAGTCTGTGTCCTTGTGGAGATGGGGCAGGGTGCAGGGGGATTGAGCAGCTGAACATCACAGTGTTCCCTCTTAATGTTCCCAGGTCACACACGTTCTTCCTCATGTAACTTCTGCATCATCTGTTACGGGATTAGTATCCTGCTTTATAGTGCAAATGTCTCCTGCCTGTTTGTGCTGTCCCTTTACCTGCTGGATTTCACAGGCATCTCCCTCCTTTGTCTGCCTTAGCTTAGATCTTGTCATTCAAAATAAATTTGCTGTGCTTTATAGAGTGTTGTTTTGATGTTCTCAAAGTTTCTGCATGTTATTTCTTGAATATTGGCAAATTATTATAACTGTTACTTATCAGCAAGAACAACATAAACAACCTTTAAAAAAGAAAAGGTTTACATTAGAAGCAACTGTGTTTTCTTCTGATTTTCATTTTGATACATGTTGATTCCAAAAGGCTTGATCATTTTGCTGCTGTTGCTGCAAGCAATAAGGAAATTACTGGAGGGCATTAGTTGTGCTTCAGTGTCCTCCAGTAGCATCACGCCACCTAATTTATTCCTGATTAACTTCAGAACTGCATTGAGTATCACACCAGTATCAAGGCAGGCGGCTGTGCCCAGGGCTCGGGAATTTAGGTCACTTTTCAGCCAGGCAGTGGATCCCTGTTTGGGCTTAGACAGCCAGAGATGACACCAGCGTGTGCACACAGCAAGACACAGCAGTGTAGTCCGCATCTAAAATAGTGAGGATTGAATTAGTTGGGGTTTTGTGTTAAATGTTATATTCTTTGTGGCACTGATCTGTTGGAAAAGATGCAGTGAAGGATAATTATATTAATACACAGCTATATGGTGTAAGAAAGTTGCCATGGCCATAGTATTGTGAAAGCCAGGCATGGTTGGAAATACACCTTCCTTTCATTTTCAAATTAAAGAATATATAAGCATAATCTGATAGATGTTATGGATGCTGAAATGAGGCAGTCAGTTGTTACCATCTTAGTCAGCCATCCTCGTCATTGAGAGTTACGAATGGCAATAATCTCTACTTTTTTTTTTGGAAATTCCAATAAAGCTCTTTAACATTATTCTTTTTCTGATAGGTTTTACCTAGCTGACGCCACTAGAAAATGTGAAGCTTCCTCTTCCGAGGATGCCAGGCTCCATATTTCATTACATTTGCCTTTGAGAGCAGGGAAAAGTCTTGCCTGTATTTGGAACTATGGAAATAAGGAAGAATGAGAAAGAAAGTTAGATTAAAGCTATGTAAATAACCAGTTTGAGTATCAGTAAGATTGTGTTCCTCCTGTTACAGCTAAGCTCTGGCCTTTCCAATGCGTGAGATACTAAATACATCGGACTGTAAATATGTTTACAAATGTGACTTTGTCTAAGTCACTTTTAAGAAGAAATAATATTCTTAGGGCAATTAGTTGATTTTGAAAATTAAACTCATTATTTCAAAGTAGTTAAAGTTATACATTAATCTGAAGCCTAGCATGTGGATGTTAAAGGCTAAATCAGAATCAAAAAAATGGACATTGTAATGGAAATCCTAACTGAAAAATCAGCTGAAAGGAATGCCAACTTGTAAAGTACAAATATGCGGTCCGCTGACAGAAAAAAAATATGTAAGTGTTCCCACAGTCAGTGTTAGTGGCCCTGTCCTTCTTAAAATGAGGTTTCTGTGGTGCTCGAGAGGCGAGGAGTTGGGCTTACGAATGCGTGATGCAGCCTGCGGTACCTGGTGTCCTCCCGTACTGCGAGTGTGGAGTGGGTAAGGGGAGGGGAGGACCCTCAGGGAGCGTTTGAGTAGGAAACCCAAAAGTGGTTGTCAGAGGGTTCACTGAAATAATAAACCAGAAATGAGGTTCTTCCTGCAGTGAAGGTACTGGTGATACCAGGGGCCTGGAGCATCTGCCCTCTGAGGAAAGGCTGAGGGAGCTGGGCCTGTTCAGCCTGGAGAAGAGAAGGCTGAGAGGGGATCTGATCAGTGTCTATAAGTACCTCAAGGGAAGCAGTGAGGAGGATGGTGCTGGCCTCTTTTCAGGGGCGGGCACCGACAGAACTAGAGGAACGGCAATAGGACTAGAGGAAATGGCCGGAAACTGAAGCATCAAAAGTTCCACAGGAACTTAAGGAAAACTTTCTTAACAGTGAGGGTGACAGAGCACTGGAACAGGCTGCCCACAGAGGTTGTGGAGTCTCCTTCTCTGGAGATCTTCAAAACCCGCTTGGACGCAGTCCTGTGCCACGTGCTCTAGGTGACCCTGCGTGTGCAGGGGGGTTGGACTAGATGACCTCTAAAGAGATCATCTCCCTTCCAACCTTAATGATTCTATGATAACTCTATGATATATATATCATACACACTACATATACACTACATATATATAAATATGTATAACATGCCTCTAAGGATTGCACTTGGAAAAACTGACCTTAGGTTTATAATTATGTGCTCTGTTGAGAGCATATGTATATGTAAACCAGCAAAGAATATGTGTTTGGATACGTGTTTTTGTGTGCGATCTAGGACATTAATGATATACAAGTCCTCTATAGCTGTTGTCAAGATTATCATAGAAAAGTATACATTTTATGTAATTTGTTAGATTTGCCTATAGATTTTATAGAAAATGTACCCTAACAGTACAGAAGAAAGGAATAATAATCCTTCTACATTCAAGAACCATTTAGACTAATTTCAGTATAGAATAGAATGTTGTTGGTTTTGCATCTTTTTTATTCTTTAACAGTTTTTATTGATAAAAGCCAGTAGATTCCTGTCTCCACAGAGAACTGCTGCATGTTTTAAATATATTCCAAGGGCTTAATAAAATAAAAACAGAGGTATAACGAAATAGTGTGTCTTGGAAGGTAGAAGATTGTCATTTACAGTTATAATTACACACCAACAACTTATTTTCATGCTAAGTGTGGCAATACAAGGTTTCAGGGCATTTAATGTCAGTCTGAATGTTTATTTAAAAATGGAATTATTCTGGAGTTGGAAAGGATGGTTGCTGGGAGTTTTCTCTTCCTCTGCCTCCCATGGGCTCCATCCTAACCCTTCTTTTAGAAAGAGAGATTGTGATTATTTAAATTGGTTTAATGCTGCCATAAACTTTGTTCTCCTTAAACTCAAGTCACAGTGAAGAGTCCTAGGTGGACAGCTCTCTCTACACCGAGGGAAGCTTTTGCTCATGGCACCTTTTTACAACATTGTTCAAGTGAGATAAAGTATCTAGCAGTGTTGGTTTGACCATCATGACAGATGATGGTGGGGCCAAACCTGAGCATTTTCTTCTGAGTTAGAAAATGGGCGCCCGAGGAGTTGGTAGCGCAGAGCTTCTTGCCCTTTGGTAAAGTTATCAAAGAAAGGCCAATGTCCATTGTTGTTTTAGGAACCCATTAAGCTATTTCTAGGACATGCTTATGGCAAGGAGCTTGCTTGTTATTTCTGATTCTTTTCTATGGCTGATCTAGTCTGAAAAGATGGTATTCCTGGTTCTGGATTCCAGTTTGGGGGTTTCATTTCATTGCTTTTGTGTGATCTGGTTAGACTGTCACCCTCCATGCTCTGTCCTGACGTTCTTGTTAAAGCTAAGGTCGCTTTGATTGCAAGAGCCGGGACAGCCTTTCCACTGTGATCAATCCCACCTCATCTATTTTATTTATTTGTGCACACTTCCAGGTCTGGTGGTCATTGCAGCACACAGGAAAATAGAGTTGTTGTCAGTCGTGGGGTAGCTGCAGAGTGCGTTGCAGTAGGGGCTGCTCAGGAGCTCATAGAAATTTTCAACGTGCAGTTGTGTGTGGAGTGTCCCTGCCCCGTGGGTTGCACAGGACTTTGCTCCATCCCTGTGACAAAACAGGCGAGTGACAGAGGTGCAGGAAGCATTTTGGTAGATCATCTTTGTAGAGAAGCCCCAAATAATTGTAAAGGAAACAACTTCACCCATTAGGCTGGAGATATAATAGCATGAGAATGTACTTCCTCTTGGGAAAAAAAGTATTAAATAGTTTTGGAGATCATATTTAGGAGTCTGTTTCTTCATGTTTTGTCAGATTCATGCATTGGGCCCACCTTCATCTGGGGCACAGAGCACAGATATCTCAAGGGGATTTAGGCTGCAGAGGAAAGGCTCTTTCAGTTATGGACAGGTTGTGGAGACAGGACCTTAGCTGAACCACTCCTGCCGTGGGCCATATCACTTAAATTTTCTGTCTCTTAGTTTCCATGCCTGGATCATGGTTGAAATGTGTACTTCTCACAGGGAAGCTCTAGTTTTAGTGCTTATAAATTGCTGTGAGAGACTTTGGAGGAAAGTGTTACATAATTTTAAAGTCCAGGTTCCCCAGAAGGTATAAAATGGCGTGTTTCCATAAACTGTGGCCATTTACAGCTGCTGAGAGTTTACATTCTGTCCTCACCTCACCTCAACTTACCCTACTTCATGTTTGAGTAGACAAAAAGTTTAGTTTTTTCCTTTTTGCTCTAATATAATATGATATGTTACTATATATAACATTAATATTTATATTAGTGTAATGCAAGTACCTTTTTGTAAAACTGGCTTTTGAACATGGTGGTTTATTGAAAGTCTGAAAAGTTGAAACATTTTTATTGAGGTTTGTCTTCTAGCTCAGCTGTTATCTAGTCTCATTTCCAGTATCGATAAGAACTAGTAAAGTAAACACATTGGATAAAGTGTTGAAAATAATTGAATAAGATTTTGGAAAGTGTACTTTCGATTCTTAACTGTTTATAATTGGTCATCATTATGAAGCATAATATTTCCTTTATATTTCAAAAAAAAAAAAAAAAGGCCTTTGAACTTTGCTTGAAAAATGGAACCTCCCCATAACCAGCACCATCTCTTTTGCCACCTTGGTACCGTAATGGCCCTGTTGGAAGGGCCGTGTGGTTGTGCCAGCGTTGTGGAGGAGAAGGAAGCTCGCAGGAAAGTGCTGGACGGAGAATGGCGCTGGATTGAATTGCTGGAATATTTGTGCGTGGCTGGAATTTGGCTCGTTTCAGCTCCTCATCTGCAAAGTCGAGGCATTAATACCTCCCTTCCTAACAAGAATGTTGCAGGGGGAAAAATATTGAAGATTTTTTGAGATGAGAGTGTGTGCCCAGGAGATCTGCCCAACTCATGAAGCATATGTATGCTTCTGGTACCTGCTGAGGACTCTATGGGACAGCATATTCACCTAGCAGCCCTGTGCAGAAATGGGGCAGTTGGTGATTGATGCTTTACAGCATGACTGATTTAGGAAGAGAGATCTTACAAGCACTTGAGAAAATCTGAGAAATATTTTTAATACATTGTGATTCACCTTAACACCATTAATTTTGATAAATGCTTGCTATTAATAAGCTGCATTGTGCAGCTCTACCTTAATCACAGTATACTGTGGTGAAGCACGTGATTCAAGTGGCTGGACAGGCTGTGCCCAACACTCAGCTTCCAGAGTGCTTCTCTGTGCTGAAAGCTCAAAGTCGAGCTGCTGCCTGTTGGATGCTCACTGGCTCACAGATGAACGGATGCTTTCAGAAAGCCAGAGATTGTCATCCTTAGGCTACAGAGATCCCAAACCAACAAAATTCCAGCCAAAGGAGCCAGGGGGAGATGCATAAGTAAGTGCCTTCGCTCTCCAGATCTAATTAACTTTGGGGTTCTCTCGTCTTCCTTTTGGGCCACATATTTACTGAATAGTTCAGTTACAGCTTGGCTTCCTCCTCCTCTCACTTGAGCCTGTTATCTGCAAGTCCTGTCAGTGAAACCCTGGGTCGGGGGGAGTACGTTTAGTGCGGCCCCCCTGCACACCCAGGCGGTGACACTGCTGCTGCCGGGGTCCTGTAGGAGTGTGCGAAGGGCTTGGAGACAGGCAGCAGAACAAGGGTGTCTTGGAATGGTTGTGTGATCCCAGCACGGGAGGAGATGCAAATACAGAGAGACTTCGCTACTTGGTCGCTGTTTGTGTGGGAAACAGCTTTTTTTTCCCCCCGAATCTTTTCTCTGCTGGCAACTTCCCATGCGTCTCCCGTGGTATGTTAGGCCAGGTGCACTTGGGAATGTCTTGGAGCCCTTCCCAGGAGTTCAGCACATCTGCATGTAGATTTAAAGCAGGGTCTTTATGCCTACAAAAAGTTGGGCACTTCAGTGTTTGAAACGGGATGGGAACCTAGCTGTCATAGTGAAGGAGTGAGGAGGGAAAGTACCATGGACAGACCGGACACTGTTTAGTTAAGCAGGGCTTGGCTTTAACAGAGCCTTCTTAACAAGACTGGTTTTGGAGCCTTTATGCTATCTGAAGGGAGTAAAACTGCTTTTTATACAAAGAAAAGCACATGTATTTCTGAAAAAGGTCTGTAGCTGAATATGCTGAGTGTACCTGGCTGAAAGTAGGTGCAGGCAGCTTGCTGAGTAGGGATATGGGGTAACCTGAAAGTATCAGTTCATAGTTACAGTTTGTTTTCAGATTTAATATCCATGTGGAGTGCCTTTTCTTCAGAGACTTAGTTACTGCGAACCTGCTTGTGTCAACAGCCAACTTCAGTAAATTAAACTAGTGCAGGAGCAAGCGCAAATGGCAGCCCCTGTGTCAGCCAGGGCGAGTGTCCAGGCCTGCTCAGAGCCTCTTCAATGTAGGGCAGTCATGTTCCTCTACTGACAGGGATGGTGGGCTTAATTCTGTGAAGTTTAGGGCTGTAAAACCTCCATTTGGTAGTGTGAGGAAAAGGTACAGAAAATAGAATTACCTAAAAGGCTTTTACTGGCAGCATCAGTCTTCTTTATTTGCTTCTGATTCAGGTAAATATTAATCTTTTGTTTTCCTATGCTGACCCTAATGTCGATACACATTTAGTGATGGCTGGTAGACTAGAGAACATCTGATCATGGCAAAGATCACGTAAGAAAAGATCTGTCATTCTCCATTTGAAATAATTGTTGCCTTTGAAGATGCAAAGAGGTTCTTTTGATTTCCGGTGGCTTCCTTGCAATGCCATTGCGAGGGTGGGCAGCCCTGGTTGCAGTTGGGTGAAGGCAGGAGTAAAAGTCGCCTGTAGCCAAGGAGTTGCAGGAAGCCTGAAACTTACACT
>NW_010580542.1:759519-771313 GCF_000705375.1 Tinamus guttatus | reverse complement strand
TTGTGCAAAAAGAGAGCTCAAATTGTTGTTCTTTGATTTGTGAAGCGCTCTGATGCGCTGCTCGCTTTGGCTGAGGTGAGGAGCACCTAATGGTTCAGGCTGACATCACGGCCGTTCGCACGTGGGAGTGAACAGGGCGTCAGAGAGCTGCATGGCGGCGCCGTGAGCGGCACAGGCACTGCCCTCCTCTCCGAACACTCGCTGCCTGCCTTCTCTTCCAAGGGGAAAAGCATTTTAATGCACTGCTCTCTGATTTTGTGTGTGCGTGAGAGAAAACAGGAGAGCAATGATGCAATAAATACTTTGGCTAAGAGAAAACATTTGCAAGAGATCCTTGCCCATTTTTTTTTAAATCTTCTCTTATCGTGAAGAATGTGATGTGTGATAAATTGTTCTGCTAATCAAACAGCACGGAAAGGTTAGGTCATTGAAAGTCTTTAGTCATTTTGTGCTTTTCAAGAGTGAATTTGTTAGAATTATGCTGAATACCCACTTAAAGCCTTGGCTGAAAACCCTACCTGTGTTTTATAACTCTGCACTGTCAGAACTCAGTAATAAGTCAAACATTCTTCCAGAGGTACTCATAAGGGAGAAAAAAACCCTGTAAATTTAAGAGTAATTTCAGATTGTAAATGAAAAAGAGAGGCACGGCTGTTCATTTGCACCAATCATGCCTTCCTTTCATCTGCTCTGATTAGGCCTGGTGCGGTTTCATCAAACTACTCCATCACTGAGCTGTCACTCCAGTCGTCTGTTGATTGAAAACAATCAGGGCTCTGATGGCACAATTATTCTGACCCTTTAACTAGAGGCTGCTGTGATAATGAAAGGTTGATTATGATAGTTTGTGCCTCTTTCAGTTTGCCAAGAAGGTTAATTTGGGCATCAGACGGATGTTTAATGGGCGCTTGCTGGCTACACTGAGGTAAATGAGAACGTGCAGTCTTGGATATTGCACGGATATAGTTTGCCTGTCAATCATTGTCATTTTGAGTTTGTGCCTCACACTCTGGAAATCACATTTTATTTTTTCCTTGGGATTTAATTTATTCTGTGCCCTGAGGAAGTTCTTTCACTCTGTGACCTTCACAGTAGCTTTCTCTGTCTTTTTTTCCCTTCCCTCAAATGGAGCCCAAAGGCATAATGCATCCAGAGGAACACTTTTCTTTCATTTTTCATATTAAAAAAAAAAGATTTTTAAAATCCCTGTTTATCAACTCACCCTGAACAGAGTAAATGTTTTAATTCTGATTGTAAAATCAGCATGTGCAAATGAGAGCTCACTTGCTTGCTAACGCAGTGCCACGCAGGAGGCTGCTTACACAGACACCCATTTGTAAAACTGACAAACAGGTAAATTTAAAATGTCTCTGTGCAGCGAGAGCGGGGGGTGGCGGAGCGTTATTTCCTGGTCACACACGTGTGCCTCGGCTTGACGCTGCGAGTACAGGCATCGTCACTGCACTGCAACGCGCTGAGCTGGGAGGGCTCTCTTCAGGGTTCGGGGCAAAAGACATTTCATTGCAGATTCGGAGATTATTAATATTTACTTTGTTCAGATTGAGAGGATCCTATGCATAATTTTTTAGTTGTTTGGCTCAAGGTGCAAAAGAAATGCAAATACCTAATAATTTTGATTGTTCTACATGCAGCTCATTACAATCTTATTTTTATGCACATTTTTAATTCAAAAAAAAAAGGAGAGAAGGATTTCTATCTTTAAGGCTCTGTATCATGTTGGTTTGAGTCACTTGCTGTCAAATGTAAGGAAGTACCTGACTGATACAGTTGGAGAAGATCATCTGGACACTGTGCCATGTGCTTGCTTTCTTAACCTCCATGTCTACTTCCTAAAGAGAGTCATAAGCAACTTTGGCTTTGAAAATGTACAATCTTTTTTGTTCATTTGTTTCCAGAAGGAATTCTTCATATACATATATATATATTTTCCTGAATGGATGGTAGATTACAATTTAGTCCACCTTGCTTATATAAAATGCTTAAATTGAAGACCTAAACCGGTTTCCTTCTCAAGAGTCTCTGGAAAGAGACAAGGACTCGGACCCATCAGAGATATAAATTAAAATCCTTTGCCAATTCATTTGTATTTTAGAAGTGGAAGTTGCTCCATGGCCTCAGTGGACTTTGTTACAGAGCTCTGGTGAATATCTAGGTTTATACCTAGGTTCCCATCCTGTACTTGAGACTTGAGGAGCCAGGTGATGCAGACGATGTCCTGTTAAATAACCTAGTGCTTTTGAGGAAAGAGGTTCCCTGTCAGGAAAATCTGAGACTTGTTCATTATAAAAACTCCAAGGAGAGGCCAAATCTGATGTGCCAATTTATAGACGAAAGACACTTTCACATTGCAAAAGAGAATGAAACAATACAGTTTGAACTGAAAGCAAATGGTGAACTGGCAAACTCCAGATTTTGCATTTTGAAGTTCCCTAGGTCCGTTAAAGTCATTTCTGTAGCAGCTGTGTTGCTTTTATGACTTTTTTGCCTTATTTATCATTACTTAAGATAGTAAATTGATTTTTTTTTGGCTTTCAGTTTTGTTTATGTATAAACAAGGTACGGAAAGACGATTCAGATGAGATTTGTAGTGAAAGATTGGGGGTGGTGAAGGAGGTGTTTGTTTTGTTTTGCTTTTACCCCCTTACCCTGGTATGCCATCAGATTGCCATGCAGAAATCTGATGGTTTGTTTTGAATATATTTGCTTCCAGCCTTGGAGAAAGCTTCTCTCTAAGTTAGTTTTGCATATTTAAAATCTAAAAGCGTGTAAGTATTAATGTTTGTGACTAAGTTTGTGACTTCAAGTAGCTCACAAATGAACCTGGGTGTGATGAAGATGCCAGGCCTTTGCACTGACAAAGCAGCTTGCCATGTCTGGCTGGAAAACTTCCCGCGAGGCCAACGGAAGCTCAGGCACCTCATATCCTCCAGCAGCGCGAAGAGAGGACAGGCAAGTCAGACACCTCTCAGGACCTGCTGCTTCCCAGGAGAGTTGGACGCCCAGGAAACACCAGGGCTGGGCTGCTGAGCTGGGTTGGGAGCAGCAGGAGCCCTTGTGAGCGCAGCGAAAGCAGAGGCAGGCGCGTTGCGGCACGTTGAGGGGCACTGGGGCACGTTGGGGCGCGTTGAGGCGCACTGTGGCGCTTTGAGACACGTTGAGGTGCGTTGCAGCACGCTGAGGCACATTGAGGCGTGTTGAAGTGTGTTTGGGCGCAGTGCAGCGCATTGTGGCGCACTGAGGTGTGTTCAGGCACAGTGCAGCACTTTGAGACACATTGAGGTGCGTTTAGATGTGTTGCGGTGCATTGAGGTGCACTGAGGTGTGCTCAGGGGTGGTGCAGTGCGTTGCAGCACGTTGCGGCACAGTGAGGAATGCTTTGGCGCTTTGAGACACGTTGAGGTGTGTTGCAGCGAGCTGAGGTGCGCTGAGGCACACTGAGGTGTGTTCAGGCATGGTGCAGTGCTTTGAGAAACGTTGAGGCGCATTGAGACGCTTTGAAGTGTGTTGCAGCGAGCTGAGGCCCATTGAGGTGTGCTCAGGCACAGTGCAGCGTGTTGCGGCGTGTTGAGGTGGGTTCAGGCGCAGTGCAGCGTGCTGAGGCGCATTGCGGCGCATAGAGGTCTGTTCAGGCGCGGTGCAGTGCGTTGCGGCGCATTGGGGTGTGTTCAGGCGCGGTGCAGCGCTTTGAGACACATTGAGGCGCACTGAGGTGTGTTCAGGCATGGTGCGGCGTGTTGAGACGCATTGAGGCGCGTTGAGGTGTGTTCAGGCATGGTGCGGCGTGTTGAGACGCATTGAGGCACATTGAGGTGTGTTCAGGCATGGTGCGGCGTGTTGAGGTGTGTTCAGGTGCGGTGCAGCGCGCTGAGGTGCATTGAGGCACATTGAGGTGTGTTCAGGCATGGTGCGGCGTGTTGAGACGCATTGAGGCACATTGAGGTGTGTTCAGGCATGGTGCGGCGTGTTGAGGTGTGTTCAGGTGCGGTGCGGCGCGCTGAGACGCATTGAGGCACATTGAGGTGTGTTCAGGCATGGTGCGGCGTGTTGAGGTGTGTTCAGGCATGGTGCAGCGCGCTGAGGCGCATTGAGGCATGTTGATGTGTGTTCAGGCGTGTTGCGGCGTGTTGAGGTGTGTTCAGGCGTGTTGCAGTGCGTTGAGGCACGCTGCTGCGTGCTCCAGCCAGGCCACAGGAGCTTGTGCCCCTGTTCCCTGATGGTTTGCGTGTGCCTGGAAATCATGTCCTTTGAGGACCTGGTTTTGTCATTTACTTAGTTTCGAGGATGAATATGGCAAAGTAAATTATTTATTAAAGTTGATACAGGTCCTGAGCTGTGGTTTCCTTCTCATACTCACATATTAAAATTAATAAGAAATGAAGCTTTTAACAGTTTAAACAGCATTTGCCCCTATGGTACTAAGAGTAGGAGTCCTTTCTTATTTTGTGAATTATTTAGTAGTGATATAAATATTTTTAAACTCCAAATTGTGGAGAGTCTCTTTGTTTTTGCTTACTTGTTTGTGTTTTAAACCCAGTTGTATTTTCAAGCATTAGTGGAGTCTTCTTAGAGAAGTCTGGATGTGTCCTTGCAATGTCCCAAAGTGTCAAATGGCTTTCGCTTGCCCATACTGACTGCCGCTGCTGGTACCTGCTGCCAGGGAGGCCAGGAAGAAGGCACTCTAATCGGGGTGTATATGGCGTGAATTGTGATGTCCCTGTGATTGAAGGTGGTGGAACCTGCAATGAGTAAATATACAGATTCTTGCTAGTATTTTGCATACAGTTTTGCACTTCTATAGTATATATTCACATGGGTGTAAGTTGCATAAGATACAGTAGTCAAGCTGTGTTCAGTGGTACCAGGAGGTCACATGGCTGGTGATGCCAGTGAGTGTTGCACATGGTGATTCCCAGATCACAGTTTCTCCTGATGAGCAGCTTCGATGCCAGCAAAGCCTCCCTGCCCAGTACCAACTACCTACAGCCCACACAGGTGATAAGGTCATGCGTAGGCTTCTTAGCCCTGCCTCTAAATTTGTGTAGGAAATTGCAGTACCTGACAACAAACTCAGGCTTGAAGTCTGGTAGGAGTCAGTAGCTGCCTATACCAAAGGCATGGTCTGGGATTCATATTATTCCCTCTGTTGCTGTTGTAGTCGCTCATTAGAAGAGAAGGGTAGAAGTAGTGTAACTGCAGAAAATCTCAGTGCAGAGCAAACTCAGGGTGACCCAAACTGCTTTTACCAAACTTCATACAGCAGCAAATTTGTGTTGTAATGGACATGTCCACTTCTGCTGCTGCAGCAGCTCTTCACATATCCCCATATCCACAAATAAATGCAGATAGTGCCTCTGTGAAAGGTAAGAGCGTAGTGCTATTTGTGTGTTTATACAGTATTTACTGGAGGGGGAGAAAAAGGAGGAGTGAGATTCTAAGATATTAGCAGGCACTGATATTAAAAGTGACTTAAAAACCTTGCAATTACTAAGACCTGATGGCAGCAATGTGTATCTTTTAATAGTCTGTAACCTTTGTCATGTATAGTGCAGGTGATGCCTGTGCCGTGATGTTTTAAGTATGGGTGAGGACATGGACTGTAAGCAGAAGAAACACCGATCAGTTGGATTCGAGTGGTGACAGATAAAGTGCTCATGCTTTGTAAATATCTGTCCTTCAGTATAGCTGCCCGCACATCAGTTGGTCTGAATTCAGTAGGTGTCTTCATCATGATGAGGATGACCTGAATTCCTCATGAACTTAAGTGTCTACTTAATGCGCAGTGCTAAATATCTGAACATTTTGAGAAATGTTTCATACAGCCAAAGAGATGGAGCGGGGAGTTACTTAAAGCCATACAACAGGAGACAACTAGACGTGTATGTGATAGGTTTCAGGACATGTGACTATAATCCTCAATGATTTCAAGACCATAAGCGCTCTTAAATGTACTTAATTAACCTTAATGCTTACCAGCACGTACAGCAAACACCCACTGAAACACAATGCAGCTTGTAACTCATTGAACTGTTGCGGTTTTTGATGCTCTTCACTGATTCTCTGTTTTTGCCAGGGTTGAATAGCATAGAGAAGAAAAAAATAGGGTTTCACATTCATCTTAATAAAACAGGGTTTCTGGTTTGTCAGTCCTCCTCTTGCAGAATACAAGGGAAGCAGTAAGTTTGATGTGCTGTGAGTGTAAAAAGCCCTGATCCAAACACCAGCCTTACTCTTAGGCCGTTTTACCCAACTTTCTCTTGAGCAGTGCACAGCAGTAAGTTGTAAAGAAATCTGTTGTTGCATAGCTGGTAAGAAACTTCTGCTCAGGAGCCCTTGGTCATCATGAAAGGCTCTATCAAGGAGAGGAGTCTGTCCTCACCTGAAGCTATTCAGTGTCTTGTTAATGGCTTGGATGATAGAATAATGAGGACTTTATATTATCAGAACATCAGAAAATGGAATGGCATTCAAGCACTTTCAAAAAGAAAATTAGATTCAAAACGATCTAAGCAAATTGGGACAGTGGCATAAAGTAGGCAGCTCACCAGTAACAGATAGAAGCATGGCACCTTGTGAAAAAATGTGGTACTACCAGGTCGTAACCTTAAATGTGCATCACCAATATCATAGTGTATTGACAGAGTAAGTCTCAACTAGTGGCAATGTACAAAAACAGGAGTGGCATAGCTTGGTGTGATCAAAGGTATCCTGCCCGTCTATTTTCCACTACCACAGCCTTAAAAGGAAGATTTTACCCAGTTTTGGTTATCAAATATCAAGAAAAAGGGGGAATTTCCTTTCTGCGAGAGAGAGCCATAGCCAAGCAGGAGAGGTTCAGACACTTGTAACCTGAGAAATGTAACCTGAGAGAAAAAGAAAAAAAAGATTTTTTTCATGCAGAGGAGTGGAAACTGCAGCAGGCATCTTTAAATGCATCTGAGTTAGAGGAGAAAAGGAAGGTAGCAAAATGGTTTACATTTTGTATGGACAGGATGCAGCAGTCATCAGATTCAAAGGAGGTTCAGAGTCAGACCAAGGGTTCCTGAGCTCTGCAGTAGAAATACAAAGATGCAGTGGAAAATGGGACAGCAGGTTGAAAGATTTGGGCTCCTCTATAGGTAAAAGGAAAAAATGTCCAAGAGGATAGCAGAGCATGGGCATAGATTTCCTGAGGAAGTTAAGGGATCTTCATCAGAATTTATACAGCATTCTTGAAATGGTTTAGGGATAGATGCCTTCCTGGCCTCCGCATAGATTTGGCTGGATCCAGCTGGTGTGCTTTGCGATTTAAAATCTGTGTTTATTTTGGCTCTTGGGACCAGTTACAATTTCTGATAGGTTTCAGACTCTTCCTCTCCTCTTTTTCTCTCTCTCCCTTCCAGTCTCAAGCCCTTCTCTGCTTCTCTCTTTGAATTGCCAGTCCCTTTAAATATCTCCTCATTTTATGATTAAAATAAATGAAAATGGAAAAAAATTGAGGGATTCATTATTTATTTTTTATATTCCTATATTTTTTTTTGTCATAAATGAAGTGAAAGAAGGAGCAGGAAAAAAAGAGCTTTTTTTTTTTTTCCCTAATTATTTAACCATAATCTTACTTACTGTCTTTCTAGTCTACCTTCAGTGACCACATAGTCTGTGTTTGTAATAGTGCTCCAGCAGCTGGATTCCTGGGTATTGGTCATTCCTAAAGCATCTCGACCAGTCTGCACAGCAGGAGTATTGCATAGCATTATTGCAGTCTGGTGTTAATACTGTGAAAAATTGTGACTTTTTGGGGGGATAGTAAAAGGCGGTACTCTTACATACATACACACACACACACACACACACATATATATATAGTAGATCGTGCTTTAAAGCGTATATTTTATGTTGATTCATTAATTCACAAGTACTTCTTGCACTGATTGACATTGCTACTAAGGCAAATATACAGTTCTTAGGATGCAAACACAATTTTCTAAAGACCAAATTTTGACAGAATTGTATGCAGATGATTGATTTTTTTGTGTGTGTTTTGTTTTTTTTCCCTTCCTTCCTTCCTGCCTTCCTTCCTTCCTTCCTTCCTTCCTTCCTTCCTTCCTTCCTTCCGCCCGGCGCTTTCAGCTCGCTGTGAGGTGGTTGGAACACAACTGCCGTTTCCAGTACATGGACGAGCTTCTGCAGTATGTCCGCTTCGGCCTTATGGATGTGGATACACTGCACTCCGTAGCCCTTTCCCATCCGCTCGTCCAAGCTAGCGAGACGGCCACGGCGCTTGTCAACGAGGCCCTGGCCTACCACGAGAGCATCTATGCGCAGCCCGTGTGGCAGACCGGGAGGACGAGGCCGCGCTTCCAGTCGGACACCCTGTACATCATCGGCGGGAAGAAGCGCGAGGTCTGCAAGGTGAAGGAGCTGCGCTACTTCAACC
This sequence comes from Tinamus guttatus, assembly GCF_000705375.1. Next base: position 762,879 of record NW_010580542.1, on the reverse strand, counting down.
CCGTGGATCAGGAGAACGTGCACATCGCCGGCATCGCCAACTGGAGCGAGCTGGCGCCCATGCCCGTGGGCAGAAGCCACCACTGCGTCGCTGTGATGGGAGACTTCCTTTTCGTGGCCGGGGGAGAGGCTGAGCAGGCCACGGGGCGCACGTGCGCCGTGAGGACGGCCTGTCGCTACGACCTGCGCACGGACGCGTGGGCCGACATCGCCCCCATGAAGAACTGCCGGGAGCACTTTGTGCTGGGCGCCGTGGGCGACTTCCTCTACGCCGCCGGGGGCAGGAACGAGCTGCGCCAGGTTCTCCCCACCGTGGAACGGTACTGCCCCAAGAAGAACAAGTGGACCTTTGTACAGTCCTTTGACCGGTCCCTTTCATGCCATGCGGGATATGTGGTGGATGGGCTTCTTTGGATATCAGGTAGAAAACGTTTCACACAATTCGAGGTACTAACAAAATACGAAATATTGTCTCCAGTGAAACTAACAAATGTTTTTTTGGTTTACATGGCAGGGTAACTTTTGCCTTAGGAGATTGGCATTTCAAAGAATTTAAGCCGGAATGCATGTAATGAAGCCTGGTCAGAAGTATAGGAGTGTTACACACCTATGCAATATTTTGTGTCTCCTGAATACCCCTGTGTTCAAAGCTGCATACAGCACATGTGCTGCTTCCAGTCACCATTCATAAATCACAGTGAATGAAAATGGTTGCCAACTTCTTGGCAAATGTGGGTTTGTGCTTGCTGAAGAGAACAGCAGAAAAGCAAAACCCGGGTTCTGTGGTGTGATCCGGTCTCGTGCGTTTACTCCTGACAGTGAAACGGTGACCGAACTGCTTGTGGGTCTGTGTGGATGGATCCACAGGGCTGCCTGGCAGGAGTGCACCGGGCTGCCTGGTGAAATCGTAGCGTCGTGGCGCACACCCGTGAGTAAAGGCTTCGTAATCGTAACCCAGCGCAAGTCACTTGGAACTCCGTCTGATGCACTTTTTTATTTTACATGTGCACGTTGGTAGGAGTTGAGAACGCTGTCGTGAGCCTTCGTTGTGGCTTATGTGGCGTGGGTTGTCTTGGAAAAAGGTCAGTGCTGTCTACCTAAGATCTGAGAGACAAAAAAATCCTTTCAGTAAGGAATGTGTCATGGAAAGTTATAAAGTTGTAATATTTATGAGGGAAGGTAATGAGTAAATGAGTCTAACCCTTGAAGAAAATGTGCAGTGATTGCTGTCTTCACTGTAGAAGCCCTCTGGGAGGCTTCATATGGTGTGGGATCCTGCTGGCGAACAGAAGGTACCTGAATGAAAGAAGAAATTGGCTACTTATGCCGTGACTGCTTCCCAGCATATGTCACGGAGGTGAGCGGGGCTCCTCACAGATGTATCCTTCTTCCTATGTGGATTGAGTGCCAAAGGAGGGTGGCTTCCCACGCAGTGGTGGGGAAGTGGCAGGTCTCTGTGCTTATACATGTGCACTAAAATCGCAAGTGAAGGGTTTGGAATGAAGGGCAGCACAGCACGCGCGGGGCCCAAGGAGCCCCGAGAGGCGCCTCGTGCTACCAGCCGCCGTCGAGGGGGTCGGGGGGCCCTGCGCCCTGTGCGAGTCCCGCGGAGCAGGAGCGGAGACACAAGCTCTGCTCTAGGGTGCAGCCGGGCGGGTCAGGCCTCAGCGGGTCCCTCCCCAGTTTGGCAGGGCGGAGAGGGGAGAGGAGGGCCTGCACCCCGCAATGTGCTGCGCTTGCTGCGTCTCGAGGGCTGTTCTTCTCTCGCCTTCCCACCTCTCGTAGCTTATGTTTGGCAGGTTTTATTAATGAGAAAGGAGCTTTTTAAGAAATTGTGTTAAACAGATGCGTATAAAAACTGAGAGGACTAGAGGCACTCATCAGAGTGTGGTCCTTGCTCCGATACATGAAAAAAAAAGCTGTCTTAATTTCATTTTTTCTTTAACAAGAAGGAGCAAGAAAATGTTTATTTTGATTGAGATTTTTGAGGGTGCCTGTGGGGTTGGTTGCAGATTGCATCTTTCCGCGTGTGTGTGTGTTTGTGTGTGTGTGTGAGCCATTTGCTTAAACAATATCTGCTTTTATGTTATGAACCGGAGTGATGCTGCGTTTAAAGATGTGCTGCTAATACAACAGTAGAAGCGGAGCAAGAAGTAAGTGGAAGACAACAGGAAGATGATGTGCTTGCAATCGGGCAAAGCAACAAAAATATCCAGTCAGCTGTGTTCCTTTTATACCTGAAAATACTGCTAGCAAATTTTCTGTTTGTGGTGGCATATAATGGCATATATACAGTGGCATATAGTAGTCGCAGTAAGGAGGAGTGTTTGACAGTCGAATGAACTAGGCAGGACTTCTCGGTTGTATTTTGGATAGTTGTTGCCTTTGGAGAAAATTCTCCGCGGTTTTGAGTTGCCGGATGCTGCCAGCGTCGTGGGAGCAGCGGGAGCGCCTGGTGCGATGCTTCAGTGCGGTGCTGATCTGCACTGCGTTCGCACGGACTGAAAACTGGGTTATATGTATTGAAAGCAGTTATTTCAAAAATAGAAGTAGATGCAGATGCAAAGACTGTAGCTAGCTCTCTATTATTAATTAATTGCTTAGGGCCAGAAACTAGCTCTTTCTACATGTACATTCAGGGAGAGGGCAGTGGTAGAGAGAGATGTTTTAGTGTTCCAAAGTATCTGTAGTCACTGCTGAACAAACCCACTGTTCCATTATGAAATATAAGGTGGTAGAATAAGAGTATTCTGTAAAGGAGGAAGAAAACTAATAATATGTGGCCTAAAATTAAGTAGCTAGAAAACTGTTCTGAGCTAGAGGAGCTTCTGAGCTCTGTTCCTGCTCCTTTTGGCGGCTGGTCAGCAAGAGCTTTTAAGGTCAGGCTGATACAACCAACTGGCAAAGTAACCACGAGAATTTGTCCAGGTTTTTATAAGTGAATAAACTAAATAGTGATAATAAAAGTTTCCAGTCCCCGGATTTGTGGAGAGACACCTCAAGATGTGACCTGCACTCAAAGAGCCGGAATGCCCGTCCGCGTTCTGCAGGAGCAGATGGAGGGCTTCCCTGTTGCCCTGTTACCAGTGCAGGGTGTGGGGAGTTGTTGCCAGCTTCATCCCAATTTATATTTGTGTCATGATTTGCTCTTGTCCTTTTTTTTTTTTTTTTTACAGCCCTTTAGTTTAGTTTAGTTTAGAGTTGAAAAGTGGATGAGAATTCATTAAAATAAGTCTCCTGCCTTGACAGAGCAGCACTGGGCAGATGGCTTTGAAGTTTTCCGGGGCACTGAAGGTTGCAGGCCCAGCTGGCAGCCGACGCGCGACCCTCCCTCCTCGCGGCGCCCGGCAGCCCCTGCGAC
>NW_010580542.1:712836-741393 GCF_000705375.1 Tinamus guttatus | reverse complement strand
ATACATATATATATACATATATATATATACACACACATATATATATATATAAAGTTTATATATATATATATATATATAAACTAACCACCTTAATAACACATAGCATATATGAATTCTCTGTTACAGAGGATTCTGTTTCTGCATTCATTGGGAGAAACTGAAGCGCTCCACTTACCTACAGGCAACAGAGGCCAAAACAGAACCCAAGCCTCCCTCCCTAGTGCTCAAACCAGGAAAAAGATCCTTGTGGTTTGTATCCACCACAGGATGAATATGGGTCAACAGAACCGATGCTAACAGTGGAAGTGGGAACATGGGGCACTTGGGCGCAGGGACACTCCATCTGCCTGCATGGATTTGGACCCAGGGGCAGGCAAATGGCCCTGGGCAGATACGTTGATACAACTGCGTGAACAGCGTGTGTGGGTTTACAGAGCTTGAGCCCTCGAGGACACAAGCGTGGGGACTCCTAGGCTCTTCCAGAAAGTGTTGTCCAAGTCAAACTGATGCACAATTATTTATTTATAGAGCTGGAAAGGGTTAAATATTCAACAAATAAGCTATGGTCTTGCTTGCCTTCTGCTTGCCCTTTCGCTTGCCAGCCCACAAGTCACAGCTTTATCGGGCTGTGATTTGCTGTTCTTCTCTCTGTGATGTTTTCCAGCTCTCAAATTCTTGAAGCTGCATAATAAAAATAGAACTATTGGCAGTTTTATCTTCTATCTGATTTAAAAAAAATGAGCATGAGAGAAGGAAATAAATAAATATATAATTTTCATTAAGAAAATCATTTTAAGAAAGACAGTCCTGTAGACTTTTGTTCATCTCCTGCTTAATCACTAAAAAATTAAATGTAAAAGTCAAGAGTAACAGGAAAAATGTGCATTTAACCCATCGGTCTAAGCTGTGTTCTCATTACTGCTGTCATGATTTCTTTTGCGCTCAGACTGCCCTGTGTCACATCCACTACTTTTAACTGCTACTTCTTCAATAAAGCAGACTGAGAGCTTGTCACAACACGGAGTGTCTTTGAGTGCACTTCTGCAGAGCCCAGCTCAGACCCTGCTTGCTACTGAGAAGTCAGCGATGCCACTTCCCTTCTCAGGAGCTCTCTGTGAAAGGCGAACACTTCTCAAGCCTTCCTCCTTCGCTGGGCCTTACCTGATGACATGCAGAGTGGTCTTCCGAAGCCGGAGCATCTGGGGGAGCGTCAGGGAGGTGCTCAAGGCCACTGCCACGGGATGCAGCCCGGCTCCTGGCGCCGCTGGTGCAGGAGGGAGGAAGCGTCCAAAGTACTGCTGAATAATGCTCCCGAGCAGCTGATTCAAATAGGGCCCCTGATTTAGGGACTGACAACATATGAAGGACAAGCCCTGCAGGGGAAAAAAAAAATCAGAAAGAAAACGGAATAAATCTTATAAATAAACACTAGGAGGCTACATACATTCTCTATTCCTCTACAACCTGCGTGTGAACTAAACTGCACGCTGCATGACCACTGCATGACAAATAAGGATGAGGAATTTGCTGCAGCTACCATGGTTTAAGATTAAATCAGGGCAAGGTTTATAAAGGAGGGAGGATATCCTTTACTAGATAACTAATACACTTGGAAGACAAGCTCTGGAACACACAAGCTGCCCTTCAAATTCTAAGCAAAAACATGACATTTCAGACCCAAGGAAGGGTGTCTGTGTCCAAGAGCCCTTTTCTTTTTCAGCTTCATATGATCTAAGAAAGAATATTAGACAGCAAGGTGTATGAGGGGAAATGGAGCAGCTCAGCAGTTTGTAAAGCAATTTCAGATACTTTTGTATGGATGGCACCGCAGAATAACGAGTGCTTAAGAATGATGTCTGACAAGAATGTCTGACAAGAAGAAGAATCATAGCACAAACACGCTTTTGTAAATTAAACAGCAATTGCAAGAGATTTGGAGATTTTAAAAATCTCTTTAAACGAAGGACTAAACTGGTGTGACTTATCCAATATAAGCAATATTGATGCCAAAGAAAACGGATAACGAAAGCCAAAGAGGAAGCGCCGGCCCGAGCCCCGCTCGGCGCTCGTACAGCGCACAGGCTCCACGTGTGAGACGGCCACCTGTGTCACTGCCACAAGGCCCTGTGGGACAGGGTGCCTGGAGGGCTGCGGCTTCCTGCACGAGGCCCTCCCCAACACCGACACCTTCAGCTGCAGCCCCAGGTCCCACGCGTGCAGAGCTCCTTGGGAAGGCCGTAAGTCTCAGTGATAAAAGTCTCAGTTGAAATACAACCACTACTGAAACAAAAGTCAGGCTTTGATAGGCAACCCACCTTCACTCTGCCATTTGCTGATATAAACCAAAGTTTGCACTAAAAGGCAGTCGCTACTACGCCAGAGTTCTTAAAGACACTCTATGGCAAATACAAGGCAGAGATATTGTTACAGATGATGTTATTCAGTTTGTAACCTTGAGAGCTTAGTGTCTTTAAAGAGATGTTGCAGAAGGTTTAAAGGAGCCACGTGTGCTTTCTCTGGCACTGCTCTTATAAAAAAAAAAATCCATAATCCTATAATCAAAGATGGACCTCGCAAGTCTCTAGACTCTTTCAACACAAGTAACAACTGTGAGGAAGTGTGCTATCACATCCCAGGGATGCAGAGCACACTGCAAGGACACAGAATGCAAGGAGCACAGAACACCTACTTGCAATATTCAGTCTACCTGAGACATCAGATCGAGCATATATAAAGAATGTATCACCTGTGAAGAAGCAGTGATGCTGACTAAAACAAGAGACCTCTCCAAACTGAACAGCAGCAAATGCTCCAGAGTAGACAAGAGGAAAAAAAAAAAAAAAAAAAAAAAAAAAGAGGAATGCATGATAGTGCACTGCACAGTGGGCCACAGGTCTGAGTCAACTGCATTGGACTCCTAGGACAGTCTCTCTAGAAAGCAGATGGTCACTGAACGGTTGACAGAGCTGCGCTCTTTTCTTCACTATATTCTTTAGTCATCTTCTGAGGAAAACTAGGCAAAAAAGCAAAGAAATTTTAAGGGGAGCAGAGGGGCATGACAACATCTGCTCCTCGTCTTATCAGAGAGACAACTGATTCCTGTATGTTCACTGCAGGAACCTTTTGTGGCCAGAGATGCCTCTTTTTTCTGATTTATTCATATATCTGTAAATCACCTGTGGAGAGCGAAGAACCGATTAGTATGGATTACTGGAACTACTCACTGCAGAAATGCCAAGCTACCTAATGATGACTTATAGTATCAGTCCTGCTGTTGGAATAAATCTGCTGTTCACCAATTAATGATGTACAATTCCTATTAAACACATACTATAATTCACAAAATGTATTAATAAGCTTGCTCAAATATCAGACCACAGATGTGGCTCACAGGAGGGCTTTTAAGGTCTGATCTCTGACAAATGCTGAGCCTGCACAGGCCCATTAAAGTCACTGGGAAATGTATGTGCCAGCACTGCCTCGAATCAAGCTCTTGCGATGCTGTCCTGTATTTAGGTAGCTATCAATCATCGCTTGTATTTGGCCAGACTGGCACTCGTAAGCCAAGCTGGGTATCTTATCTTTTCCATCATTATGTATGCTGTGCTGATTCCATGCACCTAGCCTGCATCCTGCAGGACATATTTAAACTACTATCATCTTCCCTGTAATCAACTCTCTACTCTGCTTCAGGTTCTTTCCTATATTACTAGCAAAAATATACTAGGATTCCTCCAAATCATTCCCTAAGAAATCCACCAATGAACAAACTAAATTGTTCTGAACCTCCCTGTAGCAGCTTCAACAATCCACCTGTGCAAAAATCACAACAATTTTTCACAACAGCAAAAGACCCAATGTTGAGATTTTTCACGCCCTTATCTCATAATTAAAAACAGTCCCATAAAGCTTTAAAGTGGCTTTTTGCTCATGTCCTTTATACTTTGCCTTCTAATGCCCATCCCTCAAACAGTTCTGAAGACAACCATGATATCCCATCCCAGCAAAATCTTTCCTGGGCAAACAGCTACTATCAAAACAGGCAGCATGCAGTAAGAATAACAACAATATCCATATAGCAATCCCTGGACAGGAAAAAGCATCAGTTTAAAAGTTGCAAAGCAAGGCTGGAGCTAAGCTAGTCAATGCTAGAACTAATCTCATCAAGACTGCATCAGCGAGTGAGTTTGATAGTTCTGGGCAAGTTCAAAGGGAACGGAGCAGATATCAAAAGGCACAAATCTATAGCTGCCATTTATGTATACAGTTAACGCAGACAAAGCAAACTAAATACAACTGGTCTAAATTGAAAAGAGAAAAATGCCGTGTCTACCCTTAATACCCTTCTTAAACACTGCATTCAGCTGTTATTTTTGCCTATGTAAAATTACCTACTACTTTTTAATGCCAGCTGTTAAAAAGAAACCTCTGTTTTGGGGGGGTGATGGGGTTGATGGGGATGTTGGAGGGGTTTTTGGTTTCCAAATTCTTATCTTCCAGGAATCTCCTAGAACAGTTTTCTATTTTCATGTAGTCTCCAGAGGATGCAGCAGTAAATCAGAGTATTAACGGGGACAGATGCACGGGCCAACGTGCATGTTTGATACGACAACAGAGTAGGTTCCCTGCACTAAAATACTGCTCTTCCACCTTGACAAACAGGCCCCAGCCAGAGGCCCATGTGCCAAGGGCAGCGTCTGATCATGTATTTCACCAGCATCTTAAATTAATCAGTGTGAGATTATTCCTGGAAGACTTTGTCTATCCATCTTCCCCACCATGGCTAAATCCCCTCCTTCTCACCTACACTCTCATATCACTGTTCCAATCGGCCTGGTTTTTGCTGTTGTTGTTGTTAGAGGTAGATCTCAGCTGAATCAACTCACAGATTTGAGTCATTCCTTACTCACAAAATCATTAAAAATCACTAACTCAATAAACCCATGGCAGTGAAAGGAATTTCCCCCTTTTGCTGGCAGCTAACAAATCCACTGGCTTAAGCCAACTGCGAAACAACCGGAGAAGTCGAAGCCGACGCCAAGAACCCTCTTGGGCACAACGGAGCTCAGAAGAGGTCCCGTGAGAACAACCTTTTAAACTATAATTCAATATTCTCATTTTTGATTTGAGAGGAGGGAATTCTGAATGAATGAAGCCCTTTGAACGATAACAATTTTGGAACTTTCTAAAATAAAAACAGTTAAACACTTCTGTACTGAAATATGAAAAAAAATCTGCTCTTTTTCACCCTTTCTTCCTAAGTGATTTCCCTCCAAAACTGTCAAATTAAAGAAGAATTTGGATTTTCCAGAAGCAGCCTTTTTTCCCTAAACCAAACTATTTCCTCAATAAAATCATCCAGAACCATCAACTTGAAAGCACATGGATTAAGCAGCAGATTGCTGAAGGGCCCCTTAGTGGGGTCAGACAGACGAAGAAAACGAGCAGCCAGGGTCCACGACACTTGGACTTCAAAACTAACTTGAGTGGCTTCATCTTAAAACTACACCCGTATGTGCAGACTATAGAAAAACACCATAATGTGCTCTCTGGCTCCAGTACTAAATTAGCAAGCAGACAATCACACTCCGAGGTAATATCAGTGTCCAGATGGTCTTAGATGTAGATAGCTTCTGAAAACACCTACAGAGCAGTAGAGAAGCAAGTCTTACTCTGCACATCATTATATAGCCATATTCATTTCCATACGACATGCCATCAATCACAATGCAAGTTTTGAAAGAAGGAATACATCCAAGAGATGTTTACCATGTCACTACCTCACTGTTTCGCAGCTGATAATTTTTAAGGATTATATTAAGCTTGCAATCAAAATGAAGGCTACAAGGGAAGGGAAAACGGCAAGCGCAAGAGACCTAAGGATTTACAAAGAATAATATGTCAACTTACTTATTTTAAAAATGTATGTTTTTCTCTTCCTCATCCATGGGAATTCACCCTTTCTACAACAGCATCAAAGCGTTACTGAGTTTCAAGGGTAACAGATAAGCTGAAGGAGGAAGGAGAGGCATAACGGACAATAAGGCTTCAGAAACGTCAGCAGAAACAGCAGGAATTTGACACAGCAAGCCACATATCCTCAAACTATTAAGATAAGAGGTGTCATGGTATGCAGAGGGTTGTCTTTTTTACTAGGAGCGACAAAAATGCAGAGAATAGCACACCTTTAACTAGCCACTGTTAGCAAGTCAAGGCTGAATTAAAACCCGTTTCTTTGCTCTGTCTTTCAGCAAGTGCCCTCCTCTCCGTGACGAATATTTGATCTGCTCTTTCGGAAAGCCGCCACCTCAGAGGGCAGGTAGGCAGCGGGTGGCTAGACGCCTCTCGAGGTGCTGGTGAGCGCAGCGACGCCGCGTCGCGTCGCATGGCAGGGCCATCCGAGCGAGGCTTGCTCGCAACGGGGGAACGCCTGCCTGCCGCACCAACGCTTTCCTGCCACCAGGCTTCCTGCTGGTGGCACCAGCGAGGCACTGACCTGCAGGTAAAGGGGGAGGCTTTCTTGGAAGGTGGAGAGCAGGGCCCCGGGCAGCTCCTTGTCCTGCTGCAGCACGGAGTGGGGCAGCAGCAGGCAGTCTATGATGCGGAAGAGGAGCTGCTGCGCCCTCGACGTGGCCAGGATTGGTGCCCAGAACTTCACAAGACACCCTGTTGGAAAAGAATCAAGAATTTCCAAGGTCATTGACAGAAAAAGGCCTAAATAGGCAATCTACCAGTTAGATAAGGCAAGAGTAACAATATCGACCAAAATGCTCATTTCCATGTGCTCTTTTCCATGGCACTTGCCTAGAAAAACCCAGTGAAGAAGATTTAAAGTCTATTTACAGTTCAGCAAAATGAAAGCACCAACTGTTTTAATACATTAAACGGTTTTAGGCAAAGTTGCTTTAGGAAAAGCACAGTAAAGCCATTAAGAAAGAATAGTTTCTCACACCTCTGCAGGAAAATTAACTAACATGAACATCAAACTATCGCATAAGGCACAGGCACGCTTGAAAACATTTACCTTTCTGTGTGCCTTGATTGTACTTTGCAGAAAGACACTGCCTTTGCCTTCCTGTCACATTTGTCTAGCGACAGCCTGGTCACATCAGCAACTACTCACACAGATTTGCGATGTTAGAAAAACTTTAAATTTCTTTGAAACTTTCTTTACAGTTTCTAATTTAGCAAGTTAAAAAGAACGACATGCAGTCAACACCACAGAAATAGCATCCTCTCTCCAGATCTTCATGGGCTCTCAGTCCACAAATAGAGAGTCACAGAGAACAGAGAGTCACAGAGAGAGTCACAGAGAACATCATACATTTTTCCAGCATATTAATGTCTTGTTTGCACGACTTCAGCTAGTTTTAAAATCTTATTTTTGAGCTGCAAAAACTGTAAAAAGGCACTCATGAATACCTTGACTTTCTGAAACATCCTTGTTAGAAAGTGAGATGCATGTTTTCTCGAGAAAATGACTGCATACTCAGGAGTTTAAATACTCCAAACAGAGATGAAATAGTACAAGGTGTCTCATAAAAGAGATTCCTACGTAGTAGTTTTCACAAACATATTTAAGTTTATATTTAATGAGAAGCACGGAAAAGTTTGCTGGGTAGAAAATACAGGAATATCTCAGGAAAATCTGTTAAAGACTTTACAGTAAATAACAGAAGATCAAAAACAGCATGTTACAAGATATTATTAATCTATAAAAGTCATCCCATCACCATCTCTAAAAGCAACGAAAAACAACATTAATCTTGCAGAGCGAAAGAAAACACAATGATCAATCACACGGGAAGAGAATGAACATATAACTATATTTTTAATAACGTTGGCTAAGCTCCTTGCTTTGCAAGGCACATGCTCATTCAGAAGTGCTCTTCCCACTACCACTGCTGTGACGAATGGGACAGCAGAAGACACAATCCGATGTATTTGCGCGGACGGAAAGTTTTTAAATATCTTAAATATCTTAGTTTGCCCCGATAATTTTACTACATTACAGAACATTAAGGAAGTGATCGAAATAGCCTTGAATATTTTTGTAAAGCCTTTCTTTCTTTCCCCTTAAATGAAAGGGCAATTTCTTGTACACAAGAGCATGACTGAAGATTAATCATTACCTACTGCAAAGAAGAGAAAGAAAAATATCAATCTAAAATTACTTTGCAAAGTTCCACTATCTGCATACGTGAAAACATTTCATTTGACATTTATCTTGTACAGCACAATATACAGATCTTGCAGTAGGAAAGTCAAGCGCTTTATAAATTCAAATTCCAGTACATTTGAGGCACCTTCTGTGCTGTGATCATGCTGTTCACTGTACTCCTCATCATCATGATGCACACTGTGTTTACATGCAAATCATTACCTCTGCCTTTATGATAGGTAAGGTTTACCCTATTATTTAAAGATAAGTGGGTCAGACTCATTCATAACAAACACCATGATTATTTTTGCATGCCATTACTGGTTTTACACTGCAGTGGAAGGATACTGGGCTCTGAGCTTTAATAAAGCACAGAGAGCACGTAAGGAGAGCACTTCTAGAAGGAAGCATCTCTGATTTCCATAAGCAGACCTGTCCACTATCTTAACTCCAGTAAACATAACAGAGCACAAAACCGCTTCGCCAAGTTGTTGTTTCTGCTTTTATTTACTTGGCTGCTTTGTCTTGGTGACCTGGCCTTTACACAGACAACACATAAAACAAAAGTACAAAAAGTCACATACATTCCTAGATGGTGTGCAATAATTACCTATGATCCAGTAGGTAAGCTGCAGGCCCTCTGGAGGTCCTTTTACCTTCAGGTAAGGTTTTACGTACTTCAGTACGTCACCTAAGTATTCCAGAGCCTTTGCTACCATGGCAGATTTTTCAGGGAGTGTTTGAAGGCCACTGTAAGTTTTTCCAACAGCCTGAGGAAACAGACATTGAAATAAACACCAGATTAAATTTATTCACCTCTCCTGAGACTCGGATGAGTAATTTCTTCTTGAAAACAAAACCAAACTACTATATATAATCCTCTTTCTCTTAAATTATCCTATGAGCTAGCACAAAAGTATGGTACCTTAATAAACTGGACAAGAGCGTTTTTAGGGTCTTGCTTGAAAAATGACTCTTCGACATGAGCCTTTGAGAGGATGTTTTCTACTTCCTTCAGTTTAAAAACCAGTCTTGTCATTTCAGTGAGCTGCTCCATGTAAACTTTCCCTGATTGTTATAAGAAAACACAACAGTAAATGTAGTATACAGTTATGCTTGTCTACTGCTTTTCTATTTACTTTTCTTCCCCCAAAATTAAAATCAGGTTTTAAAATGTCCAAACCACAAGTACTCAGCAATTGACAGCACCATGCTAGAGAACGAAAGCATGAATCCAATACAGGATTACAAGAATGAAGAATATTAGGCATGGATAATCAAATCTTTCATTTTACTGATTGTTTTCCTAGAAATCTACAAAAAGTGCATGAGAAAGTTCTAGAACATGTGTTCTACTAGATAATTAGTACTGCAGTGCTTTGTAGAAAAAAAGTGAAGAAGTACTGCTCAATAACGAAAAAAACTAAGGAAAGCAAAATATCCTATATAAAATAAGAAAGACGTGTTTACAATTGGACTTTTTTTCTTTTAGGGCATTCACAGCATGATTTCTGACTATTTACTTCATATTTTCACTTTTTTTTTTTTTAGAGCAGTTTCTCCATGGGGGAAAAATAGCTTGTCTCCTTGGGAGCAAGTTTTTGTTCTCTGCTTCCAAGGAAACAAGCTCTTTTATCTTTGTTTGCGATAAATTTGTCATATGCAGAACAGGCAAACCATCAATAAATAGCGCAAGCAGCGTAAAGAAACACATTTTGTAATTAGGTAAAAGTAAAGGAATACAAACAAAAATATATTTTGTAATTAGCTGAAAATGTTTGCCAGTTCTGCAATATAGAGTCGTTGCTGCAAACATTAGGGAAATGTGAACACTTACCAACTGTTCGCTCAGCATCTGTCTTGGCCAGCGCACCCGCCGGCTGATCTATGAACATTTGCAAAACGCATCGAAACCAAGAACGAACTGTCAAAGCTTCATAGGAGGTATAGCCCATACTGGAAAATGCTTCATACAGCTCACTGCATAGGTAGAAGGCAAATAAAGAGATCTAATAAAAACATGTGAAAAGGTGGCAAAAGGTCTCATTTGGCTCTAGATATAAAGATACTACATATAGACAGCTAAAAATAAAATAAAATTAAATTGCGTACTTTTTGCATGCTCTGTTGATTTTGCTCACAGTATATTGGTGAGAGAACACAAAGAATTTAAAGCACAGTAATTTAAAGCATATTTACAAAACAAAACAGAGAGAAAAGAATTCACACAATGTAGAATTCCTCATTCTAACAACAATGAAAAAAGCAATCTGAGAGTATTATCTAAACGGTGACATACAACAGCAGGACTAAGTTACCTGAATCAACCTGCAACTTTATACTGACACTGCTTAAACCACCCCAGCCTTTCACCTGAAGTTAGCTCAGGAACCCCTGTGCTCTTCTCAAGCCCCCATAGATAGAGAAGGTCTGCATTAGCAAATGAAGATGCGTCTGATCAGAAAAAAAAAGGCTATATTAAAAACAGATTAAAAAGAAAAACATAAAAAGGCAACCCGGAGATGACATAGGAGACTGCTATGCTTGGCTACCCTTGCAAAGTCCCGGCTAAAGGCCAGCGGGTCCGTTTTGCAACTCCTACGCAGTGAGCTCTGTATGTGCTTCAGGTCAGGGAAATTTCCGGAAAATAGTTACGCCTTCTTATTTGAGAGATTTCTTCCCTGGTCAGTCCGAGGTGCTTTGACTTTAATGATAAATGCTTGTACTCTTTTCTTGGTATATGTACATATAAATCTACTTATTTTCTACTGATTTTTTTACCCATGCTTGCAAGAGAGAGTCAACATGCTGAAGAGCTACTGACAAAATAAATGAGACAAAATGCAACCAAAGGGAATGCAAAAATGAAAATCACATTCCAGTAGTACAACACACACACAAAAGGGATGCCTGGGGGTTTAAGGCTCTTTGCAGCGACACCTCCCCTTGGCGCAGGCAGCCAGGCCACAGGGCAGGGTGGCATGGGAATCGCTCCCAGCCCCTCAGGAAGAGAGGGCCCGTCACTGCTGGCACCCGCACGCGCTCGGCGCTGGGCTGAACGGCTGCAGCAGCATCGCGCTGCACCACACGGATCTCGAAAGGAACTTCTAGGCAGCTGCAGCAGAGACACCTTCGCTTGTGCCTATGTTCCCAAGGGCACAACTTGTCCTTCAGAACCTTTATTACTGATACTGAAGCAGCTGCTACGCCAAACACGGCTTCAATCTTAAGGAGACCAGGCTGAGCTTGCCGGGTGGATAACAGCATCAGCAGCAAGATCAGTCTTTTCACTTTTTACCTGAGAATGTTTGATGTGAAAATTATTACAGTACAGTAACCATGAAGTCTTAAGATCCCAGCACTTAGACACTTTGCTAACTTTTGCTCTTACAATTGCCTAAGGTAAATAAGCACATGAATCATATTACCCGAACTTTGTTATCTTTTTAGTATACAATAAAACAACAATGTTTAGAATATAGTATATATATCTGTGTAATTTTACTCAAGTTATCTTAGGTACTAACAGATTCCTTTTACAAGGGAATCTGAGCACTCTCTTGAGCAGGAAGCAAAGTTACCTTTGCCTTGACTCAGATACAGATGATTTACCTTGAGAGGAACATAGGCAACTCATGAGGGAAATAACGCACATAATGATACTCCCAGTACGTTAGAGGCAAAAACATCTGCCTCGGGTGAGTGCTTTATGTCCCATGCTCCCTACACCCAGAAAAGTCATCCAAGAGGAGAGGGAGAGAAAGGCAAAGGAGGGAACATACACACTCCTAATGAGCAAAAGACAAACATCCACCACTGCTGAACTCTGGAGTCATGTTTTCTCCTTCCTTTACGGCAGCAGGGCTTTACGGGGAGCTCAGCCTGAGCCACGTGCGCCTGCACTTGCAAATTCAATCGGGCTCCCGACACTTGAGAAAAGGAATCCTTAGGCTGTGGTTTCGAACACAGTAAATATATGTTTGCCCCGGTCAGGATGGCAATACGTTTGCAAATGCACATATAACAATACATTAGGCACTTAATTAATGTTACTAATGAAAACTTAAGTAACTATTTGCAAGCACTTCAGTGCTTACCAGAGAAATTGGTAATTAGTCTAAAGCACCTAAATTATACCAGAATTTCAGTTGAGGCATCAAAGTGTTTTTCCTGACCTTACTTGAAGAGCAAAGCTCGCAAATTACAAATCATAATTTGCGTGCTTACCTCCCACTGCATTCAGTGTGAGCTGGGTATCCGAAACCTTGCACAAATTTAACCTTGTCCTACGCAAGGTCTGAATGCCCATCTCCGAGCTCCAAACCGCCACCCTCACAACTCAGTTCAACCCCTTCCCCATGTCCCAGCAAGCAGCACCCAGACTCATCTTTGCCACTCACACTTATACAGCCTCTACTGTAGATTGACTTAGAGCAATTTAGCGCAGTATGTACCCTCAAAAATATGCAATACGTTTCACTTTCAAATACTGTCCAAAATATAAACCCTTCTCTTTCACCTCCTCTGCCTCCAAAGCCTGACTCAAAGCCCATCTTAACTAAACAATGCCTATTTAAGGCAATAAAGATTATTTATTAAGAACAAACAAGCGAACAAACATTGGTACGTAAGAGTACACGATTCCTGTTTAATCCCAGTATTTAGTTTAAAGCAGCAGTCTAGCAGGTCTCAGAAACTCAACAAACATCAGCAACACTACTAGGCATTCAGAAATTGGCCTCAGACTGCCAAAAAGAAAGTTTCAGTACATGCATTGCTTGTGATCATTTTCTTTTAAGGTCTGGGTACTACCCAACACATCCTCCTGCAAAAGTTCTTTGTTTTGCAAAAGTCGAGCTATTTAAATATTGAATACTTATCATACGTTATCTTCAGATTTCTACAGTAATATTTATCTTGACTTTTAAAATAAGGATATAAGTTTTGAATCTCTTACATGTAAACAGTATGAGGAGACTAAGACCAGAATATTTAATTTTACCAAGTTACAAGATCCAACTTATTTTTAAAGCACAGCTAAGGCAGGAGACTTTTGCTTTCTCAAACTAACAACATTGCCGAAGTGTAACAGTAATAGAAGGGGACAGATGGTTACAAATAGGCAAATTAAAAATAGGTTATGGGTCCAGGCACTTCCCTTTGGTGTAGTACTCGTCTTCAGAGGAGCACTGCTCTGGAGACATTAAGTCTCTGTTTTTCAAAATCTATTAATAACACTGTTCTCATTTGGGAAAAAAAAGTAGTTTGCTATATAAAATACATGTATGTTTTGCAAAATAGTTAGCTATCTTCCTGACAAATTTTTAATACCTTAATTTACATGCAAAAAAAGAAACAAGCACACAGACCAACCAACAGAAGCAGCACTGACTCCCCATGTGAACTGTACAGAGGACACATTCATTTCAAAAAAAAATCTGGAAATTAGAGATGCGAAGAACCTGAACCACCTTAACGAAACACTTGCTGTTTGTAGCAACACTTTCTGTAGGTTTGACCATGAAATGAGAGGCATCTGGAAGGATTTAAAAGAGAAAAGAGAAGCAATTTTTCACCTGTTTTGTATTAGGTGACTCAGGTATCTGGACACCAGCTGTGGCCACACCATGTCATCCCACCCGAACAACTGCATCATCGACAGAACCGGCTGCGGCTGCAGCTCTGGCAGGGCTTTGCTGGGCATGTCCAAAGCCAGGAGAGTAAAACCTGGTTTTAAACAGAGAAAACATGGCAGAGTGTTAATGATACCTCAGTATATTCCTGTTCCACTAGGAAGCATTGAAATTTCTTGATTGCAGTTAATAAGGTGCTGCCCTGGAAGCACCAGAAATCTCGGTGAAAACTGAGCAGCTTTTCCAAAGGATATTGTTAGTGCACATGCCAAGAAGTAGTCCTGCCCCAGGGAGTCTATAAGGCAAGGTGATGTGCTAAATGCAAAGAAGGAGAGACTGATTCAAACTTGCAAACAAATATATGGTTCAAATTTGCACAATTTTAAAAGTTTCCAGGACACCACAGCTTATAAATGCAAAAGGCGTAGCTTCACCACGTTATAATTTTTTTTTTTTTTTTTGCCTTCTTGGACTCCTTTTCTTGCCTCTACCCATAATTTCCTTTACACGCATAACAGCTTTTACAGGGCTTTATTTATCTCCTCAGCTATTTTTGCACAATTCACTCAGTGAAGAAATGTGTTAGGAAATGTTTGGGGCCAGTAAGAGTTGGTACCTTTCTAGTTTTATCAAAACAGGCTCATGTTGCAGAGGTTACTGTGTTAAATACTGCACTAAGGTGAAAACATGCGTAGTATAGTAAATTTTCAGGGAAAATAATGTGGAGGAGAATACAGCGATAACTGCTAATGCTGTGTTGAAGATCTGACTCGGTTTTCATTCTGTTCACTGACATGCTGACCCTCTGGCTGGGGACGGAGCAGTATTCTTTGCAACGCATAAATATGCAACATTGCACTTTGAGATGTTCTGCACTTCAGTGCAAATTAAAAAGGAATCATAAAATAGATTTACGAGCACGAGCCTAAAGATTCAGCACAATGCAACAGTCATAAAATCAACTTCTTAAAAAGTTGTCTTCAGAGAAGAATATTTTACAAAACGAAAAATTATACTGAATCAAAGGTATAACAAATAAAACAGTTCCATGCAAAATTGTAACAAACTTCTACAAACGGATACAAATTCTGGATACAGTGAAATAAGTGAGAGAAAAATAAACCAGGCGCGCATCTCATGGGAGGAGTCAGCACAGACCGCGCTTTGCCCGTACGCGCAGGTAGGTCGCTGCGCGGTCAGAGGCGGTGGCCCCGGCACGAGTGCGGCGGGGGCTGCTCACCTGCAGCGGCGTCGGCGAGCGGCGGGGCGGGCGGCGTGGGCGCCATGCGCTGGCTCTTCAGGTGCGGGAAGCAGTTTCTCCAGAGCGCGGCGGCGACAGCCAGGTGGTGCTCGCCGGCCGCCGCCGGGGGCTGCGGGCCGCGGCTGCGCGCGCTCCTGCGGAGGAAGGCACAGGGAAACGCCGCCTTTACGGGCGGGAAACGGAGAACGCGCAGCTCGCAAAAACGCACTCGCAGCAAATTTAGAGCCTGAGAACCGAGGGAGCGTTTTGTGTAATTAAAACCTTTCTGCAATGACATTATGCATACCGGTTATTTGATGGATGAATGATGGGATATTAAGCACCATAAAGTTAATGTTAATTACTAATGTCAACCATTAATTATATGCTTTTTAATATGTCAGATCAAAATGAGAAATAGGTAGTTTAAGAGGAACGTTTGCCTTTTGCAACTGCTAGCATGACAAGCCAGTTTGCTTACAATCCACGGCCAGATGCTTTTCCAAATTTGTGTCACGACGGCTTTTAGGATAGGGCGGTGTGGAGTAAATAACGATTTTGCAGGTGATTTTGCTCAATCGTACGGCTTCTCTTTGAAACCTGCTCCTAGTCTGACAAACCTTGCGGGATACAAGTTTTGGCAGCAGAAGCGACTTGTGCTGTCGCACCGGGCCGCGCACGATCGGGCTCTCCAGCGATGCCCCCAGCTTTGCGAGTGCAGCGAGGGCAGAAACCACCACCGCACACAAGTCCCCTCGCTTCCTGCAACAACGTGGCACGGATTCAATAACGCACTCAATTTTCTTTGATTCTCCCAGTACCATTCCTGCACCGCACTGATCAGCTAAATAACACGCTTATTAAAAACAATCTGTAGGAACGCGCTATCATTCCTGTTCCTATTTATCTTCTGGTCAACTCGATTGAGATTGTGCATTAGCGCACAGGCAGCATTATTACATTTGCTTTATTAAATTCTATAAGCAGCACTGTAAAGTCAGAGTCAAGATATTTATAAGATAATGGCAAACAGCGACGGCGTCAAGACTTGCCTTAGCGCTAACACTGGTAGCCTACAACATTTGTTCCTAATTGCCATTGTCATAACAGCAAGCGCTTCACAGAACTGTCTCTTCTCCTGTATCTTTATTCTGTGCTCATCCTAATTTGAAATAAAACAAAACAAAAACAGAAAATACAAATGAACAAAAAAAAAAAAAAAACACTCCAGCTCCTAGTTCCCTTCTGGGAATGTGGGGGAATTATAAAAGAATTACACAACTCGCAGCACTCATTAGGACATCTGAAATGGAATAATTTTAAATAAAGAGTAGGCTGGCTGCAAGGCCTTCACTTACCAGGGTGGATATTAGAAGCGCATCTCATTATATCAAATTAGTATCCAAAAATTCTGCCTAACACATAATTTAAAACATAAAACATACTGGCTGTCAAAGGTAACGATACCTCATGCCTGCCTGCAGGCACCCATTACTTTCAATAGGACAGACATGGAGAATTGAGTATCAGCTTCTTCTTGAATGGCTACATTTAAGAGACATGGAAGGCCATGTAATATTAGGATGAATCAAGTATTCCTTCAGAGACAGCTCTAGACCAAACATAGCAAGAGAAGCCAGGGCTGGGTAACGCACCTGCTATCCTAAACCTCTTCCCTCTGCGGCTTCCCATAAAACATGGAGCCTTCCTCGGCCTCAGTTTCCCAGTCCCAGTATTTGGGCATTAATGCTGCCTCCCCTCCCTTTCAGGATGCTGTGAAAACTATCTGAGTTTAGAAACTGAGGATTATATTCAGCATCTCACTTGATACTCCCATTTACAAGGTATATTTTCCAAGATAATATTTAAAAAAAAAAAAGTGGGAAGAAAACACAAGGTAAAGAGGACAAACCATTATAAGCTAAAAGGAAGGCTAAAGAAGAAAGGTAAAAATATATTTTTCCCATTCCAAAACAAAATTTAACCATAAAATCATAAAGCGCTTTTGCACTTTATTTTGTTGAAAAGGAAAGCATTTATTAATATAATGCTGCACGGCGCAGAGAATAGAACTCCCAGGACCAAATTCTGTCCTACTTACATCCAGACGAAACTGCAACATTGCACAAAGACCTTTTTCTCCTCTAAACTGCCTCTCCAAAGAAGGATGGCTTGCATCTCCTTTAGCCATCTATGCAAAGTAGAAGGGTGCACAGACTACCAAAGCAAGGTAATATATCTCCGTGTCACTGGAAGGGCAGCATGTACAAATCAGTATTTATGTTTATTCATAGTAACCTACACAAATGCTTGCAATGAGGTAAATGCTTAGAATCAATGGGGCATCAATATTTGCTGCAGCTTGTGTAGTCAGCCACTCCTACCCATAAACAAGTGTTCTTAATTCCATAAAAATGTTGATAAATACCATTTTTATCCAGACTTCTACATTATTCTAATGTCAGACAAGCATATCAAACACTGCACCATTTAAAAATATATATATATATATATGATTTTCCATTGTCTTAAGATTTATGGAACCACCAGTTGCCTTATTACAATGGTAATAACTTGGTGTGTTTTTTACTTGTTTTAAATCCTGGATTTTCTATTTCTGTAAAAAAAAGGTGTTTTTCATTTTGCTATCAGATCAAATAAACCCTGGGTTTATAGAAGAAGGGACTGTTTGTGCACCCTGCAGGAGGATTTGCTGGATGTATAAGCAGAGCAGCAGTATGCAGGCTGATTTGCCATGTGCTATACCTGGCTAAGGAACAGAAACTATTGCTTTGGATGTGGCTCCTGCAATGCTAAACCCTGCCTTTGCTAGCCCAAGCCTGGATTGCCCAAACAAAGCGAAACTTTAGGTCAAACGGAAGGGTAAAACACACGAGAGGCGGGAGCCTGCCGGTGCAATGGAAACTGGAGTTCCTGCTGGCCGTAACCTGCGCTGGCTGCGCACGGGCTCCTGCAAACACAGTGTCATTTAATCTGCTCTCCAGTGTGCTGCAATGGGACAGGGTGCCCATCTCCTCCTCCCACCAAGGCCACGGGGACACAGCAGAGACAGGGGCCACCACCCACAGCGGCTTGCAGACCATAAACTCTGACACCGCTCTCTTCATGGGTGCTGCAGCCAGCCCAGGCCAAGGGGTAGCCACAGAGCCCACACGTACAGCAGAGCCAAGATTAAACCCAGGGAAGTCTTCTTACAATCTCTGAATGACCTTTGGATGTTGAAGCAAACAGACAAGAAAAATCGGCAGCAGAACCAACACCCTTGGTAAAACGCGGAAGATCAGGTAGAGGCATAGGAGCTATTTCTACAATGATAAATGGCTTTGATGCTTAGAATTTTAAATAATAACATTGGCTCTCTCAAGAAAAAGTCAGAAGCAAAATGAAACCAAGCTTCACCACAGTAAGATTCAAAGGTGGGTAAAACAGGAGCTTTGCACCCTCCACAGCATCCATGGAGCTGAATAACACAGCACCGACACTGCCCTTGAGCCCTCTCCCCCAAATCCAAAACCACATTAACACAGTGAAAAGCATATTTGTTCCTGCGGAAGAGACTGGCAACTAGCTATACCATAAAGATGGCATGAAAATGAAATCCAGACGAAAATGCCAATGTTAACAGTACTTCATTCCCTAAGGAAAGGTGTTTTTGCTTCCCTTCCCTTCTCACTTGCCAATACAAACAGGCTATATAGCACTATTCTATGGCAAAATATTGGGTTTTCCTGTAGAAATCAATGCAGCCACACTTGCTGTGATTGTATAAATCATACTGCAGTGATATACTCATTTTTTTTGCTATTACTACAGGAATAAAACTCTGAGATCTCCACTAGAAAAAGATAGAGCAGTTCATTCAGCTTCAAAGACCAACCAATATTTACTAAGCAGTATCTCAGAATTTAGTGCAAAATTATTCACTCACCAATACTTGCTGTTTCTTACGATGACTAGACTTGTAAGCAAGTTGCCCAAGAAGCCATCGAAGGCCTCAGTAATTAGTTCTACCCAAAATTAAGTTGGAAGAGATTTTCTCTGTACGTCTTTGAAAATAATTCAGTTTAGGCATTCATCTATCTGACTATTATGTCATTAGTTACTTGGCAGTTATCCCTGGAGACTTCAGAGCCTCACCTAGACAAGGCCCAAGCAGCGTGATCCAGGGCAGGCGCCTCTGAGCAGGAATTCGGAATGGGGACCTCCGTGGGTCCCTTTGACCAACACTCCTGGGTTACCTGTAATGCAGCTCAACGCTGCCTGCTTTACAAGCAGACTGCCTGTTAAAACACCCAGCTTCTAGACTGGGATTCTCACACTAAAATTAATACCTTCTAGTGCCTTCTAGTATATGGGGGAAGTAGGGATCAGGCAAAGAAATTTGTAAGACCAGCAACTGAGCAGCACGACTCCAAAATTAGCCCATATGAAACAATCACAGAATGCTTAGGGTTGGAACGGACCTCTGGAGATCACCCAGTCCAACCCTCCTGCTCAAGCAGAGGCACCTACAGCACGTGGCCCAGGGTCACATCCGGGCCACGATGAAAAACAGCTATGAAAAATATCTTTACTGTCGACTTCAGCATCTATTTCCAAGTCTGAAAGAGCAACTTTGTGTCTCTAGCTCTTACATGTTCTCTTTCTGGACTCATGCACTCTTGGCATTTAGCTGGTTCTCCAAGAAAAGAGCACTGCAGCTAATGCACATCGGAGACTGCTAAGAAGTCGCAGATGTGGGACACAGATTCTTCTTTATGCCTTTATATAGCACCCAATACACTGGGACTGGTGTGACTGCAGTAGCAAGCCAGCAGAAGAACTAATCCCACATCAAATCAGGATCTTTCAATTTAAGCTGCTTCTGTATCTGCAATGCACAAAGCGGTTGTGAATTTTCTTAATATTTGAGTAGCAGCCTTTTCACTGTCTGATAACTCAAAAACAAAGACCAGAGAATTTTAGTGCAACCTTCGGGGAAATAAAAAACAGATTTCAGAAGGATAAGCAACATGAGAAACCGAAGGCCAAAAATAAATTTCCCCATCTTTTAACAGGAACATTTGAAAAAAATGGGTTTATAATGAAAGTGTCAGTGTTGTCTGAGCTAGAACGATAGCATCACCACCACAGTGCTGTACTGCAGACTGTACAAACAGAACTGGAAAAATATTGATAAAATATTATCAAACATTAACATGCCTCCAACAGCCCAGTATTTATTACAGCACATTTCGGTGGTGTTCTCTTTAATCTGCTTCAATAATCCAAAATAAACTGCATGTTTAAATGTTTGTTGAGAAAAGGATGTCTGAATTACACACCCGGTGATGTATGTGTACATGCAACTGTATGGGGTGAAGAAGTAAAGCAGGGACATGAGGGAATAAGGATGCTGTAACATGCAGGGCAATTTTAATTCAATATTTCCTTAACTCACCCATAAGTGCTCAAGGTTTTCCCAGATCAGACCACATAGCACATAGTCACGCTGGTCATCACAGCGTTACTCCAGGCCTTCAAGCAGGCACCACAGCGTGCAGCACTGGCAAAGTGACATGGCTCAGAAGTTAGGTGAGATCCAAAGAGAGGAGAGGAGGAGTAAAAGGATGTAATGGGTAAAAAACAGGGCACAATGAGATCTTAGATTCTCAAATCGTAATTGCAGACCACTCAATTGGCAGTCACATCAACCTCTTGTGACCGGGACATTCCCTTGGTGCTCATAATTCATCTACATATCCACAAATGCCTTGAGCTGAGCATCTATTTTTAATTTCTAACTACCAGGGCCCAGAAATCTGACCATTGCTAACCCATACCAATGAAAGCAGGCTATGTAGAGTGCAGAAGTAGCTACCATCATTTTAAAACTGGAAATGTATATTTTTATATAGCACCAATGACTCAAAGCCACAGGTGGCAGGGCATTTGGGTACAGTTTTTGCAATCTGGTTTTGCAGTCAGACTCTGCTCCTTGGATTGTGAGTTTTGCATTAAAAACCCCTCAAAATCCTAGAATAAGGACTGGAACCCACGATACTCTTCTCTCTTCATACTATGTAGGGGCTTCCCAGTGATTTCAAGTAGACAGAACTCTGCTCTTGAGTGATTCAGACACCTCTGGTCCCACCACAAGGATCAGATTCAAACCTGCATTTCACCTTTGCTGTAGCCTTTCAGTAGATAAATTCCTACTCGGCCGGCAAGATTTCAGAGAGTTTTGATTTCCACTCTGTAGGCCATACAGCTAAAACAGGCACTGAACCTAACTAATAGCAGGCAACTATTTTATTAGAGCTATAGTTCACATCTTTTGAAGGGAAGTTGATTTAAAAGACATGTCAAATGTCTTGCTGTACATGTCAAATGAGCTGCGACTCAGCTGGCCCCGTTACTCTTTGCCATTGGACCCCTGTAACTTTGAAGGGTCTTTCAAGTTCTACATCCTGCCAGAATATCTGAATGGAGCTGGCAGATGGCCCAGCACTTGGGAGTAAAAAGTCCTAAATCACCATAACACTTGGGGACTGACACCTTTCACAACCCAATTTAAAGGATTTAAATAAAAGTACTTTTAAAAGAGACCATCTAATAGAGGCTACAAGGGATGCATCCAGCCATCAGGGAGTATTTCAGTTAGGACAGCTTTTCTGCAAAGCCTTAGCTCATCACTGCTAAACGATACTGCTCCCCACCAAACCCTCATCGAATTGTTCCCTGTTTTTTGATGTTCATGTCAGCAAACAGCTGCCCATAAGCATCCTAAAACATAGCCTGCATTACGTTCTCTTCATTAAAAAAGGATTTTTTCCATGTACCTGCCACGCAGCAGTTGCTGCCTCGGTGGCAGCAGACTACAGACCCTTACTAACCACGGAGCAGGTTTCTGTGGAACCATTCCAGTTCTCTCGCTGATGGCACAGAGCTTCAAGCTTCACTGGAAGAGTCCAGGATATTCCTGTTGCTAGTGGATCATTGACAGAACAGACCCAAGAGTTGAGAAGTTTCTAATGTGACGATTTATATAAGCACAGCAATTAAGATATATTAAAAATCCAGGTAATGTCCCCCAATCAAACCAATGAAGGGCAGCCCATGGGCATTCTAATTGCACATTTCAATTTAGCTCAGGGTCACCTTTGCATGATAAACAATGGCAACAGAAAATACCTTATACTAAACAGCCTGCTCAGTTAGTAACATATACAAGAAAATTATATAAACCTCTCTGAAGATGCAAATATTTTAAAATGAGTTAAGCATTGTAAATGGCTACATTTTTTTCCTTGAATTGATTTCAAGAATGAAAACAAATTTCAATTCTCAGGCATTATTTGGGTGTGTGTATATATATATATGCTTATATATATATATA
Organism: Tinamus guttatus; assembly: GCF_000705375.1. The sequence continues at coordinate 718,960 of NW_010580542.1, read as the reverse complement.
TATATATCTTCACTAAAACATATCAAAGAGTTGGGAAAACACAAAAGGTCCTTTAAAACGTTGCAGCATATCAGCAGTCAGTATTTTATCACCTTCTCAAACTGGGCACCAATAAATACAATGCTTCAGTACCGACTACAATATAGCCAGCAATTAAAAATACATTAAATAACTATACTATCTACAGCTAAAGCCCTTGTGACTTTTTAATAAGTCTCTATATAAGACTCGAATATACTTTACAACTATTTCAGAGGCTTTCTTGATTTATATGCCTCTAGAAATAACTCAATCAACTGCACAAATAAAAAGCATTTGATTATGATTTTGATCCAAAATAAGAAGCAGATCAATCTAATGCAGTTCTCTTTATAAAGCCTTCCAAGTTCAATGTTATAAAAGAAGGAAAGAAATCACAGACCATTCCTGCTGGCCCTGTAATAAGCAAAAATGGGAAACTTCCCCTATTCAAATTGTAAGTCAATTTCCTAACAAATTATTTTTGACAACAGATACTGTAATACATCATTTGGCATCTACTTCATTAAAGAAAATGAGTAGAGAAAATTAGGCTCTTCTTCGCCTCAAGGTAATACGGAGTAATCTAGCAAAGCTATATTCTTCCCTAAACTCTTTGTATTTGGGTGTAACACTTCAAAAAACCTGTAGCATGAAGAAAGATCCTCTGGAAAAGGAAGGAAAATCCTCTGGTTTTAAGATGAGTTTCTTTTACATGGCACAATGGAAACAATAACAAGTTATGATACATGGAATTAATCGATACTATTGAACTACTACTTCATGAGACACATAAAGAAAGATCAGCACTCAAACCTCACAAACATAAAATTTCAGTAAGCTTGCTTCCTGATTGCTGCAAATGCCTTAATTAAAATAATAATTCCATATTACTCTGAAGCAATTCTTGACCAGCTATCCAGTGACTTTCAGGGTTCAGGATGACAACCCATGCATCCACAAAGCAGACAGAACAGCCAACCTCTCTCTCACTGCTTCCCCCACTCGCGGCCAGGGATCCACAAAAGATGTGTCAGTCTGTACAGCTTCTGGGTGCCTGGATGTGGCAAAGGCTAGAGAAGGGGGGCAACGTGCATTTTGAACATTCTGGATGCAAAAGGCTGAGCAAGATGATTCTGCTCGGGGTTCCCATGAGCAGGAGGACACAGCCGCAAATCACCTTTGTCTTGGATATTCTCCGTGTCTTGTGCAAGTATTATGAAGCCACCTCCCTTGTAACTTGAAATATTATAATTCTTTGGGAGTTCGTCTTCTGGAAATTTAGAAGAGAGCAATACATCGGGGAGACGAAGCTGACTCAGTATTTGCAGTGCAATTCATATATTCTGGAAGCCAGAAGCCGTGTGAAGCAGAAGCCTCAGCATCCCTGTCCTGCAGGGTTTCCCTATCCTGGAAACACTTGCTGCTCCCCTGTAACACACTTGGCAGAAACAAGAGTGTTTAAAGCCTATTTTAAAACTTGTGGAGCTACAGAAAAAATTAAAGAAACAGTGATTTCCAAGCACGGTCCACTCTCCTCTCCTAGATGGCTGTGGCTGCAGCAAGATTTGCAGTGAGTGAGGCAAAACAGAGGCCATAATGGTGCAAGGGAAAGCTGTTACACAAACACCTGCAGGAATCTTCTACCTGTTGCTTGCTGTAAGTTGTAACAAATATACTTAGAAATGGGCCAGCAGCCTACCAGAAAAATCTCTCATTAAGTTACAGGAGACAGCAAGAAACTTTTAGAGACCTAAAATAAAACAGAATTATGGAAAAACAGAAAAGAAATCAAGCTTAAAATTTCTGTCCACTGGCTGGACTCCTCTTATTTTAAAGAGCTGTAAGGTAAATGTCCCCAAAAATATGATTCTGTAATGTGCAAAACTGCACATTTTGTGGAATTAGGTTAAAAAATCATAACATTTTCTAAGTATTTAAATTCACATTTTCAGAAGAAAGCCGTTCACCACGCATCTGTACTGGGTCTGTATTTTTCACAGATAAAAAAATCTCAACACTTCTTTTATTGCTTCTTCAACGCCCTGGGACACAGGTAACACTGCTTCTTCATTTTTAAATGCTGAATATGAGGAAATGTCTTTCCTTAATTACTTATTTGTGAGTTTCTTAAAATTACTATAAAAATCACTATATTTTCCTAAAACATTGACTATCTTGTTGGCAATAAGACAGCTGAGCAGTCCCGTTGCCACTCACTATTTCATTTTAGGACACCATAAATTATTTGTTTACTGATTTTTCTGAATAGCTGAGGCTTGATGAGCAGCATTGTCCACACATGTCCAGCTGAAGCAATGTCCAAATCAGCATCTGCAGGACCACAACAGAAGAAAGTGTTTGCCTGTACACTAAAGAGCTCATCTGCTGATATGAAAGATTCCATCTTTCCTGGGACGCAAAGTGTTAATTCTGTGTTAATAAAAGGTTTTCAACTGCGGCTGAATCATGTAAAGATTCTCAATAGAGCAGCGATGTACAAAGGGGCTCCTGCAAGGTTACTGAGTTTAATATAATCCTCTCTACAGCTAAGCACAGTAATAGAGAAGCCCATGCTGACCGTGACAGCATGTTGTGTGTGCTCAGTAATACCTGGGAAACACACAGGGAGAACCAGAAATCCCCAACATCCTTACTGTGCTCAAAGACAAAGTAAGGATCTTGACAAGAAGAGACACATGACTCTAAAGCACAACAGCACAGCAAAGCCAAGCAGCCAGAGCTGCACAATATTAGGTAGCCCCTTCTCCTTAGCTCTTCTCAAAGGGTGCAGCTATGTCCTGGAAAAGACAGGTTGTTATGACCATAGGTTAAATAAGCAGCTACAGAGCTCCAGGCTGCTCTATTCGGGTCCATGGACAGGGAATACTATGTCCTCTTCAGCCTCTCCAGCAAATTTGTGCCAGACAGCTCTCGTTTTTCCTAACCACATTTAACTAAGATTAGGTTGAAAAGGCAGCAAAAACTATGTAACTTCTATGCGAATTCAGTGTAACCAGTTCACATCTCAGCCTGTGGAACAGTCTTGGGAAAATCAGGTAGCTAATCTGAGTTTAAATGCATTTTTTCTTTCATTACCTTCATTGGTATTCAGTCTAGTCAGCCTCTCTCAGATACTACACAGAACGATCACAGTTATCTGGCTGTCATTAATGCCTTGTAATTATAAACTGAACATACAGACACACAAAGTTACTCCCTGCTTCCCCAAAATATCTCACAGTTCCCAAGAGAGTTAAATCCTTGTTAAAACAAACAAAATCTTTCATTTAAAAGATTTGTTAGAAAAACTAAGCAGGAATTGTAATTGTACTTCTGTGAATTGAAATTACAGGGATATATTTTCAATCAACTTCAATATGTTAGAGGTTAGATTTGGATTCTAAAGTATCTTGTCTTCAAAAGAACAGGAAGTCTAGATCACTTTAAATGATTGTTTTTTAATTTGTCAAGTTTGTAGCCTACGGGGAACATAAAGACTAGTACGTATCGTATAGGAAACAGGCAGTATTACATTTTTTTTTTTTTTAGCTGAGAATACCTACTATTTCCTGTGCTCAAGAACCTCTTTAACAACGTACTATGATAGTTGGTCCATCTGGTACCAAGAGCAGAAGGTAAATTCAGATGAAGATTCAAGGATCAAAGTAAACAACAGGGATCAAATAACCCTCAGAGAGGTTAAACGCCACCTTTCTTCCAAATACTCAAGATTCACTCAGCACAGTCAAGACTTTTCAGTGAGCCTTTGCTTTTTTTTTTTTTTTTTTTCCAAGTTGCATATTAAAACGTATCATCATATACCCCAGTCCTGTCCTGAATAAATACTGTTGCCATCTCTTTCAAGCGTTTTCCTCTATCTGCCACAGCGTTAGACATGCAGTTTCTCTCATGATGTCCTCATCCAGACTTAAGAACCAGGAGGACAGATGAACTTCTCCAACACCAGTCCGGCTTCAGAAGTGCAAACATTGATTTCCAGTAACCACCACTCATCACTATGTGTGCGGAGCAATTCAACATTATATACGTAGCACTTCACTATTATAACATGCTTATTCTTAGGTAGTGCTGGAAAATACTTCTCTCTGTGTTTTATTATTTCCCTTAATTTAAGGCAAGAGGGTCACAGAGAGAAACGTTACAGTTCAAATGTGAAGTTTTAAAAAAGCTGTTTCAAATGAAACTCTCCAGCTGTCTATGCAGAGAAGCAAACACTAGATGCATATGTACGCACTTCAGCAACTTGCTGGGAGTCATATGCCGCTAGCAGAGAGCAAAAGATTTTCCTAAACCAAGAGATAAAATAAATTTTAGAAGGCAGGCGTCTCGTAGTCAAGATAATGAAGTAACTCGCTTCCAAATTCTCCGACAAAATATTGCACTTCCTTCCTAAAAAGCAATTTTGTTCTTTATGGAGTATCTGCTGTTTTAAAGAATGCTGTTCATGGAACGCATCTTTCTAGCAAAGGAGATTACTTTGGGTGCAAAACATCCCCTGCTAACACTGCTCCCCACATCCGGTAACACAGACAGCACAGCGAATTTTCTGTCATTCAGGAAGTACTGTGGGCTTGCTAAGCTTCTATCATCATCCCTTCAGAAACAGTAAAAAATATCACTGTTAGAACTGATGATTTATTAGATCAAAGCTGCCATCAACAACATCAGTTCTATCCAGTCATGTTAACAGGAAAATGTTTACCAAGTTCTACCAGCGGGCACCCATTTAACTTCCAGCACGGGCTGTTCCGTAGAGCCAGGAGCACAATTTCCTTGGTGATCTATGTGTATGGGAAGTATTGTCTAGGCGAAACTTCTCCGTCTCACAAAATGCTTTGATTTATACTGTTCAGATGATTGAACAAAGAGAGTTTAAGCAATCACCACCAATATATTTATCTCTAAACGTACTGAAAACATAATACTCCATGAGAGCAACTAATTGCTTTAAGACCAGGTTGGATAAAACGGGAATGATTGGATAAATACTACATTCTCAACTGGTACGCGTCCCGCCTGTCAAGTTTAAGGACTGCGTTAAGTTCCTGGTTATCTCGAGCACCTCCTTTTTAGTGAGTTCACCACAGGCGAGCCCCAGCGCCTCCATGGTGTCCATGGCAATCGCCTTGCTTACATTTGGCTTAACACGCACGGTCCAGCCAATTAAGAGGACGAAAACAAGCACTCGCGTGTCCTCCAACTCCTGCCCAGGTACGTGGCCCTCCCTTGGGAGCAGCTCTCAGGGCAAGGGTGCCCTGTGTCCGCGACAGGGTTGTCACCAGGGCCAGCTCCCTGTGCCAGGCCAGGCCTGATCTAACCATCCCCAGAGGAGACGCCACAAACGCGGGGAGCTCATCGGTTCCCACATATCGCCAGTGAGGCCTGTTCAGCGGCCTCCTGGGTTTTTAGTCCCTGCAGGGGTACTGATGTTACTCTGCATGTTTTCCTGGTTTCTAGTCTATTTCTTCTCTATGCAAGAAAAACAGCTCATTATAAAATATAATAAATCACATATTGCAGTGTCTTCTGAGAGACTCACTTCAGACAGGAAACACATTCAGTAAAATACTATTATATCCAATATTCAATTTTCTTCCACATGAAGACAAAAAGGGATATTCTTTTGAATAAGAATTTGGAGCACATATTTTTATTTTATTTTATTTTTAAATCTGCTTGCTTCCATGGGCCTGTTTTATTTTTTAATCTTTACAAAACCTTTGCCTAGTTCTGAATTCCTTTTAGGAGAAAGCAACCAAACAAGGCATTTTCTGAATTTTTAATATAAAAAATACTATAGTGAAAAAGACAGGATGATCCTTGGGATACCAACAAACTCCCAGCATTCCCTACATTGTGGTCTTACTGCACAGCATCATGCATCCCAAATAGACAATACTCTATTAAAAAGTGGTTGCTATTCAGAAATTACTGTTTAAAATTTGCTAAGCAGCTGCTCAAAGATTTCAGAGACCTCGTAAGACACACAGAGTTAAATGTTTTAGCTCCTTTTTCCCGTCTTGCTCTTCAAAAGCTGAAACGAAAATCCCTTGAGTGAAAAGTCAGAGAAAGGCTGCCATTC